>BLSH010378104.1:86262-112804 GCA_018402905.1 Glandirana rugosa | reverse complement strand
CCCCCCCCCCCCCCCCCCCCGCGATCTCCATTGGGCATTACCGCGATTTTCAGTGCAGTTAATGGGGTCCAACTTGCGGGGCGACTCAGCACGACTTGACAGTAATAAAAGTCAATGCAAGTCGCCTGAAGTCTTTTCAAGTCGGAGCGACTTGAGTCTCAGGGGAGACTTCCAAGTCTGGGCAGAGAGCCAAGTTCTGAATCACCATTGATAAGACGCTAAAAAAGATGCAAAGTAATTTACTTCAAAGGAATGAACTCCCCTTGTATAGTTGTTTGGTTTAACCATTTAAAGACTAAATCTTTCCTGACACTTGCTGTTTACAAATAAAAATCCATTATTTTGTGCTAGAAAATGACTTAGAACCTCCAAACATTATATATTTTTTTTTAGCAGAGACCCTAGAGAATAAGATGGCGGTTTATTTCAATGTTTTATGTCACGCTGTTTGCGCAGCGGACTTTTAAACACAATTTTTTTGGAAAAATTACCCTTTCAAAAAACTAAACAGTGCTGTTAGCCCAATTTTTTTGTATATTTAATATATTACGCTGCGAGAATAGTTATCTTTATTCTAAGCAAAAAAATTGTGATTCTCATTTTGGCCAGAATCGTGCAGCTCTAGTAAATACCTAAAAATTTGTATGGAGACATGGATTTTCTTTGAATTTTGCTTGTATTATTTTTCTTTACAGGTTAAACTTTATGAGAGCGATAATTTGGACAACCCCATACAGTCTGTGTCTCTGGGTCAGTCCCTTTTCTTCCATTTTCCCCCTCTGCTTCGAGATGGAGAGGTAAAACATTTACGATTTATATTCTTCCTCATATTTTTTGGTAAAAAAATCGCAATCGCCGTTTATTGATGGGTTTGCGCAAAAGTTGCCGCATTTACAAACCATGAGAATTCATTTCTGGCGTTTTATTTACAATTTGTATTGGGACGGTGATATTGGGGCGGACATGTCGGACATTTTTGACACTTTTTTTGGGACCAATGGCATTTATACAGCGATCAGAAATTTAAATATCCACTGATTACTGTATAAATGGCATTGGTAGGGAAGGAGTTAATCTGCAGGGGGGCGCTCAAGGAGTTAACTCTGTTCCTTGTGTGTGTTCTAATTGTATTGGGGCTGGGCTGCCAGGGGCACCAGATATCTGACTGATCCAGAGTACAGGGATCACTAGATCTCTGCAATGCCGCCTGTCAGAATGGGGAACCACCGTGTTTACATCGGCAGTTCCCCGTTTTAGCTCTTTCACAGGCCATCGTGAGTCGCCAGCGGACATCGAGTCCCCACGACCCCACTCAGAGAGCGTGTGGCGGGCACGAGCGCGCACCTGTGGCGTGCTCATCTCCTAGCCGTCGTGCACGCGAGTGATGACTATAAGCGGTGATTCGCGGGACAGAGCCACGCTTTCGCCACTTATGGTCGCTATGCGGTCGACAAGTGGTAACAACCTTTCCTTTTCAATCTGCATCTCTGTAATTTTCTGAAAATGCAATGCAATATGGCTACCTGGAGGTGTTCTGTACATGGATAGTGTACAGAACACCCCCCAGAAACATAATTTCCTGCCTGTGTTATTGGCTCACTGATTTTCCCAGAAGTCTACACTAAGATACAACTCAGATTTTTGGCGTCCCCTGCAGCAAAAATGTCATTTTTGGTAAGATGCCCCCAATAGGAAATCATGTCTAAAGGGATGCAGACCCTGCAGTTTCCTCACTAGAGCCCTGCAGGTTCAGAAGCTGGTTGATAATTATGAAACCACTCCCATTAGGCTCACTCAGCACAGAGGAACAAACAGTGACTTCTTCAGAATAACAAAAGGTAGGAATCTGCAACATAGTTTGTTAAAATCCTTGTAATGTACATCTCCCAGAGGGGAATGTTTTTTTCCTCAACAAAAGTGGAGTTGCTCTTAAATCAGGTGTAGCTAATCACCTTCTCAATGGCACACAAAGCCATTTGGATTTCAACTGTGATCAGCTATGGTCATTTTGGTTAGCTCAGCAGGAAAAGTGCAGCTGAAGCAATCAACTGTGGGTGTCAAGGCACTGTCAAAAAATCTCAGAGATAAAGTTGTGGACAGGCACAAATAAGGAGATTGGAACAAAAACATTTCAAAGGCTTTATCAATGCATAAAAGCACAGTGAAGTCTATTATTAAGAAGTAGAAGGTATTTGGTTCAACGCAGACCCTCCCTGGATCAGGATGTCGCTCCAAACTGGATGAAAGAGCCAGGAGGAAACTGGTCAGAGAGGCTACCCATTGGCTTACAACAACTCTGAAGTCAATTGCAGGAATGTATGACAAAGAGTGGTAATTGTGTGCATGTGACAACAATATCACATATTCTCCACAAATACAGCTTGGTATGGGAGGGTTGCAAGAAAAAAGTAACTCAAGAAAGGCCACATGCAATCACGACTGAGCTTTGCCAAAACGTACCTTGAAGTCTCTGAGGCCACATGGAAAAAAGGTGTTATGATCAGATGACAATAAAATGTAATTATTTGGCCTCAACACCAAACAATATGTCTGGCCGAAATCAAATACAGCTCATCATTCAAATAACACCATTCCTACAGTAAAGCATGGAGATGGTAATATCTTGTTATGGAGGTCTTTCTCTGCAGCAGGGGCTGGAGCACTTGTCAGGATAGAAGGAAAATGGATGGGGCAAAATACTGTCACATTCTTGAGGAAAATCTGCTGCTGTTTGCCAGAAAGTTGTCAATAGTAAGAAGAAGGTTTACTTTCCAACATGACAGTGACTCAAAGCACACAGCAAAAATGATCACACTGTGGTTAAAGGTGAAAAAGGCGAATGTCCTTGTATGGCCTAGTCAGAGCCCAGACTTAAAGTGCTTGTTAACAATCACCTTGTAAAACAACCCATTCGGTTTAAAATTGCAACAAAAGGCAAAACCTTTGTGGATCGAAATAATAACAAAAAAAACGTGAATATCTCTCCCCCCCCCCCCCTTTTTTTTTATAAGTGATCGTGTCCCCTCTGTTCTCAGCTGCATAAGAGCTGGGGGAGGAGAAGCAACAGTACACTGTGCTTCTCAGTGAATGGCTGTGCAGAGTCAGTGTGTCAGGACAATTCTGCTCATTGGATGAGAGCAGGCTAAGATTCCAGCACAGCTAGAGAACTGACCACGTTGTGTTCCCCTGCTTAGTGTGGTCAGTTTTTAATAGAAAAGCAGAGGGACTGGCAGGACCACCAGCGATTTCTCACAAAGGAAATACAAGGAGAACAGGATACTTTTTCATACAAGTACATGGTACATCAGAAACCTATCAGGAATATGAAATGCTGGGGTAATGGATACTTTAAACCCCATTGAAAATCTGTGGAATGACTTGAATACTGCAGTCCATGAATGGTCACCATCAAATTTAACTGAACATGAGCAGTTCTGCAAAGTAGAGTGGGCAAATATTGCAAAGTCTAGATGTGCAAACTTAGTAGAGACAAATCCCAACACACTTAAGGCTGTAATTATAGCAAAAGGTGGTTCAACAAAATACCAACACAGGGGGGTGATCCTTTTTCCAACTCAGTGATTCCGTGTTTGATTTTTTTTTTTTTTTATATATTTTTTATGAAATGTTGGTGTTTAGAGTTGATTAAACTTTACAGTTCGGGTTCACTCAACTCTAAACACCAACATTTCATAAAAAAAATACCGAACTTTGGGGTTTCCGTGACCCGGACCCCGAACCCGGACATTTAAAAAAAAAAGTTTGGGTTCGAGTACTGGGTTCGGGTATTTGATCACACATGTTGAATAGCTGCAGGGCAGCCAATCAACAAGCGTGATTTTCCCTAGAAGCCATCACAGCCATGCCTACTAATGGCATGGCTGTGATTGGCCAGTGCATCATGTGACCCAGCCTCTATATGAGGCTGGAGTCACAGTGCTGCATGTCACATGCTCTCTGGTGTAGGGAGAGGATGCTGCCTGTGCTGTGAGGGACAGATTGCAGATAGATAGGTAGAGATTACTACTACTACTGCTTTTAGGGATAGATTGCAGATAGGTAGAGATTACTACTAATACTGCTTTTAGGGACAGATTGCAGATCTCATCCTGCATTACAGAAAGATCTGACTGGACTAGGTAGAGTCTACTGCTTAGAGGGACAGATTATTGTTCTAAAATCTTCTCCTAGTTCTATAGGGTCAGATTGCTGCTGTTGCTGTAAGGGACAGATTATTGTTCTAAAATCATTTTGCAGCCCTCTAGCACTTTCCAGGACTCTTTTACAGTCATTTTTGTGCCAAAAAGTTCAGGTTCCCATTGAATTCAATGGGGTTCGGGGTCAAGTTCGGTACCGAACCTGGACTTTTTTCCGAAGTTCGGCCGAACCTGAATATCCACGGGTTCGATCAACTCTATTGGTGTTATATCTTTCACTTGTATTAGTTACACTGAGTAAATACAGCTGGATAAAACAAATTGCATCTGTCTTCATTTCTGACTGCAAAGCAACAAAATGTGCTTATTTTAAAGGGGTTGATTCTGTTCTATACCGACTGTATATCCTGTCATCGCTCCTGAGTAGTGATACTCCAGGCAGAGGTCAGCAGCACCATCCTTTCAAAGGGCCAGGGGCTGGCGCTTTCTCCAAGTTGGGTCCCAGTGAGCGGTATAAAGGTGATTTGTCAGACTGCACTTGGATGGCAAGGAGGGGAAAGCAGGACATCCCTAAAGGAAATGCAGAAGTGGCAGAGTGATGAGGTTGGGAGCAAGGGGGCATTACAATATACAGCAAGCACCAGCTGCCATCTGGAGCTACTGAAAAGCAATAACTACTCCCAAGTCTGGCAGTCTGATCCCCACTTTGTTCATGCACTTTGCAGTAACCTTTTCCATTTAATCTGTAAGGACATGGATTGTCGAAGAGCGGCAGATTCCCAGCCACATTTTTTTAACTGATTTTATTTTTTTCAGTTTTATTTATTTTTTCTTAATATTTAATTGCGGTGATTGTGCTGCAGAGCAGAGTCCAGACGCGTATATGCAGTTCCTCTGCTTTGCTAGCAAAATCTTTGTTTCCAAAAAATGCCAGGCAAACCTTTAAAGGAGAAGTAGAAATGCTGCCACATGGAGATAGTAGGTGCCAAGCATTGTTAATGTAAATTCTCCTTCACACGCTGTGTGCTTTCTGTCTCAACATTTGTTCATTTAGGCCTGTGCTTGCTTTGAAAATATGATGATTTTCTCAAGTCCTCTTCTAGGACAGCACACCTGATGACTGGTCCACCTGACAGGAAACGCAGTCAAACACGTGAGATTAAAAGCCCCTCCCTTCCCCCTGCACCTCAGTTCTTGATTGTGTTTCCCGGGAGCAAAACCTTATTTTTGTAAGGACCTGGAGTCGGTAGCAGACCTGAAGTCAGTAGCGGAAGGCCCCCCGCGCCAAGCGCCGGATGCCAAAGCTGGGGAGGGTGGCGGGTCCGGCTGGGAGTGATCCCCGCTTCAGGGACTGCTCCTACTTCCGTGGGACATGCCCTGGTAAAGAGCCTCCTGGGTACAGGGAAAAAGTCCCCGGTGCTCCTGTGGACACGTCTCCCCTCTTACCTTCCACCCAGGCCGTGGGGTGTGGGAGCTGAAAGGGCTCACAGGGTCTGTTGGAGCCCAGGTGGGAGAAACAGGAGGCAGGCCACGGTGTTTGGCTCCCGGGAACAGCATGGCAGAGGAACCAGAGGCTCTCAGGAGACGCACACTCTGACAGTGGAGCAAGATGGTGCCGGTTCTTCTTCCGGTGGCGTCCTTTTCGGCTGCTGGGCTCCAAGGTGTAGCAAGATGGCGCCAGATCTTCTTCCGACTGCATCATTTGCAGAAACCAGGCCACAAGAAAATTGCGGAGTTGCCGTGTGATTTTCCTCCTTGCTGCCCAGCCGCGCTTACAGTGTGTAGCACCTGCCTTCCCTGTCTCCCAGACCTCCCTCTAGAGGCCAAGGCCATTTCTGGTGACGGGGCTCCAGCAAGATGATGGCGGCAAGTATTGCCACCTGACCTACAGAAGCCATAAAAGCTCAGTGCAAGAAGGTGAAGAGTCCACAAAGTACTGCTCCCATTCTAAAGAGACTGCAGTGGACGGCGGACAGGAATGGGGAGAGAGGAAGAACCAACAGGGGCTTCGGCTCAGGAGGAGGCTACAGGTGGTGAGTCTACCTCTGCGAGTAGGCAGTGGGGTAAGGGTGGCCTTGCCCACACCTCCTGGGGGGGGAGATCTATGAGATAGATGCACAGCTGGTTAACTGTAGTTTCTGTCTTCTCTTTCTGTAGAACCCAGTGAATCTGTCCAGGGCCACAACTCTAAACCCAAACCCCCCTCCCCCAGAACAAAAATGTGTGGATATTGCAGTGAAAATCTCCCACAAGATCATGGGCTATCTACTCCTTGGAGGGCATACCAGAACCCCCAGCTCACACATCAGTCCGAGATTGATGTTCAGGGGCCTGGGGAAGCCACGGGCTAAGGTCTTCCCAGTCCACCATACCCTCAAAGATATTGTTGGGAGGGAATGGAGGGACCCAGAAAGGAAGATCCTTAAGCTCAAAACATTCAAAAGGAGATTTCCTTTTGGGGAAGAGGAAGAAGAAAAATTCTTCAAAACCCCCAAACTAGATGCAGCCCTCTCTCCCGGGAACCGGGAAAAGTCATCCCTCGAGCCACCCCAGTTAAAAACCTTCCTGAGGTACCTGGTAGATACCAGGGCACAGAAACTTTCTCCCAGAGGAAAAAAGGACAAAGATTATAACGGCCGTTGCACTGCTGATGAAACCCAGACACTACACCCGCAAGCAGATTATGAGAGTCCTAGGACTAATGACCTCCTGTATCCCAACGGTGCAATGGGTGCAGCTCCATTCCAGAGAATTACAGTTTTTCCTGTTATTCTCCTGGGACAAAAGGACCGAATCCCTAGATGGGAAAGTTCAAATCCCAATAAAAATAAGAACCTCCCTAAACTGGTGGCGGGACCAAGGGAGGCTTTCGAAAGGTCGTTCCTGGGCCCAGTGGAACCCGATAAAGATTACAACAGATGCAAGCACTTGGGCTTGGGGTGCTCACAGGGAGGACTTTCAGGCACAGGGATCTTGGACCCCGGCCCAAGTAAGAGCCTCATCCAAACACAGTGAGCTCCTGGCAGTGGGTCAGGTCTTGAAAGCTTTCAGAGGCAGGATCCAAGGACCAGAGATCCAAATTCTATCTGACAACGCGACTACTGTTGCCTACCTAAATCGTCAAGGGGGGACAAGGTCCAGGGGACTCCTAAATCTGACGGAGATCCTAGGGTGGGCCGAGGGATCCCTCCAGTCACTGTCGGCAGTACACATAAGAGGGGCCACCAGTGTGGTGGCAGACTTCTTAAGCCGAAGGCCCATCCATCAGGGAGAATGGGAACTGAACCAGGAAGTGTTCCATCAGATATGTCAATCATTTAAAGTACCAGAAATAGACCTTTTTGCCCACATGGGCAACAGGAAGGTGGAGCGGTTTTTCTCTCACGAGAGAGGGAGTCTCCAAAGGGGTGGATGCATTGGCACAGGAATGAGATTGTTATCTGGGGTATACCTTTTCCCCCACTAGCTCTGATCCCCAGGGTGCTACTGATCCTGATTGCCCCATGGTGGCCGAAAAGGACCTGGTTTCCGACTCTGAAGAGATGGTCAGGAAGACCCAGGGTTTTTCAAATGGACCGCCTGGCTCTTGAGAGGGAGATACTCAGAGACAAGGGATGCTCAGAGAGAGTGATTGAGACCCTTCTTGGAAGCCGATCATTAGAAGAATCTACTCAAAAGCCTGGAAGGTGTTCTCACACTGGTGCCAGGACAGGAACATCCCTGAACCCTTGATACCAGTGGTACTGGAATTTTTGCAGGCTGGGGTGGACCAGGAGATCGCCTTAAACACTCTTAAATTACAGATAGCGGCCTTGTTGGTATTTTTGGACCAGAGGCTAGCACTGGTTGTATTTCCTGTCATGTGGACCAGTCATCTCCCAGGTGTGCCATTCTGGAAGATTTCCTAGAAACTCAGTTACTGGTAAGTGTGACTGGCAATTTTCTGATTGCTAAGGCCCGTACACACGGTACAATTATCGGCCAACAACGGTTATACCACTTCCTGTCGTCTGACAATCCGACCGTTAGTACGCATCCAACAGAAGTTGTATGTGAAGACTAGAAAACTTTTGTCTGCCAACAAGGCGTTAGCCAATTTTCGGCTCATTCACCTGAACTTCCTCTTTATACGCTCCTAAGACGTCACTACATTCGCATTTGTCAGACGATAACTTGACTTACGTCAGTACGCTAGACAAAATCACGGACAGCCAATTTTGAGAAAAGTTGTACATTCGGTCGTACTACATCGCATCGTGTGTACGAGGCTTTAGTGGGGTCAAATCGACATTTGTTTTCAACCATAGTGGCAAATTTCCTTCAGGAAATTACATTAAAGTGATTGTAAAGTCTCAAGGATTTTCACCTTAATGCATTCTACGCATTAAAGAGGAAGTAAACCCAGATGGGGTTTACTTCCTCTACATGGCCCTGTAATGTAGAAGCATAATGGGCTACTATGCATCGCCACTTACCGACTATGTTCCACTTAACAGCAAACGAAGCGTGCAATGTCCAGCGCTGTCCCCTGTGATGGTGGCATCCATCTTCAGCCCCTCTTCCTTCCGGGGCCGCGACTCCGGCACTGTGACTGGCCGGAGTCGCATGACGTCCCTCCCGCGCATGCACGATCGCAGTGGAGGGACGGCACGAAGGCCATTTCTTCACTGCGCATGTGCCGACATGACGTCAGCACAGCAAATACACTGCATATCTCCTGAACCGTACAGGTTTAAGAGATATGCAGGGCACCTACAGGTAAGCCTTGTCTATTAATGACGCCTGTGGGCGGGCGAAATGCGTCGACATAATTTCCGGTTTGAGAGTGCCGTGGACGTCATTCTCTGTTGTTGGAACGTATTCTGCGAGCGGAGTCCATATACTGTAACAAGCGGATTTTAAAAGCCTATTTTATAAGTAATTTTTCATCTTGCGCAATTAAACAAGCCAAATAGTACTTCACTATTGTTGGATTCTCTTTTCTTCCACAACATATGGTGGTTCATCGGTGATCATATGAGATATTATTCGGGATAAACTCAGCCCATGGTCATCTGATTGTATACAGCGTTACCTGATCCCCAGACTGAAAAGCTGGGGGTCATGGTGTTGTGGTGAGTAGGATTCCTTTGGGGGTTCCTCCCTCCTACACGTGTGGAGCACATTGGCACTTGGAAGAAAAAATTATTTTCAGTAACACAGCGCACTTCGTCACTTTATTGTGGATTATTGTGTCACCATGAATGTATAATTCTTAAGCACTTTATTATATGTTATCACATATTATATTGATTAATATCTATATTTTCATTTTATTTTTTGTATATACAATTTTAATGTGCTAGCGCTACAATACCTGTTTTTGTTAAAGCCTTATCATAGGCTTACCTGCAGGTTAAAGTGTTTGTCATGAGTTGACAACCTCTTTGAGGTAAAAAAAAAACCTTCTTTGCTGCAGCTGCCCCCAGACCCCCCCCCCCCTTTTCTTACCTAGGCCGTATCCGATCCAGCGATGTGCACAAGTCTAGCGGTTCCAGACGCCGTCTCTCTCCTCGTTGGACAGATTGATAGCAGCAGGAGCAATTTGTTCCCATTGCTGTCAGTCAAATCCAGTGACAGGGTGGGGGGGTGGCCTAGTCCCGAGGTCTGTGTCAATGGACGCAGCGGAACTCAGGAGCGAGTCCGCATGGGGTGCCCCCATGGAAAGTGGCTTTCCATGGCCACACCCGATGAAGGGGAGAAGCCAGGAGCGCCGGCAGGGCTCCCCAGAAGAGTAGGATCAGGGATGCTCTGTGCAAAACCCTTGCACAGAGTAGGCAAATATATACCATGTCTGATATTTTTATTTAAAAAATAATGGAACCTTTACAACCCCTTTAATTCCAACATCAAAGGTTAAAAGCAAATTAAATTTTAAAGCGAACCCCCAGCCCCCCCACAAAAAGTTGAAAGTCAGCAGTTACAGTATCACCCCTCACATTTTTGTAAATATTTCCTTATATCTTTTCATGTGACAACACTGATAAAATGACACTTTGTACAATGTAAAGTAGTGAGTGTACAGCTTGAATAACAGTGTCAATTTGCTGTCCCCTCAAAATAACTCAACACACAGCCATTAATGTCTAACCCACTGGCAACAAACGTGAGTACACCCCTAAGTGAAAATGTCCAAATTGGGCCCAATTAGCCATTTTCCCTCCCCGGTGTCATGTGACTCATTGTTAGGTGTGAATGGGGAGCAGATGTGTTAAATTTTGTGTTATCGCTCTCACTCTCTCATACTGCTCACTGGAAGTTCAACATGGCACCTCATTGCAAATAACTCTCTGAGGATCTGAAAAAAAGAATTGTTGCTCTACATAAAGATGGCCTAGCCTATAAGAAGATTGCCAAGACCTTGAAACTGAGCTGCAGCATGGTGGCCAAGACTATACAGTGGTTTAACAGGACAGGTTCCACTCAGAGCAGGCCTCATGGTCAACCAAAGAAGTTGAGTGCACATGCTCAGCATCATATCCAGAGGTTTTCTTTTGGGAAATAGACGTATGGGTGCTGCCAGCATTACTGCAGAAGTTGAAAGGGGGGGGTGGTTGTGGTTAGGCTGTCAGTGCACGGACCATACACCGCACACTGCATCAAATTGGTCTGCATGGCTGTCATCCCAAAAGGATGATGCACAAGAAAGCCCGCAGTTTGCTGAAGACAAGCAGACTACTAAGGACATGGGTTACTGGAACCATGTCCTGTGGTCTGATGAGACCAAGATAAACGTATTTGGTTCAGATGTTGTCAAATTGTGTGTGTGAGGAGTACAAAGAGAAGTGTGTCTTGCCTGCAGTCAGGCATGGTGGTGGGGGGTGTCATGGTTTGGGGTTGCAGGAGTGCTGCCGGCACTGGGGAGCAACAGTTCATTGAGGGAACCATGAATACCAACATGTATTGTGACATACTGAAGCAGACCATGATCCCGTCCCTTCGGAGACTAAGCCGCAGGGCAGTATTCTAACATGATCATGAACCCAAACACGCCTCCAAGATGACCACTGCCTTGCTAAAGAAGCTGAGGGTAAAGGTGACGGACTGGCCAAGCATGTCTGCAGACCTAAACCCTATTGAGCATCTGTGGGGCATCCTCAAATGGACGGTGGAGGAGCGCAAGGTCTCCAACATCCACCAGCTCGGTGATGTCGTCATGGAGGAGTGTAAGAGGACTCCAGTGGCAACCTGTAAAGTTCTGGTGAACTCCATGCCCAAGAGGGTTAAGGCAGTGCTGGAAAATGATGGTGGCCACACAAAATATTGACACTTTGGGCCTAATTTGGACATTTTCACTTAGGGATGTACTCACTTTTTGTTTTCAGTGGTTTAGACATTAATGGCTGTGAGTTATTTTGAGGGGACAACAAATTTACACTGTTATACAAGCTGTACTCTTACTACTTTACATTGTAGCAAAGTGTCATTTCTTCAGTGTTGTCAAATGAAAAGATATAATAAAATATTTACAAAAATGTGAGGGGTGTACTCACTTTTGTGAGATGCTGTACAAATAATGTAGCTGCTGACTTTTAATAATATTACACTTTCTTGTCCAGGGATCCCACAATATCGGCACCCCAGCTGACTTTTCAATCGGCTCTCAGTAGCTGCCACCGCCATTCCTTGTAGGGGAAACCGGCAGTGAAGCCTTTCGGCTTTACAGCCGACTCCCTATTGCGCATTCACGAAGCACGCTGCGCTTTGTAAATGGCCCGGCGGCAAGGAAAGGAGGAGGGGGGCCAAACCCCCCCCTGGAAGTGGGAGCAGGTACCTGTCAAAAATGGGTATCCACTCCCCCCGAAAGGTGCCAAGTGTGGCAGCGGAGACGGGGGGGGGGGGCAAACAAGCGGAGCTTCCCCTTTTGGGTGAAGCTCCGCTTTAAGTACTTAAAGTGTTTAAGCCACTTGTATAAAAAAATTCCCTTCTACTCTGTGTTATAACAAGAAGTTGCCCTGTGCCTGTGTTATAACATATATATGTGTACTGATAATACACCTTCTTACTTGGCTCAGTTATCTTTTCAGCTTTTCCCTCTCAGTTCATAGCTCCTGAGGGAGGGGCTGTGCACTGCTGATGTCATCTGGAGAGAAAGCCATGCTGTCTTATCTATATAGATAATAATATTTCTGATATAACACTGACACAGGCAACTACTACTACTAATACAGAGGAAATAGGAGCTTTTACGCTTCATTCACACAGGACTTTAAAAAAACCTCCAAAAAACGTCCGTCACTTATCAGTGATTTTTTCAGCTTTTACCAGCGTTATATTACCGCTGTTTTTTTCCGCGTGTTTTAGCATTTTTAAAGCGGATTGATCGCTGGTTCAATACTTTACAGGCTACTACTACAAAAAATAATAAATGCAATTTTTTTTACCTGCAACAAAATGTGCATTTATTTTTTCAAATAGTCCTTTAACCACTTCAATACCATGTATTTTCCCACGCGCAGACGAATTTTCAACTTTCAGCACTGTTGCAATTTGAATGACAATTGCGCAGTCGTGCGAAATTGTACCTAAACAAAATTTTTATCATTTTATTCCCACAAATAGATCTTTATTTTGGTGGTATTTAATCACCTCTGGGGTTTTTATTTTTTGCGCTACAAATACAAAAAGACCGAACATTTTTAAAAAAAAAAAAACATTTTTTTTTTTTTTTTTTTTTAAGCATACCATTTTTGTGAGCCTTTGCAATATAGAATACAGATGGAAATGTACATAATAATTGGTAAATCTCCATAAGAAGTAACCAGGTCACAATTCCTGCAAAAATAGAAGAAGTAAATAGAAAAATTGATGTCTATCGTGAAATGTGTTTCTGTATAAAGAAGTTATTCAGCATGGAGTATCCAAATTCAACACGAAGCAGTAGTGAGTACATACATAAACTGTAAGGCAAACGTTTGTTGGAAAGACGAGTCAGTGAAGAACAAAGGAAAACATACCTCATTATTCAAGTAGTAAAAAACACTAGGCCAAAAAAAAATCTGGCACTGACGTACAGTGCCTTAAAGTATTCATAACCCTTGAAATTTTCCACTTTGTCATATTACAACCAAAAATGTAAATGTATTTTATTGAGATTTTATGTGATCGATCAACACAAAGTGGCACATAATTGTAAAGTGGAAGGAAAATGATAAATGGTTTTCCAACTTTTTTTTACAAATAAATATGTGACAAGTGTGTTGTGCATTTGTATTCAGCCCCCTTGAGTCAATACTTTGTCGAACCACCTTTCGCTGCAATTAAAGCTTTGCACATTTAGAGAGGGAAAAGTTTGCCCATTCTTCTTTGCCAAATAGCTCAAGCTCTGTCAGATTGGAAGGAGAGTGTCTGTGAACCGCAATTTTCAAGTCTTGCCACAGATTCTCAATTGGATTTAGGTCTGGATGTTGACTGAGCCATTCTAACACATGAATATGCTTTGAGCCAAACCATTCCATTGTAGCTCTGGTTGTATGTTTAGGGTCATTGTCCTGCTGGAAGGACAAACCCCAAAAAATTCTTCAAATATATTAATAGTAAAAAGGTCAGGTCTGAGCATGTAGGCCCTTTACAAAATCTAGAGTTCATGACTGGGGACAAAGAGAAGGTAAACGTATTAAATACTTTCTTCAGCTCTGTGTATACAAAGGAGCATGGGGGAGCTCATATCCACGATGGGGGTGGTAGTGACACAGCCCCAAATGATCCACAATGGCTCAAAAGTGAAATGGTCTCTTTAGACAGAATAAAGGTAGATAAAGCACCTGGACCAGATGGCATCCATCCACAGATTCTAAAGGAATTGAGTTCTGTCATTTCAAAGCCATTGTATCTAATTTTTAGGGACTCCTTAATGGCTGGAATAGTACCACTGGATTGGCGTAGGGCCAATGTGGTGCCCATATTTAAAAAGGGATCAAAGTCTTTACCAAGTAACTATAGACCTGTTAGTTTAACTTCTATAGCTGGGAAGATACTGGAGAGATTAATAAAAGACCACATAGATGAGTTCTTGCTGGAAAAAATGTTTTAAGCAACAGACAGCATGGATTCATGAAAGACAGAAGTTGTCAAACAAACCTGATTTCTTTTTATGAGGAGGTAAGTAAAAGGACAAAGGGGTGGCTGTGGACGTGGTATACTTGGATTTTGCAAAAGCATTTGACACCGTTTCCCACACACGGCTAATGTGTAAGGTAAAGTCTACAGGCTTGGAAAGATCATTTTGTAAATGGATAGAAAACTGGCTAAAAGACCGAATTCAGAGAGTAGTGGTTAATGATTCTTATTCTGAATGGTCTAAGGTTATCAGTGGTGTACCCCAAGGTTCAGTGTTGGGGCCCTTACTTATCAATATATTTATAAATTATATAGGGTCTGGGATTAAAAGTACCATTTCAGTGTTTGCAGATGACACCAAGCTATGCAGTCGAATAATGTCCTTGCAGGATGTTTCCAACTTACAAGCAGGCCTCAATGCGTCTAATTGGGCGACTATGTGGCAAATGAGGTTTAATGTTGATAAATGTAAAGTTATGCACTTGGGGGCTAAGAATATGTATGCATTGTACATACTAGGGGGAGTACAACTGGGGGAATCCATAGTGGAGAAGGATCTGGGGGTTTTGGTAGATCATAAGCTTAATAATGGCATGCAATGCCAAGCTGCGGTTTCCAAAGCAAGCAAAATCATTTCTTGTATTAAGAGAGGTATGGACTCCAGAGATAGAGACATTATTTTGCCCCTCTACAAATCATTAGTAAGACCTCATCTGGAATATGCAGTTCAGTTTTGGGCACCAGTTCTCAAAAAGGATATCGGGGAACTGGAGAAAGTGCATAGAAGGGCAACCAAACTAATAAGAGGCATGGAGGAGCTCAGCTATGAGGAAAGATTAGAGGATCTGTATTTATTCTCTCTTGAGAAAAGGAGATTAAGAGGGGATATTATCAACATGTACAAATACAATACAAATATATAAGTGGTCCATATAATGAACTTGGTGTTGAGTTATTTACTTTAAGGTCATCACAAAGGACAAGGGGGCATTCTTTACGTCTAGAGGAAAAAAGATTTAATCTACAAATACGGAAAGGTTTCTAAACAGTAAGAGCTGTGAAAATGTGGAATAGACTCCCTCCAGAGGTGGTTTTGGCCAGCACGGTTGATTGCTTTAAAAAAGGCCTGGATTCTTTCCTTAATGTAAATAATATAACTGGGTACTAACATTTTTAGGTAAAGTTGATCCAGGGTGTATCCGATTGCCTCTTGGGGGATCAGGAAGAAAACTTTTCCCCCCGTTATAGCAAATTGGAGCATGCTTTGCTGGGGTTTTTGCCTTCCTCTGGATCAACTGTGGGTGAAGGATTGTATATGGGATTGTTTGGTTTCTTTTTTCAACCTGACTAACTATGTAACTATATAACCTCTGCCCTAGTCTCAAGTCTTTTGCGGTCTCTAAGAGGTTTTCTTCGAAGATTGCCCTATACTTGGCTCCATCCATCTTCCCATCAACTCTGACCAGCTTCTCTGTCCATGCTGAAGAAAAGCATCCCCACAACCCCTGCCACCACTATGTTTCATGGTGGAGATGGTGTGTTCAGGGTGATGTGCAGTGTTAGTTTTCCCCCACACATAATGTTTTGCTTTTAGGCCAAAAAGTTCAATTTTGGTCCTGTGGACAGATTCTCCCACCTGAGTTGTGGATTTCTGCAGCTCCTCCAGAGTTACAATGGGCCTCTTAGCTGTTTCTCTTATTAATGCTCTCCTTGCCCGGCCTGTCGGGTTTAGGTGGATGGTCATGTCTTGGTAGGTTTGCAGTTGCGTCATATTCTATCCATTTTCGGATGATGGATTGAACAGTGCTCTGAGAGATGTTCAAAGTTTGGGATATTTTTTTATAACCTAACCCAGTTTTAAACTTTTCCACAACTTTATCCCTGACCTATCTGGTGTGTTCCTTGGCCTTCATGATGCTGTTTGTTCAGTAAGGTTCTCTAACAAACCTCTCAGGGTTTCGCAGAACAGCTCTATACTAAGATTAAATTAAACTATTCTGAAGGTAATTGGTTGCACTAGATTTTAGTTAGGGGTATCAGTAAAAGGGGCTGAATACAAATGTACGCCACACTTTTTAGATATTTATTTGTAAAAAAAATTGAAAACCATTTATCATTTTCCTTCCACTTCACAATTATGTGCCACTTTGTGTTGGTCACATAAAATCCCAATAAAATACATTTACGTTTTTGGTTGTAACATGGCAAACTGTGGAGAATTTCAAGGGGTATGAATACTTTTTCAAGGCACTGTACGTCAGTGCCGGATTTTTTTTTTTTTTTTTGGGCTAGTGATTTATACTACCTGAATAATGAGGTTTGTTTTCCTTTGTTCTTCGCTGACTCTTCTTTCCAACAAACGTTTGCCTTATAGCTTATGTATGTACTTCTCTATATAGGATGTACTCGCAACTGTTTCGTGTTGGAGAATTTCAAGAGGTATGAATACTTTTTCAAGGCACTGTACGTCAGTGCCGGATAGTTTTTTGAGCTAGTGATTTATACTAGCAACTAAAGGTAGTAAAGGTAACCTTTATTTTAGATAAAAAAATTAGTCTTTTTATATCGCTTTAATGATATTAAATGTAATTAATACATACAAGCATTCCTTGTGTATTCCTAACATTTGCTGTCCATTTCATAATTTGTGTTTTGTTTCCTTTTCATTTACAGACCTATGTTGTACAGCTGGATTCCAGTCTGCCTAAATCCCAGTATGACTACACCCTGCCTCAGATATCCTTCAGTACTCATGGATACCACAAACACATCACTCTGACATTTAATCCTACGGTTAGTCGAACAATGTTATACTTTTTTATACTGTTTCCTTGAGAAGCTGATGTATTTTGGTCTTATTGACAAACCATCCTGTAGAAGATGGAGAAACAAATGTTTGTATAAATAATACTGCATAGTACACTGTGAGTTAGAAATATGTACTATTACTTTTTTTCTTTGCTTTTTCTATAACGATAATTCTCTGTTTATTGATTCTCTGTAGCCAGCATCTATTCCCAGACTGGTTGTAGCTACTGTGTTCCATGGGTTGGTGGAAGCCTACATTGCTTTTAGTAAACAAAGAGAGCAAAGGCAATCTTCTCAATCAAGATTCACTGTGATAGGCAGTTTGGTTACTACTTCAAATTACATGGGTACTTGGAGGACCAGAACAAGGGTGAAAATGTCTGTACCAGCATAGGGTCAGTAGAGCTGTGATCCAAGCATATGTGCAGCTTGGGACTAGTGCTGGTTTCTATGAATTTGTGGCTTCCTGTGTTGTCTCCACTTCTAGCTTGCTCATTGGACAGTGAATCCAGTGTGGTATCACAGGATTTGTTTTAAAAAATTGAACCAGGAAACAGTGGAGTTACCTTTATACATTTTGTGTACCTCCTTATTAGACCTGATGCACACTGCTTATTTGTAAACAATATTTCTCAGGAGAAAATCAGCATTAGGGTCCTTTCACACACACGGACCGTTCATCAGTTCATCCGTTTTTTTCATCCGTTTTTTTCATCCATTTTTTCATCTGTGGTCATCAGTTTTTATTTTACATTCACTACCAATGCAAAAACGGATGAAAAACTGACCGTTCGTCAGTTTACATCCGTTTTTCGTCCGATCTGTTTTTTGACGGATGAAAAATAGGACTTTCATCCGTTCAAAAAAAAACGGATGCTGACGGAAACGGATGCAAATGAATGATCATCAGTTGTCATCCGTTTTTCCATAGAGATGCATTGATGTCCGTTTTTCATCCATCAACGGATGGATGAAAAACGGACAAACGGTCCATGTGTGTGAAAGGGGCCTTATAAACTCCCCTAAGCTGTATTTTTACAAACTAGTTTAGGTGACCTTAGCAGAGTTTAGCAGTGTTTGACGTTTCGGCTTTTATTTAGTTGGCTCTAATGTATTGCATTTAATTGTAATGTATTCTGGCCATTGAAATAAATCAACGCTGAAGTGCTAAATGTGCCTAGCATTTAGGTGCGTTTCAACACGTTTAACATAATTTACACACGTTTAACAACGTTCAGCGTTTTTTTCGTCAAAATTCCCCCTCCTGAGTGTGATTTTAGGGCGTTCAGAAAACATCCTCTAAAAATCCTAAAAAGGTCCATGTGTGCATGGACACATAGGATAACATTAGGGGAGTTCAAAGGTAGAAAAAAAAAACCTGCCTAAACTTACGAAACATAATTTTAACAGCAGCAATGTGCATGAGTCCTTACTGTTGGCCTGCTACTGAAAATGTAACCTGTGAATATTTATAATAGTAATTTTTATTTTTAATTTTTTGTTTACAGAGAAAATTACCTGAACAGGATGTTGTTCAAGGCTCCTATCTTGCACTTCCATTGACTTTGCTTCTGCTGTTAGCTGGTTACAATCATGATAAGGTAACCCTTCACCATCAATTGTACTTGATTCAGGACTCCAGAAGCATACCTTTTTTACATGTTTATGATTTACTGTAATTGCAGTCATCAAAAATATGTATACCTTAGTTTACAGAATGAAAAAACACCCACATTTAAAAAGAAAATAAACAGCCAGGTATACATTCAGTATTCTTTTACTATTACTATCTATTGGTGAACAAAGTATATTATAGCAGGTAAGATGAGGTCAGTGATCATGATGGTTGCATTATACCATGAGCTGAGCAGGACAGAGCGTTTTTGCAAAGCTTTGAAAAGAGCTCATAGATAACTGTAAAGGGATTGCACCCATTGCAGGTCAGTGTACATTTTCCAAATAGGAATTGCTCTAATACTCTTTTAGATCTCATGCAAACAGCTGTATTGGCAGCAAGATTCTGCATGAAAAGTTTGTTTGTACTGCATCTGAATTCATGTAAAATCCTGTATATATCCGCACGAGCTCAGATACGCACATTCTGTGCATGCGCCCTGCTTTGGGAATCACTTAATCAGGGCCAAAATATAAACAATAGTGTGGAATCAGCGGCAGCAGCACCTGCTTGTTAAACAGTATTTACATTTGCACATCAGCCCTGAATGAGTCATTCATGCAGCGACAGCGCATGCACTGCCGCTGCATGAATGACCCATTCAGCACTGACATGTAGACAGTGTGAAATCAGTAGCGCCTGCTGATTACACACTAATGTTTATATGTGTGCAGCATTAATATGGTTCAAAACCGGGCCGATGAATGCAGAATTTTCTAGCCCTGGTTTTTGCAGCTAAACGTTGCATACCAAAACAGCAGAGTGAATGGGCCCCAGTACATACAATACTGCTGCTTTGTACAGATCCATAAAATATAGTTATGAGCACACCAAATTGTATGCCCGTGTTCTTAAGCATATACTCTTTACAATGCAGTGCAGAGAGGATTTTGATTTGCCCGTTTTGATCTGTTCTTTGTGCAGAGTTCTGCCCTTTTTAGGTGATACACTGCCCTCTCCCTGGCTCTAGGTGCAATTTTGAGCACATTGCTTTCTTGCATACATGCACACAGAAGCTCCAGCTGCTACTCCGCTCCAGATTTTTTCCCAGATATCCGCTTTCACCAGATTATCTAACAGCCTCAGTTGCGGATAACAGGATGGCTGCACCCATTCTTCTCCACCGCAACAGTCTCTGCAATGATTTAAGTTGTGCGTACTCCCCAGGGGTGTGCCTTCATCCTTATGGGGACATCAGAGGGGAAATGGGACAAGGGGGAGGCCAGCACACACTATGCACAGAGCCAGGATAAAGTTTTCCAGGGCTTCTCTCAAAACTAAGTACCTGGGACTCTGGACCTCAGTCTCCACACCTAGGAGTTCCTCTTTATCTCCTCTAGAGAGGACTTTTCAGCCGCTTTGACAGACCACGATGAGGAAAGTTTCTGCTCCCCAAGAGACTGTAGAACTCGCAAGGCATACGAGCTGCCAGTCAGCAACCTCTGCTGAGTCATTGTCCAGATTGCACACTGTGGCAGCTTTTCTTTCCAATGAGGGGAGTAAGATTAGGAAGAGGAACGTGAATCTTCAGAGTCTGAGAATTCCTGCTAGCAGGCTGGACAGTTGCTTTTGGTCTCTCCTAAGCGAAAAGAAACCATTAAGGTTTTGGTTGAAGACGTGCACATCTGTTTGAAGTTTAATCCATTGCCACCTGCTGGACCTACGGTCACTAATATGGTATAATACAGAAATGATCCCAACCTCGTGCTCCTGTATTACTAGCCTGAAATGTCTGTGGATAGTTGATATGACCCTGTTTGAGCCAGGATAGCAGCAGCACTCCCTTAATAGATAATACAAGGTCTTGGCAACAATCTGTGAGAAGCCAAAAACAAGTAACACTTGTTGTTCACATCGCTGTTCTTTTGCAGACACACAGTGTTTGTGGCCGTTTGCCAAGCCCTATTAGTCCGGGCCAAGCTCATTTCACACAATCGTGAATCTTTTGTGGTGGATCCTTCAGTACTTCACAAATTGGAGATGCTCCCAGTAGCCTTGCTGTACAGCAGAGATGTTTTGAGGGACTCCCTGCACCAAAATCCTCACCTGGCTCTCATGTCTGTATAGATGTACAGGATCCTTTGGCTGTGGAATTGGCCTCTGAATAGAGAATTTGTAAGAAACACATGTAAAGGGTTCTATTTAACCCAGGGCTTGAAAATTTTGCTTATTATCTAGGAGCCAGCTAAAAAAGTTAGTTTTTTTTTTTAAACTAAGAAAGCTTTATTTTCAACAACAAAATCCCTTCTCTTATGTAGCCAGAAGCCAGCCGATTGGCCGGCTTCTGTTAAACGGGCATGACCGAAAAAGTTCTGACAATCTGCATCCGATCAACGATCTCAACCAATGCCTGAGAGCGCTGACCGGTGTGTTCTGGCAGGGGGCCGCCCCTATCAGAACCCAATAGCTCGGTGGGGAGATCACGCTTCAGTTTTTTATTGGTTCCTCCCGCTGGATTGAACAAAAAAAAACAAAACTGCTAGTGTGTGCTAGGCTTAAGCCTTTGATTGGCTGCCTGCAGCCTTTTAATATTGGTTATACACTGTATATAACTGGTGCCCCAGGTTCCATGTGCAGTGTAGAGCGATCAGGTGCCACCTAGTATCCACAGTGTTTGTACCCCCTGCAGTGAGATGCAAGTTGGGCTCTCCCCCAGGGAATGCTTATCAGTCATCCTACAGTATTATCCCACAGTAGTGATCGGTAATGGTAAATCACAGATGTAGCCATGATGGCTCTAATGCTCCGACTTCATGTGTCTTGTCATTGGCCCAGGATCAGACTTGCATCTAGTAAAGGACATTGTGGATGGCTGCTGGTGTACGGACCGGCACTATAATATCTGATAATGTATAAATGTTGTGTCGGAGATTCAATCTACTCAGCACAGGACTATCTGCAGATCACAGGCTCTGGGGGCCCCTGTCATACTGCAGTCCTGCTCCTCTAACTCCAGTGAGTTGGTCCAGCCCTGAACCCCATAATAAGATACATGACATGGCAGAGAGATGGAGCGGAGAGATCTCAGGTGCGTAGGCATGGCCAGGGGAAGGAGCAGGTGGAGCTGTCCACGTTGGCACAGAACATCAGGCAGAAAAGGTGCCACCACCTGCCAGTCATCTCCTTACCCTCCATATGGTATGAATCAGATATTGGCATGCTTCCCCCAATCAGATTTTACCTGGGAGATGAGCTCCTTCCTCCCCTTTCTTCACAGCAGCAGCCGCATTGACACTGCAGATGTCACATTTCCCAGTATCACAATCTCCTAATCCTCCCCAGGCATCGGAGCTCAGGCTCTTCTCTCTGCAGGAGACACAAGAGCACACCTTTGTAAAGCAGGGATGACCATTGCAGCAATGAGCTCTTCACCTCCCTGGCTGCAATTATTTGGTGGCATGGATGGCCGCTTCGCTCCCAGCACCTGCTCTCCTTCCCTTCCCTCCGCCTTTGTGTGGCCGACCTCCGCCATGCTACGCCACTAGAGCAGGGCTTTCTGGGGCTGGGAAACCAGAGTCTGGAGCCCCCACATCCCTGAACTAGGCCGCCGCCTCCCTCAGCTGAGCCTGCTCAGCAGCAGCATGGGGGACAAGCCATCGAGGATCCCCTAGCGTGACTAAACTCTGCTGGCCGCTCGCTACTCTCGCCTTGTCAACGACTGCTGCACCGTTCTCTTCCTGCTCCATCCCCATGTGGTCTCAATCCCTGCTGCCACCGCTAATCACGTTCCTCATGATGGCGAGCAATGCTCGGCTGTGTCCAGAGGGCCTATGAGGCCCGTGCTGCCTCCACCCTCCCAGTAAAGACCTGCCCCGCAGCCCACCATGTAATGATAACTGAGGCACTTGTCACTGATGAAAGCCCAGGCTCCAGGACACAATTTCTAGCCGCCATTACAACCTGTCGCCTGGGATTTGTCGAGCCCTGATTTAACCAGTTCCAGTCTGAGCCAATTCTGACATTTCTGTCATATATGTAAAAATCTGCATTTTCTTTTTCGGTCATTGACAGACGCAGCCTCTCATTCTTGACATGTGGGGTTTATGCACCTTTCACTAGGAGTGGACTAGGCAGAACGTAGTTCAGCTAAAAGCATATACAGCCCCTCCCAGGGGGCAGTCCTCACTCAGCATAACCCCTCCTGCCCTGTTCAGCAAGCCTATTTTTTCTGCCTAGTGGAGTAGGACCTGGCTCCCTGCTGGGATCTGCGTTTCCCCAGATTTTTCCTCGGTTTCTTGCGGGACTTCGGCTGGGTGATCAACCTTCCGAAGTTGGTACTGACTCCGTTGTGTGGGTTGGAATACTTGGGCTTGGTCCTGGACACGGAACGGGCAAAGGTGTTTCTCCCTGCCGCCAAGGTCTTGACGCATCAAGTGGCGGTGCGGACCCTGCTGTCCCAGCGGTGGTCCTCTCTCAGATTCTACATGCGGGTGTTGGGGCTGATGGTATCCTCCTTCGAGGCGGTGCCATATGCCCTGAGTTATACCCAGCCCCTGCAGCGGGCACTCCTGCTGCGGTGGGACAAGTCTCCGCTATCCCTGGATCAGGTGATCAGGTTGGATCACCGAACTCGAGGCTCCATCACCTGGTGGCTACGGGCCCCGGCCTTGGAGCTGGGCAAGTCGTTTCTTCCCGGGGCCTGAACCGTGATCACGACAGATGCCAGCCTATACGGCTGGGGAGGGGTCCTGGGGAGGCTGTCGACCCAGGGTCGTTGGTCTTTGGAAGATTCCCGTCTCCCGATTAACGTGTTGGAACTGCGAGCGATCAGGCTTTGCCTCTCCCACTGGTCAGGGAGGTTGCACGGGCATCCTGTTCGGGTCCAGTCAGACAACGCCACGGCTGTGGCTTACGTAAACCATCAGGGCGGAACAAGAAGCGCGGCAGCTGCGGCGGAAGTGGTCCACATTCTGCGGTGGGCAGAGCTTCACGTGCCGGCAATCTCCACCGTTCACATCCCTGGCGTAGAGAATTGGCAGGCGGACTATCTCAGTCGCCAGTAGCTGGATCAGGGAGAGTGGTCCCTACATCCGAAGGTGTTCTGCCAGATTTGTCAAAAGTGGGGCACGTCAGACGTGGACCTACTGGCGTCCCGGCTCAATCGGAAGGTGCAGGCCTTCGTGAGCAGAGCAAGGGATCCGCTGGCAGACGCAGCGGATGCCCTCATGGCTCTGTGGTCTTGGTACCGGCTGCTCTATGCCTTCCCTCCACTTCTGTTACTTCCGCACCTGCTGCGCAGGATAGAGACAGACAAGATCCCAACCATTCTGGTAGCGCCAGATTGGCCTCTGCGTCCTTGGTACACCGACGTGGTGCGGATGGTGGTTGATGTTCCCTGGCAGCTCCTGCTTCGCGAGGACCTACTCTCACAGGGACGCATCTTGCACCCTGCTTTACCCTCCCTGGCTTTAATGGCCTGGCTATGGAGTCCCAGTTGTTGAAAGATAGGTTCGAAGATCGTTCTCGGTGGCTCGGGTGCTGGCCTTCCTTCAGCAAGGCCTAGATCACAAGTTGGCATTGAGCACACTTAAGGGGCAGATTGCTGGCCTGGCGGTTCTTTTTCAGCGTCCCTTGGCGGCGCATCCTCTGATTCGTACATTGTTCAGGGGGTTCGTCATGCCGCTCCCCCTGTGCCCCCTCTCAGTGCTTCAGAAGCCGCCTTTCGAAGAGGTCAGGGAAATTTTCCGGCAGCTGCTTTCGAGACAGTGGTTTTTCCTGGTGGCTATTACATCCGCTAGGCAGGTGTCTGAGCTGGTGGCTTGGTCCTGTAAGGTCTCCGTACTTGGTCCTACATGGGGACAAAGCGGTTCTGCGCCCTTCTCCTTCCTTCTTACCGAAGGTGGTCTCCTCTTTTCACATCAATGAGGACATTGTCCTCCCTTCACTGTGTCCGCACCCGTCTCATCCTAAGGAGGTAATTTTGCACTCCCGGGATGTGGTTAGGGCTCTGCGGGTGTATTTGGCGACCACGGCCTCACGGAGGTCGGATGCGCTTTTTGTCGCGGTGGATGGTCCGCGCAAGGGACTGGCGGCCTCACTGGCCACCATTTCCCAATGCATATGTCAGATGGTGATCCGTGCGTATGCTGTTCGGGGCCAGGAGCCCCCCTTTCCGGTCACGGCTCACTCTACCCCAGGGTGTTTAGTGCTTCCTGGGCTTCAGGCGTCGGTTTGTCAGGTGTGCAAGGTGGCCACTTGGGCCTTGGTGCACACTTTTTGTTCAACATTTTACAGAGTTTGTGTTGCAGCGTCCTCAGATGCTGCTTTTGGCCGCAATGTTTTGCAGGCAGTGGTGGAGATGCGTCTGGCACCTCCCGGACTCTTTGGTTGGGTACTGTTGTTGTTGCCCACCCCTCGCCACATGTCAAGAATGAGAGGCTGCGTCTGTCAATGAACGAAAGAGAAAATAGGATTTTTTGACTTACCGTAAAATCCTTTTCTCTGAGTTCATTGACGGACGCAGCGCCCACCCCTCCTTGTTTGAGTATGTACTGCTTGTTATGAGCTGGCTTGCTGAGCAGGGCAGGAGGGGTTATGCTGAGTGAGGACTGCCCCCTAGGAGGGGCTGTATCTGCTTTTAGCTGAATTACGTTCTGCCTAGTCCACTCCTAGTGAAAGGTGCATAAACCCCACATGTCAAGAATGAGAGGCTGCGTCTGTCAATGAACTCAGAGAAAAGGATTTTACGGTAAGTCAAAACATCCTATTTTTTTTTTTGTGCTAGAAAATTACTTAAAACCCCCAAGCATTATATATTTTTTTTTAAGCAGAGACCCTCGACAATAAAACGATTGTTGTTGGAAATGTTAATGTCGCGCGATATTTGCACAGCGGTTTATCATACACAAATTGTTAGGAAAAATACACTTTAATAAACAAAAAACACAATAAAATACCCTATTTGTTGATAAAATATAAAAGATGATATGCTGAGTAAATAGATACCCAACATGTCACACTTTAAAATTGCCTACTCCCATGGAATAGTGACGAATTATGGTACTTAACCACTTCAATACCATGCACTTAGAACACTTCCTGCCCAGACCAATTTTCAGCTTTCAGTGCTGTTGCGATTCGAATGAGAATTGCGCGGTCGTGCGACGCTGTACCCAAACAAAATTTTTATAATTTTGTTCCCACAAATAGAGCTTTCTTTTGGTGGTATTTGATCACCTCTGCGTCATTTCTGGTCACCGCTATAAACAAAAAAAGACCAAAAATTTAGAGAAAAAAAAACGTTTTTCTTTTTTTTGTCACAAAAATTTGTATAAAGTACATTTTCTCCTTCACTGACGGGCACTGATGTGGCTAAACTGATGGGCACTGATGAGGCTACACTGATTGGCACTGATGAGGTGGCACTGATAAGGTTGCATTGATGATGGGGTACATATACAGCACTGATGGGCAGCACTGATAAGCAACACTGACGGGCACTGGTACGTGGCACTGATATGCAGCACTGATGGACACTCATAGGCGGCAGTGATAAGTGGCACTGGGCACTGATAGGTGGGCACTTTTAGGTGGCACAGGTGGGCACTTTTAGGTGGCACATGTGGGCACTGATAGGTGACACAGGTGGGCACTGATAGGTGTCACAGGTGGGCACTTATAGGTGGCAGTGGTGGGCACAGATGCAACAAGCACTGTTAGGGATAGTCACATCGGAGTAGTCACGGGTAGTCAAATCGGTGTAGTCACGGGCAGTCACTTCCTCTTTTACATGAAATATGTTTAAAAACACTGTTTTTTTTCTTTTTGCAAAAAAAAAGAGATTTAAAAACCAGAAAAAAACAAA
>BLSH010378104.1:65319-78001 GCA_018402905.1 Glandirana rugosa | reverse complement strand
GTCCCGTTTTTCACACAAATAGAGCTTTCTTTTGGTGGTATTTAATCACCACTGAGTTTTTTATTTTTTTCGCTATAAATGAAAAAAGGCTGAAATTTTTGTAAAAAAAAAAAAAAAAAGAAAGAAAAAAATGTTTTCTCCTACGTTCACTGATAGACGCAGCCCTTCATTGACAAGTGGGGTTTATGCACATCCTACTAGGAGTAGACTAGGCAAATAGAAAAAAAGCAAGCTGACCCCTCCCAGGGGGCTGTCCTCACTCCAGCATATAACCCCCCAGCTCTGCATAGCATATAAGTTTTTTTATGCCTAGAGCAAGGAGTTAGACCTGGTTCCCTGCTGGGATCTGCGGTTCCCCAATTTTTTCTTCTTTTTTGCTTTTCTCAAGCTATCTGATGAAGACTGCTATCAAGTAGCCGGCTGGGGCATAGAGGATATCTCGAATCCTGAAATTTCCCCAGCACGGCTGACAGATGCGAGCTACCCTTAGCCTTGGCGGGGTCTGCTGCATCGTACCCATTCCGTGCGGGAGGCTAGTGGGTGACCCCCACTTGCGTCCAGTGACCGGGCTGTGCTTACGTCCAGGGGCGCTTGGCCTGCAGCATCCCTCCCCGTCTGATGGGAGGAAGGTCTGCTACCGGGTGGCTACCCGCTACGCCCCTCGGATTGGTGAGTGACCCCCCTCCCCCCCCCCCCCAGGGGTGCGGAGGGGGGGCTGGGCGATTTTCAGACTATGCCGGCCAGTGAAGGGTTTAGGGCTACAGGTCCCGATTTTGTTTTGGTCTGTCCTTCGCCCCCCCCTCCTACACCCCTCTCCCCACCCCCACCGCACCCCCGCGCCCGAATCTGCCATGCCGCCATTTTGCCATAGCCGTGGCCATTTTGTGGGCTTTTGGCCTCTTGTGGGTGCTCGGTGGCCATTTTGCCGTAGTCGCGGCCTGTGTGGAGCACGCTTTTGGCCTCTTGTGACTGCTCGGCGGCCATTTTTGGTGTGCCTGCTGAAGAAAACGTGTGGCTGGCGTCGTCTCTTCCTCTTTCCCATGGCACAAGACAGGCGGTCAGCACTCCTACTGGGACGCAGAGCTTGAAGGGCAATTGTAACAGTAAGTATAGCTGGCTCTCCCTGGGGTGTCGGTGGGTGCCGTCCTCCTGGGTATTCTCCCGGTTGCTCTGTGGGGCAGTGGTGGGGCTGCATTGTGGGGGTTTCAGGGCCTATAGGCCTAGCAAGTGTTCCGGTAGCACAATGGCGGCTGAACCTGCGGGTTCTTCTCCGGAGGGATCTGTGGAAGCGCAGGCTGCGCTGGGTCCTCGGTTTCCCCTAGATCAGTTAAAGTCCATATTGGGGGAGTTTTGTGCAGAAGTGGGCATCCCCCGCAGTGGACCCTCCGGTGGCTCGCCTGAATAAGGCGATGACCATCCCCTTGGAGGGGTCTCCCTCTTTTAAGGATCCGGCCGATAGGCGGACGGAGGCGGTATCCAAGGTACTGTTCTTGGTGGCGGGGTCGGCCATGAGACCAGCTCTGGCATCGGCCATGGTGGCGCAATCCCTTACGGAGTGTGCGACTGAGTTGCACAATGAGATGGGCTGCGGATGTAAGCCTGAGGCTTCACAGCGGATGGACCATCTGATACAGGGTCTCTGGTACCTGTGTGATGCAGCTTTGGACCTGCTCCCCATGCTGTCTAAGATGTCTGTTTTTGCCGTCATCATCAAACGGGTGCTGTGGTTACGCTGTTGGTCGGGTGACCACGCATCCAAAAAAGGGCCTCACGGATCTTCCCTTTCAGGGTGGTCGGCTCTTTGGGGCACAATTGGATGAAATCATTAAGGATTTCACGGGGGGGGGGTAGAGTACCTTTCTCCCGGAGCCCAGGCGGCGGGAGTTCCGCATCTTCGGGTCAGAAGCGTTTTTTTTGTGTGCCCGATTCAGCGGGCAAGGGCTCAAGGTTCGGCAAGTCTGCCTCGGGGTCCGGTAAGCGGCCCTGGCAGCGCAAGAACGAAAAGAATGAGGAAAAGTCTTCTTCCACATGATGGGCCGACTTCTGGGGTTCGCAGACAGGTGGACTGCCCGCATTTCCGACCGGTGGGTGCAGGAAGTGGTGTCCTCCGGATACAGGATAGAGTTCAACACTCTACCCCCAGGCCGGTTCTTCCCATCGAATTTGAGACTCCCTCAGGGGCATCGAGAGGCTCTCCTAGGGGCTGTTCAGACGCTATCCGAACAAGGGGTGATTGTGCCGGTACCTCCGCTGGAAAGGTTCTGCGGCTTCTATTCAAACCTCTTTGTGGTGCCCAAGAAGGGTGGGGTCAGGTCAGTTCTGGACCTAAAAGCACTAAACCACTTTGTGAAGGCGCGAAAAGTCAGGATGGAATCTGTCCGGTCGGGGCCGCCCTGCACCAAGGGGACTTCATGGCATCTCTGGATATCAGGGAAGCGTATCTCCATGTTCCCATTTGTCTCCGGCACCAGCGCTTCCTGCGCTTTGCGGTGGGTGATCTACATTACCAATTTGTGGCACTTCCCTTCGGTCTGGCCTTGGCTCCTCGGGTATTCACCAAGCTGGTGGCCCCGGTGCTGGCGATATTGAGGCAGAGAGGCATTGCGGTGGTAGCATACCTCGACGACTTACTCCTGCGAGCGGAGTCTGCTTCAGGCCTGGAGGAGAATGTGGCCATCACCATGGCCTCGTTGAGAGACTTCGGCTGGCTGATCAACCTGCAGAAGTCGACGTTGGCCCCGTCCTGTCGACTGGAATATCTGGGTCTGATTCTGGACACGGAGCAGGCGAAGGTGTTCTTACCTCCGGCCAAGTTGCTGACACTGCAAGCAGCTGTGCGAACCCTGCTTTCACGCCAGTGGTCCTCCATACGGTTCTGTATGTGGGTGTTGGGGCTCATGGTCTCGGCCTTTGAGGCGATACCTTACACCCAGAGTCACACTCGGCTCCTACAGTGAGCAATTCTGTCACGGTGGTAAAGTCTCCGTTGTCTCTGGACCAGCTGATCAGATTGGATCATCAGACCAGAGGATCGTTGACCTGGTGGCTTCGGGCCCCGGCTCTAATGTTGGGGAAGTCATTTCTTCCCCTGAATTGGTCGATAGGCTGGCGTCCGTCATGACTATCGGGCTGGGAGGGTCCTGGGGCAGCTTTCTGCTCAGGGCCGTTGGTCGGCGCAGCAATCACGCCTTCCGATAAATGTACTGGAGCTGAGGGCAATCAGGCTCTGCCTCTCCCACTGGACGGTAAGGCTGCGTGGCCTCCCGGTTCGGGTTCAGTCGGACAACGCCACGACGGTGGCGTACGTGAACCATCAGGGCAGATAGAGGAGCTCGGCAGCGGCTGCCGAAGCGGCTCACATTCTGAGATGGGCAGAACTTCACATGCCGGCAATCTCCACCATTTACGTTCTGGGCGTAGAAAATTGGCAGGCGGACTTTCTCAGTCGCCAGACTTTGGATCAGGGGGAATGGTCCCTACATCCAGAGGTGTTCCATCAGATTTGCCACAGGTGGGGCACGCCAGACGTGAACCTATTGGCGTCCAGGTTCAATCACAAGGTGCAGACCTTCGTGTGCAGAACAAGGGATCCGTTGGCGGCCGCCACAGACGCGTTGGTAGCGCCTTGGGGTCGGTACCGGCTTCTGTACGCCTTCCCTCCTCTCAAGCTTTTACAGCGGCTTCTGCGCAGGGTAGAAGAGGAAGGAATCCCCACAATCCTCGTAGCTCCGGATTGTCCTCGGCCCCCTTGGCACGCCGACATGGTGCGGATGGTGTCAGATTCCCCCTAGTGTCTTCCGCTCTGCAAAGATCTGCTGTCACAGGGACACATCCTGCACGCTGCCTTACCCTCTCTGGCTTTGACGGCTTGGCTATTGAGTCCCAGGTGTTGAAGGATAGGGGCGTCTCTGACTCCGTGATCCCTACCATGCTTAAGGCGCGCAAGTGTACTTCACGCAAGATATATCATCGCACCTGAATGGCTTATATTGCCTGGTGTGAGGCGGGGGGGGTGGAACCCCCGCTCTTACTTTGTGTCCCGGGTGCTGGCCTTCTTGCAGCAAGACCTGGATAACAAATTGGCATTGAGTACACTCAAGGGTCAGATTTCGGCTCTGGCGATTCTTTTTCAACGCCCTTTAGCGTCACATACATTGATACGTACATTTGTACAGGGTGTACGCCATGTGGCTCCTCAGGTGCGGTCGCCTTTGGCGCCGTGGGATTTAAATTTGGTACTTTCTGTACTGCAGATACCGCCATATGTGAAAATCGGGAATATTCCCTTACAATTGCTGTCACAAAAGGTGGCTTTCCTGGTGGCCATTACATCTGCTAGGCGGGTGTCTGAGTTGGCGGCGTTGTCCATGAAGGTCTCCCTACTTGGTCCTTCATAAGGATAAGGCGGTCTTGCAACCTTCCCCTTCGTTCATACCGAAGGTGGTTGCCTCTTTTCACATTAATGAGCATATTGTTCTCCATTCATTATGTCCGCACCCGTCGCATCCCAAGGAGATTGAGTTGCATTCTCTGGATGTCGTGAGGGCTTTGCGGGAGTATTTGGCGGCTACAGCTTCTTTTCGGAAGTCTGATGCGTTGTTTGTACTGACAGAAGGCCCGCGCAAAGGGTTGGTGGCCTCGTCGGCTACTGTCTCCCGTTGGATCAGACAGACCGTGACCCATGCGTATACTGTTCGGGGTAAAGTCCCCCCTTTTCCAGCCACGGCTCATTCCACCAGGGCAGTTAGCACTTCCTGGGCTTTCAGACACCAGGCTTCAGTGTCCCAGGTGTGCAAGGCGGCTACTTGGGCCTCGGTGCACACTTTTGTTAAGTTTTACAAAGTTTATGTGTCAGCATCCGCGGATGCTGCTTTTGGCCGTAAAGTTTTACAGGTGGCGGTGGTGCCTCCTGAGAGGATTCTGTTGAGTACAGTTGTTGTTTACCCACCCCTCTTGAATGACACTGCTTTGGGACATCCCCACTTGTCAATGAAGGGCTGTGTCTGTCAGTGAACGTAGGAGAAAATAGGATTTTATTAAGAACTTACCATAAAATCCTTTTCTCTGAGTTCACTGACAGACGCAGCACCCACCCCTCTGTGTTGCGTTTGTACGGCTTGTTACAAACTGATATGCTATACAGAGCTGAGGGGTTATATGCTGGAGTGAGGACGACCCCCTGGGAGGGGTCATCTTGCTTTTTTTCTATTTGCCTAGTCTACTCTTAGTAGGATGTGCATAAACCCCACTCGTCAATGAAGGGCTGCGTCTGTCAGTGAACTCAGAGAAAAGGATTTTACAGTAAGTTCTTAATAAAATCCTATTTTTCTTTGTTTCGGTTTATAAAATTTTGCAAATTAGTAATTTTTCTTCATAAATTTTGGCCATAATTTATACTGCTACACATCTTTGGTAAAAATAACCCAAATCGGTGTATATTATTTGGTCTTTGTGAAAGTTATAGAGTCTACAAGCTATGGTGCCAATCACTGAAAATTCTTCACACCTGATGTGCTGATGGCCTATGTCATTTCTTGAGACACTAAGAAGCCAGGAAAGTACAAATATCCCCCAAATTACCCCTTTTTGGAAAGTAGACATTCCAGAGTATTTAGTAAGAGGCATGGTGAGTTTTTTAAAGTTCTAATTTTTTCCCACAATTTTAAAATTAAGATTTTTTTTCACACAATTGTCATGTTAACGGGTTATTTCTCACACACAGAATATTCATACCACAAATTACACCCCAAAACACATTCTACTACTCCTGAGAATGGCGATACTACATGTGTGAGACTTTTACACAGCGTGGCCACATACAGAGGCCCACTATCAGACGTTCTAGGGGCATAAATTACACATATAATTTCTTGACTACCTCTTGCACTTTTGAAGGCACTGGAGCACCAGGACAATGGAAATGCCCAAAAAAATGACCCCATTTTCTAAAGCAAACACCCAACATATATTCTATGAGGCATAATGCATCTTTTGAACATGTAATTTTTTTCCACAAGTTTTAGTAAAATGTGGAAAGAAAATGAAAACGCATCTCTTTCGTTCATTGACTGACGCAGCCTCTTAATCTTGACATGTGGGGTATGCACCTTTTACCAGGAGTAGACTAGGCAGAACATAGTTCAGACAAAAAACAAAGCTAGCCCCTTCCAGGGGGCAGTCCTCACTCTGCATAACCCCCTCCGCCCTGCTAGCACTTCAGTTTTATCTGCCTAGTGCAAGGAGTAGGACCTGGCTCCCTGCTGGGATCTGCGGTTCCCCAATGTTTTTGTTTTTGCTCAAGCTATCGGATGAAGAATGCAATCAAGCAGCCGGCTGGATGACAGGCTGCAGATACTTAGGCCCAGGTAGTCTCCCCAGCGCAGCCGACGGATGCAAGCCATCCCTTAGCTGCTTGCGGTGTTAAACGTCGCACCAGCGCACTGAGTGACCGAGCTGCGGCTCGCGTCAAGGTGTCGCATGGCCGACAGCTCCCTCCCCACCTGTAGGGGCGGCAGGTCTGTCTTGGGTGGCTACCCGCTGCGCCCGTCTGGAAGGATGAGTACGCTCCCCCCCCCCCCTTTGGGGGTGCGGAGGGGGGGCTGTGGTGGGTATCCGAGGGGCAGATGAGGGGTGGCATTGTGGCGGGTTCTCGGCCTGTAGGCCTCAAGTGTCCCGGGGGGTGTCTGCCCCAGAAGTCTCCGCTGAGGCCCCGGCAGCGCTGGGACCTGTAGTCCCACTTGATAAGCTAACTTCAATTCTGGAAGAATTTCTTGCCCGGGTGGAACCGGTCTGTGGTAGGGGGGTGGCGAAGAAGCATCCACCCCTTTCCCATCCTCTGAGGAGGATTCGGAGCCGGAAGGGGGCTATGTGGTCACAGGGACCCCCGTGGATCTGTCAGATGGGGAATTGGACCCTTTTGATGGCGAGGAGGAGCAGGGGGCCACTGTAGCACGGGAAAAGGTGTTGGTGGGCTCCCTGGTGGCTGCCGTCCGCGAGACGCTGCGTTTGGGCCAGGCTGGGATGTCGCAGGAGGTGGCTTACACCATTGGATCCCACAGGCTGGCTCGGGCTCCTAAGGTTTTCCCTTATGTGCCATATTTTGATCAGTTTGTCTATAAGGAATGGCAGCGTCCTCAGAATTCATTCACATTACCAAAAGGCTTTTCTGTGCGCTATCCTTTTGAGGATAACTTGTTGCAAAGTGGGTGTCCCCCATGGTAGACCCGCTGAACAAGGCTACCACTATCCCTATGAAGGGTTCCCCATCTTTTAAGAATTCAGCCGACAGACAGACGGAGGCGGTGTCCAAGGCTATGTTCTTGGGGGCGGCCATGCGGCCGGTACTGGCGTCAGCAATGGTGGCGCAGTTGCTCACAGAGTGGGCGACAGTGTTGCACAAGGATTTGGGGGACCTCGTGGTTCCTTCTGAGTCGGTGCAGCTGGCGCAGGGTCTCAGGTACCTCTGCGACGCGGCCTTGGACGTAGCTCCCATGCTGTCAAAACTGGCAGTTTTTGCGGTCGTTATTAGACGGCTGCTGTGGCTGCGGTGCTGGTCGGGTGACCACACGTCGCAGAAAGGTCTCACAGACCTGCCGTTTCAGGGCGGTCGGTTGTTTGGGGCTTCCCTAGATGAGATCATTAAGGATTTCACAGAGGGGAAGAGTACCTTTCTTCCGGAACCCAAGCGGCGGTAGCAACGCCGAAAACAGGGTCCCTCTTTCTCTACCCAGAAGAGTTTTTTTTCGTGCAGCGGGCGTGGGTCCTCGGTCTGGCAAGGCTGCCGCAGGGAACCAGAAACGTCCCTGGCAGCGCAAGTCCAGGAAGGCGGAGGAGAAGCCTGCTTCCGCATGATGGGTTGCCCCTTCCCGACGCTCAGGTGAGGGGTCGGCTTCTGGGGTACGCGGCCTGGTGGACCGCCCGCATCTCAGATCTTTGGGTGCGAGAGGTGGTGTCCTCCGGGGACAAGATAGAGTTCTGTACCCTGCCCCTGGACAGGTTCTTCCCCTGAAACCTGAGACTCCCTCCAGGGCATCGGCGAGCTGTTTGGGGCTGTCCAGGCTCTGTTCGAGCAGGGGGTGATTGTGCCGGTCCCTCCTGCGGAACGGTTCCGCGGGTTTTATTCCAACCTCTTTGTGGTTCCAAAGAAGGATGGAGTCGGGCCGGTTCTGGACCTAAAGTTGCTCGATCACTTTGTGAGGGCGCGCAAATTCAGGATGGAGTCAATCCGTTCTGTCGTGGCCATGCTGCGCCAGGGGGATTTCCTGGCTTCTCTGACATCAGGGATGCGTACCTCCACGTTCCCATTTGTGTTCGGCATCAGCGTTTCCTGCGTTTCGTGGTGGGGCACCTCCAGGACCAATTTGTGGCTCTCCCCTTCGGCCTAGCCTCCGCTCCGCGAGTCTTCACCAAGCTGTTGGCTCCGGTGCTGGCTCATTGCTGTGGTGGCATATCTAGACGATCTACTCCTGAGAGCGGAGTTGACTCCTGCCCTGGAGGACAACATCTCTATCACCCTGGCCTCCCTGCGGGACTTCAGCTGGTTGATCAACCTTCAGAAGTTGACGCTGGTCCCGTCCGCCCTGCCTAAAATATCTGGGCCTGATACTGGACACAGCAGGCGAGAGTGTTCTTGCCTCCGGCCAAGTTGCTGACGCTGCAAACTGCGCTGTGGGCTCTGCTGTTACGGCAGTGGTCTCCCTTTACGTTTTTGCATGCTGGTGTTGGGGCTCATGGTGTCGGCCTTCGAGGCAGTGCCGTACGCCCAGAGTCACACCCGGCTCCTGTAGTGGGCGATTCTGCTGCAGTGGGACAAGTCTCCGTTGTCTCTAGATCAGGTGATCAGGTTGGATCATCAGACCAGGGGGGGCTCTTGCCTGGTGGCTACGGGCACCGGCATTGAGTCTGGGGAAGTGGTTCCTTTCCCTGGAATGGTCGATTGTCAAGACGGTCGCCAGCCTAGCGGGCTGGGGAGGAGTTCTGGGGCGGTTGTCTGCCCAGGGCCGATGGTCATTGGAGGAGTGCCGCCTTCCGATCAATGTGCTGGAACTGCGGGCGATCAGGCTCTGCCTCTCCCATTGGTTGGGGAGGTTGCACGGTCGACCGGTTCGGGTGCAGTTGGACAACGCCACGGCGGTGGCGTATGTAAACCATCAGGGCAGAACAAAGAGCTTGGCAGCAGCTGCGGAGGTGGCCCACATTCTGAGGTGGGCAGAGCTCCACGTACCAGCAATTTCCGCCGTTTATATTCTGGGTGTAGGAAATTGCCACGCCGACTTTCTCAGTTACCAGACTCTGGATCAGGGAGAGTGGTCACTGCATCCAGAAGTGTTCCGTCAGATTTGCCAAAGGTGGGGCACGCCAGACGTGGACCTGCTAGCGTCCCGGTTCAGTCGCAAGGTGCGGACCTTTGTGTGCAGAGCAAGGGATCCGTTGGTGGACGCCCTTGTGGCTCCTTTGTCTCGGTACCCACTCCTTTACGCCTTCTCTCCTCTCAAGCTTCTTCCGTGCACGTTGCGCAGGATAGAAGTGGGTGGCTCTGGATTGTCCTCAGCGTCCTTGGAAGCCGACGTGGTGCGGATGGTAACGGATGTTCCCTGGCGGCTTCCGCTACGCGAAGGTCTGCTGTCGCAGGGGCCCATCCTGCACCCTGCTTTACGCTCGCTGGCTTTGATGGCCTGGCTATTGAGTCCCAGGTATTGAGGGATAGGGGGTCTCTGAGTCAGTGATCCCCACCATGCTTAAGGCACATAAGTCCACGTCACGCAAGATTTATCACCTCACCTGGTTCCTTTTCAGTGGCTCGTGTGCTGGCCTTTCTTCAGCAATGCCTGCATCAAAAACTGGCATTGAGTACCCTCAAGGAGCAGATTTCTGCCCTAGCGATTCTTTTCCAGCGTCCGCTTGCGACGCACTCTTTGATTAGTACGTTTGTACAGGGAGTATGTCATGTGGCCCCTCAGGGGCGGTCGCCCCTGGCGCGGTGGGATCTGAACCTGGTACTTTCAGTACTGCAGAAGCCGCCATATGAAAGAATCCGAGACATTTCTTTGCAGTTGCTCTCGCAAAAGGTGGCCTTCTTGGTGGCCATCACATCAGCCAGGCGGGTGTCTGAGTTGGCGGCTTTGTCTTGTAGGTCTCCCTACTTGGTCTTGCATAAGGACAAGGCTGTGCTGCGCCCATCTCCTTCGTTTCTACCAAAGGTGGTTTCTTCTTTTCACATTAATGAGGACATTGTCCTTCCTTCTTTGTGTCCGCGTCAATCACATCCTAGGGAGGTTGCTTTGCACTCCTTGGATGTGGTTAGGGCTCTGCGGGTGTATTTGATGGCCACGGCCTCCTTCCGGAGGTCTGCCGCTCTGTTCGTGGTGGCGGATGGACCGTGCAAGGGGCAGGCGGCCTCATCGGCCACTATCTCTCGTTGGATCAGACTGTGACCCGTGCGTATGAGGTTCGGGGTCAAGAACCCCCCTTTCCGGTCACGGCTCATTCCACCAGGGCGATTAGTACTTCCTGGGCTTTCCGACACCAAGCGTCGGTGTTCAGGTGTGCAAGGCTGCCACTTGGACCTCTGTGCACACCTTTGCTAAGTTTTACAAAGTTGATGTGTCAGCATCTGCGGATGCTGCGTTGGGCCTCAAAGTTTTGCAGGCAGCGGTGTATGCGCGTCTGGCGCCTCCCGGAGAGGTTTCCGTTGGGTACAGTTGTTGTTGTGCTTCCCACCCCTCTTTGGTTGACACTGCTTTGGGACATCCCCACATGTCAACATTAAGAGGCTGCGTCCATCAATGAATGAAAGAGAAAATAGGATTTTTTGACTTACCATAAAATCCTTTTCTCTGAGTTCATGGACGGACGCAGCACTCACCCCTCCGTGTTCTGAGTTTTTACTGCTTGTTACGAACTGAAGTGCTAGCAGGACGGAGGGGGTTATGTAGAGTGAGAACTGCCCCCTGGGAGGGGCTAGTTTTCTTTTTTGTCTGAACTATGTTCTGCCTGGTCTAATCCTGGTAAAAGGTGCATACCCCACATGTCAAGATTAAGAGGCTGCGTCCGTGAGTGAACTCAGAGAAAAGGATTTTACGGTAAGTCAAAAAATCCTATTTTTTTTTTTTACGCAAAGTTGTCCATTTATATAATATTTTTGACACACAGCATGTATATAGCAAAAATTTCACTCCAAAATATATTCTGCTGCTCGTCCTGGGTATGGCAATACCATATGTGTGAGACTTTTCCACAGCCTGGCCACATACAGAGGCCCAACATGCAGGGAGCACCATCAGGTGTTCTAGGGGCATACATTTCAAATAGAATTTGACTACCTATTACACTTTTGTGAGGAACTGTAGTGGCATGGATGAGAACTGATGAGGCATGGATGAGCCATGTATGCTGATGGATGAGCCCTGGCTGGGTGAGCATGAATGGGGATGGATGAGCATGGATGGGGGGGGGTGAGTGCAGGTATTGGCACAGATCAGCGCTGCGCTTGATATCTCCCCTCTCCTCTCACACTGTACCGATTGGTTTACAACTGGACTGGAATTGCACGGAGCGATCACGTGGTAAAGGGCCACTGTCATCGGCCCTTTACCATGATGTCAATGATCTGTGATGCGGCGGTCACAGATATTCCCGTGTGCGCGCAATTCTGGGAGGGCGTTCTAGTTTGGGCCAAAACAACTAATTGATTATGAAAATAGTTGTCAACTATTTTCATAATCGATTAATCTGCCACCCGATTAGTTGGCTTGCATACAAAACGCATTATTTGTTTACATATCAGGAAATACAGTGAAGCTTACATAGAGCTCAGTACGCCATCCATACATGTCAGAAGACACAGTGCAGAACACATACAGCTCAGTACACTGTCCATACATGTCAGTAAGTGCCTGAGAACTTGTGAATGTGTGAGGAGCAATGCCTCATTGAACATGTAGTCCTGGGCAGGAAGTGAGTGGTTCTAAAGGCAGTAACCAAGTAACTATAAACCAGTTAGTTTAACTTCTATAGTGGGGAAGATACTGGAGAGTTTAATAAAAGAACGCAGATGCATTTTTGCTAGAGAATATATTTAAAAAATAGACAGTATGGATTCACCAAACAGAATCTGTCAAACAAATCTGATTTCTTTTTATGAGGAGATAAGAAAAAAAATTTAGACCAAGGAGTGGTAGTGGATTTAGTATAATTAGGTTTTGCAAAAGCGTTTGACAGTTCCCCACATATGGCTAATGTGTAAGGTAAAGTCTACAAGCTTGGAAACTTAAGTTTGTAAATGGATAGAAAGCTGGCTAAAAACTGTATTCAGAAAGTAGTGGTTAATGATTCATACTCTGAATGGTCTAAGGTCATCAGTGGTGTACCCCAAGGTTTAGTGTTGGGACCCTTGCTTTTTATTTAACATTTTATATAAATGATAGAGTTTGGGATTAATAGTACTACTTGAGTATTTGAGGATGACACCAAGCTATGCAGTGGAATAACGTCCTTACAGAATGTCCCCAATTTACATGCCGGCCTCAATGCACTGTTTAATTGGGCGACTGTGACAAATGAAGTTTAATGTAGATAAATATAAAGTTATGCACTTGGGTGCTAAAACATGCATGCATCATACATACTAGGGGGGAGTACAACTGGGGGGATCCATAGTGGGGAAGGAACTGGGTGTTCAGGT
>BLSH010378104.1:44930-65309 GCA_018402905.1 Glandirana rugosa | reverse complement strand
TTAGACCAAGGAGTGGTAGTGGATTTAGTATAATTAGGTTTTGCAAAAGCGTTTGACAGTTCCCCACATATGGCTAATGTGTAAGGTAAAGTCTACAAGCTTGGAAACTTAAGTTTGTAAATGGATAGAAAGCTGGCTAAAAACTGTATTCAGAAAGTAGTGGTTAATGATTCATACTCTGAATGGTCTAAGGTCATCAGTGGTGTACCCCAAGGTTTAGTGTTGGGACCCTTGCTTTTTATTTAACATTTTATATAAATGATAGAGTTTGGGATTAATAGTACTACTTGAGTATTTGAGGATGACACCAAGCTATGCAGTGGAATAACGTCCTTACAGAATGTCCCCAATTTACATGCCGGCCTCAATGCACTGTTTAATTGGGCGACTGTGACAAATGAAGTTTAATGTAGATAAATATAAAGTTATGCACTTGGGTGCTAAAACATGCATGCATCATACATACTAGGGGGGAGTACAACTGGGGGGGATCCATAGTGGGGAAGGAACTGGGTGTTCTGGCAGGTCACATACTTAATAGCATGGAATGCCAAACTGAATTTTATCATGATATTTACCAGATTCAACTTAAAATTGTATATACAGTATATCTCTTCTGTCTGTTATCCTCAGAATGGATCAGAGATTTTGCTCCCTAACCATATAGTTGGTTATTTAGATTTACCACTGCATATGCAATATCTCACAAAAGTGAGTACACACACACACACTTTTGTAAATATTTTATTATATCTTTTCATGTGACAACACTGAAGAAATGACACTTTGCTACAATGTAAAGTAGTGAGTGTACAGCTTGTATAACAGTGTAAATTTGCTGTCCCCTCAAAATAACTCAACACACAGATATTAATGTCTAAATCGCTGGCAACAAAAGCACCCTTAAGTGAAAATGTCGAAAAGTGTCAATATTTTGTGTGGCAACCATTAGTTTCCAGCACTTCCTTAACCCTCCTGGGCATGGAGTACACCAGAGTGTCACAGGTTGCCACTGGAGTCTTCTTCCACTCCTCCATGACAACATCATGGAGCTGGTGGATGTTCGAGACCTTGCGCACTTCCGTCTTCTGTTTGAGGATGCCCCAGAGATGCTCAATAGGGGTTAGGTCTGGATACATGCATCACCTTTACCCGCAGCTTTTTTAGCAAGGCAGTGGTTATCTTGGAGGTGTGTTTGGGGTTGCTATCATGTTGGCCCAGTCTCCTGAATGGAGGGGGATCATGCTCTGCTTCAGTATGTCACAGTACATGTTGGCATTTATGGTTTCCTCAATGAACACAGTACATGTTGGCCCTTTATGGTTCCCTCAATGAACTGTAGCGCCCCAGTGCCAGCAGCACTTATGCAGCCCCAGACCACGACACTCCCACCACCGTGCTTGACTGTAGGCAAGACACAGTTGTTTTTGTACTCCTCACCTGGTTGCCGCCACACAGGCTTGACACCATCTGAACCAAATAAGTTTATCTTGGTCTCATCAGACCACAGGACATAGTTCCAGTAATCCATGTCCTTAGTCTTCTGGTCTTCAGCAAACTGTTGTGGGCTTTCTTGTGCATCATCTTTAGAAGAGGCTTCCTTCTGGGATGACAGTGATGCAGAACAATTTGATGCGGTGCACGGCGTATGGTCTGAGCACTGACAAGCTGACTCCCCACCCCTTCAACCTCTGCAGCAATACTGACAGCACTCCTACGTCTATTTCCCAAAGACAACCTCTGGATATGACGCTGAGCACGTGCACTCAACTTGACCATGGTGAGGCCTGTTCTAAGTGGAACATGTGCTGTTAAACCATTATATGGTCTTGGCCACCATGCTGCAGCTCAGTTTCAGGGTCTTGGCAATCTTCTTATAGCCTAGGCCATCTTTATGTAGAGCAACAATCCTTTTTTTCAGATCCTCAGAGTTATTTGCAAAGAGGTGCCATGTTGAACTTCCAGTGACCAGTATGAGAGCGTGAGAGCGATAACACCAAATTTAACACACCTGCTCACCATTCACACCTGAAACCTTGTAACTCTAACGAGTCACATGACAGCAGGGAGGGAAAATGGCTAAATGGGCCCAATTTGAACATTTCACTTAGGGGTGTACTCACTTTTGTTGCCAGCATTTTAGACATTAACCACTTCAGCCCTGGAAGGATTTCCCACTTTAGGACCAGAACACTTTTTGCGATTCAGCACTGCGTCGCTTTAACTGACAACTGCGCGGTCGTGCGGCGCTGTACCCAAACTAAATTTGTGTCCTTTTTTTCCCACAAATAGAGCTTTCTTTTGGTGGTATTTGATCACCTCTGCATCATTTCTGATCGCCGCTATAAACAAAAGAAGAGCGACAATTTTGCAAAAAAAAAAACCCACAAATTTCTTACTTTTTGCTAAAATACAAATCAAAAAAAATATGAATTTTTTTTCTTCCATCGGTTTTGGCCGATTTATATTCTTCCTCATATTTTTGGTTAAAAAAATTGCAATCGACGTTTGATTGGTTTGCGCAAAAGTTGCCGTGTTTACGGACGATGAGAATTCATTTCTGGGGTTATTTTTTTTTAAATTTTTACTAGTAATGGCAGCGATCTGCGATTTTTAGTGGTACTGTGATATTGCAGCAGACATGTCGGACCATTTTGACACTTTTTTGGGACCATCAGCATTTATACAGCGATCAGTGCTATAAAAATGCACTGATTACTGTGTAAATGCCATTGGCAGTGAAGGGGTTAACCTGGAGGGGGCGCTCTAAGGGTTAACTATGTTACCTGGGCGTGTTCTAACTGTGTGTGGGCTGGGCTGGCTGGGGAAAGGGGATGATCACGGCTTCCATATAGAAGAAGCCTGTGATCACTGCCCTTCCCCCTCTGAGAACGGAGATCCGTGTTTACTTACATGGACCTCCGTTCTCTCACTGTGGGGGGGCCATCGCGGGTAGCCAGCGGCGATCGAGTCCGCCCTGGCCCCCCGGACACAGTGAGCGCGCGAGCCTTCATATGACAACGGTTTGCGATAATGAGCCACTCTGTTGCCGTCAGACTACGGTCGGCAAGTGGTTAATGGCTGTGTGTTGAGTTATTTTGAGGGGACAGCAAATTTACAGTTATACAAGCTGCACACTCACTACTTTACATTGTAACAAAGTGTCATTTCTTCAGTGTTGTCACATGAAAAGATAGAATAAAATATTTACAAAAATGTGAGGGGTGTACTCACTTTTGTGAGATACTGTTGATATTTAAGAATAAATTGCATTTTCTTTTAAACTTTACATATTCGCTAAATTAGACACCACACTTTTTTAAGAGGTTATCATCTGATTAATCGAAACAATAATCAGACAACTAATCGATTATGAAAATAATCATTAGTTGTAGCTCTAGTTATAGTACACCCTCCCAGAATTATCAGACCGCGCTGCAGCCATTTTTCAGCTATGGCCCGGTCGGCAAGCGGTTAATAATTACATTTCAACAGGGCATACGTGTTTAAAAAAAAAAAAATAGTGCTTCTAAGCTTCCTTTCTATCCGAAAATGTAGGCATCGTAGATTACATGGTGTCTGGCTGAAAGGATCTGTGCTGGCCTTTTATAGGTCAATAGGGACTGCTGCTGGTATGGTAACTGCACAGAGACAAATGCATCAACAAGATGAAACATTTTTGCTGCACTACCAAACAGAAAAGCAGAGCTTGCTTATGTAATGCCTGCCCCTTGTGCTACTATACTGTATACTTATAAAGAACATTATGAGACATTACTAATGATTATTTACAAATGAATACATGTATTTTAAAAAAACACTCCTTTCAATGTAAGAATTTGTTTTTCTTGGCTATATTTGAGATGGTAGACCATCCAAAAGTGGCTGCTCAGTATTAGGTCAACTCTGGTGTGTTTTGGAATATTTTCAACGTTTAATTTTATTTTGTTAGGTACACAGAGGACCAACTATGACTGTTGAACACTCATAATAGTTAGCGTAGTTAGGAGGTGCTGAAATGTATATACACTTTGGGTAAGCATGACATTAATAGGGAAGATTTTCTTTTAAAGCCTTAATGAGTTGTTGTTTTCTATACTTGCCAGTTGATTCCCTTGCTGCTGCATTTGACAAGCCGTCTGCAAGGTGTACGTGCGCTTGGACAGACAGGAGCTGACACTGGCAATCCAGAGGACGCAAAGAGACTTCAGAAAAGACAAAAGACACGGAGGACGTAAAGAAAAAAGCACCATGGTGTGAAGTGACATCGAAGTCATGCTTGGACCCTTGGGACATGTTAAGAAAACTCTCCTTTCTCTAGAAGAAACCAGACTTCAAATACAGTTTTACATGATCCCGTTTTTTTAATGCAGACTGACTTGTTTTGTACATTTTGGATGTCCGTGTAAAGATTCTAAATTTAATTTAGCTTGGAAATGAACAGATGTGACCACTTTTTGTAATTTTCAACTGAAGATAATTTATTTTTTATCATCATTGAAAAGCTTGATGACACACTTGAACCTTACCTTATGTAAAATTAATGCATCTCAAACAGATTGCCCAAGGAAGCTCCAATAAAAACAGCATGATTTTCTTTTTAACCAACAGTGTTAAATTTAGTTTCCTAAATAATGGATCTGTGTTCCATGAGTCGGATGATTGGCTTTTTCTTAATCATTGTTTTTTAGTCAGTGATTGTCTCTAACCCATCTGCCATATCTGCAAATTAGACAACATTAGCCTTATTTGTTACTAGAATGGCCACACCAAGTATTATAGCAGTAGCATTTAATGTTGTCACTGGGGATTCAGAGCAAGACAAGGTGGGTATGCAGAAGTGGTGGTAATTTCATATTCAGGGGTAGAATAGGGATCAGGGAGTTTGGGGTTAAAGCCAGGGTCAGAATTTAGAGGGCTAGCTACGCATTTGGGAGGGTAGGTAGATAAACCCTCTTACTGATGCCACCTGCTGGCCCTTTGAGTAGGTTCTAATGCTGGGGGGGTGGGACAGATTTCCCAATTACTTGATCACATGGCCCAGAGTGAAACCTTGGAGTCCCATAGATGCATATGTGTGGTGTGTAGGTTTTAAGGCCCACCTGCCCTGCTGCTGAACATTTGCAGTACATGTTTTTTAATCTAGTTTGGAGAACATCTACATGCTTTTTACTATGATGCAGCACTCTGTAAAATAGTTTTTTTTACCCTCCCTTGTCACAGTGATGATAGTTTCAGCAGAAAGGGGGGGGGGCGCGGGGACACAGCAATAACAATTTGATGGGTTCTAGCTTTAGGTACGCAAAAACTGGGTTCTAGTGATCACCAATATCTGTGGTTTGACCATAAAAACTGAACGTTCATTAAAAAAACAAGTTTTAGCTTTCAAAAAGATGAATTTTGCAGATATTGGGGGCACATCCAATAAATTACTTGGTGTTGGTGTAGTTAGTTCTCAACTAGCACCATTCGTCTACCATTCTAGAGGCAGCTAAATTTTCTTTCTCCACCTTTGGGGGGGGCGCAAAAAATCTTTCACCTTGAGGTTATATTGCGGCCTACAGTAGGATTGGACTCTGGCAAACTAAAAAAAATAAACCATAGGCCAGTCTCAACTTACCCCTCCTACTACTTGCATTCCTTTTTTTTTTTTTGGGCGGGGTGACAAGTAGCAAAAAAACAGGTGTTCTAATCCATCACCACTACACCCAAAACTAAAAAACTAAATTTGCCTTTGGTTAACCGCTTGAGATCTGCGGTATAGACGAAAGACGTCTACAGCACGGATCTGAATCTCCGGGTGGACGTCCATGGACGCTGCGTGTGCGTGCCCGTGGGTCGGGCGGATTCGATGTCCGCTCCTGACCCGCGATCGCCTGCAGAGCTGTAGAATGGGGAACCGCCAATGTAAACACGGTGGTTCCCCGTTCTGTGAGAGGGGGACAAGCAGATCTACTGATCCCTGTCACTGGGATCAGTTAGATCTGTTATGTCCCTGCCAACCTATCCCCCCACAGTTAGAACACACCCAGGGAACACTGTGAACCCCTTCACTGCCCCCTGCAGGTTAACCCCTTCACTGCCAATGACATTTATACAGTAATCAGTGTACATTTAAATTTATGATCGCTGTATAAATGGCATTGGTCCCAAAAAAAGTGTCAAAAATGTCCAATATGTCCCCCCCCAATATGAAAGTCCCGATAAAAATCACAGATCGCCGCCATTACTAGTAAAAAAAATAAATAATAAAAATGCCATAAATCAATTCCCATAGTTTGTAGACTTTTGCGCAAACCAATCAATAAACGCTGATTGCGGTTTTTTTTTTTACCAAAAATATGTAGAAGAATATAAATCGGCCAAACCCAATGAATCATTTTTTTTTTATATTTTATTTTTGGATATATATTAGAGCAAAAAGTAAAAAATATTGTTCTTTTTTCAAAATCGTCGCTCTTTGTTTATAGCGCAAAAAATAAAAACCGCAGAGGTGATCAAATACCACCAAAAGAAAGCTCTATTTGTGGGGGGAAAAAGGACATTAATTTTGTTTGGGTACAACGTTGCACGACCACGCAATTGTCATTCAAAATGCGACAGCGCTGAAACCTGAAAATTGGTCGTGGCAGGAGGGGGGTTTAAGTACCCAGTAAGGAAGTGGTTAAACTTTAAGACCACAGGCACAGACCACAGAGGCACCCACATCCTCTGTCACTTAGAAAGCACCTTCATGAATGGTGTGAACTACTTACTGGTTCTGTCACTATGGAAATGTTTTTCAGGGGTAAGCCCCCTTTCTTAAACCCTGACCAAATGATGACTATAGATAATATTAGTAGCAGGCATTAAAATCACATTTCAGCATAAAGAAAACACAATAAAATATAACCAAAATACACCATTAAAAAAATTGAGGGGTTATAAAAACGAATTACAGGATCAGTTTTTTCAGTTTTTTTTCTTCTTCTTTTGTCGTTTTAACCACTTACCAACCGGAAGGTTTTGCAGCTTTAGGACCAGAGCACTTTTTGCGATTCGGCGCTGCGTCGCTTTAACTGACAATTCCGCGGTCGTGTGACGTTGCATCCAAACAAAATTTGCGTCCTTTTTTTCCCACAAATAGAGTTTTCTTTTGGTGGTATTTGATCGCCTCTGCGTCATTTCTTATCGCCGCTATAAACAAAAGAAGAGCGACCATTTTGCAAAAAAACCCAAATTTCTTACTTTTTGCTAAAATTCAAATAAAAAAAAAATATAAAAAAACATTTTTTTTCACCGTTTTTGGCCGATTTATATTCTTCCTCATATTTGTGATAAAAAAAATCGCAATCGGCGTTTATTGATTGGTTTGCGCAAAAGTGGCCGCGTTTACGAATGGTGAGAATTCATTTCTGGGGTTTTTATTTTTTTATTTTTTTTTTACTAGTAATGGCGGTGATCTGCGATTTTTAGCGGTAATGCGATATTGGGGCGGACATGTCGGGCATTTTTGACACCTTTTTTGGGATCAATGACATTTATTCAGCGATCAGAAATTTAAATGTCCACTGATTACTGTATAAATGTCATTGGCAGTGAAGGGGTTAACCTGGGGGGGAGAGCTAGGGGTTAACTGTGTTCCCTGGGTGTGTTCTTACTGTGGGGGGGTTGGGCTAACATGGGCATGAGAGATCTAACTGATCCCAGTGACAGGGATCAGTAGATCTCTCATGCCCACACTAAAAGAGCGGGGAACCGCCGTGTTTACATTGGCGGTTCCCCGTTCTCTCCCTGTAGCCGCTCATCGCGGCTCGCCGGCGGACATCGGGTCCGCCCTAGCCGCGGGCACACTCCTCAGGAGTGCGGCGGGTGCACGCGCCGCGCTCACACGCGCCCCCTGGTGGCTGAATGCAGATCGCCGCTTATTTACGGCGATTCGCGCTCAGCGTCCCGACTGCCGCCGTGAAAACACGGCGTGCGGTCGGGAACCTGTTAAAATGCATATTTTTTTGCAGGTAAAAAAAATGTGCATTCATTTTTTGCTGCAGGAGCCTGGAAAGCATTGCACCAGCGATCAGCAGATCGCTGATGCCATTCAAGTCTCCTGCACACCCTCAGTGTATCGGCTTTCCCATATGGGTAAACCGATACTCCCTGACCGGAAGACTCAATGAACTACCACAGTGACTTTGTAGTTCATTGAGAACAACAAGCTGACAGCTGCTAAAGGATGTTGGGGCTTGTAGTTCATTCAGACACACAGCTGTGTGTCTGAATGACGCGGCTGGGTGGAACATGTAAGGTTCCCAAAGGTGAACTAATCCTTTAATAACTAAAAGAAACAAAAAATTAAACCTCTGTCATTACAGGTAAATAATATTTTTCTTTCGTTCATTGACGGGCACAGCAACTTCATGGACAAGTGGGTTATACTGCCCTCTCTTCAGGAGTGACTAAGCAGAACAGGCAGTTCTAACAGCAAAAGAACAGACAGACACAGCCCCTCCCAGGGGGCAGTCCCCACTGGCAGATAACCCTCTCCCCTGTTACTGCTAGCTCAGTTTTTTTTTCTGCCGGATCTGTGGTACCTCTCTGGGACCACTTTGGCTGTCCTGGAGGACAGCCTAACAGATGAAGACTGCAATCAAGTAGCCATGCTGGGTGACAGGCTGGGTTTTAGATCCAGGTAGTCTCCCCAGCCGGCCATCGAACGCACGCAGACCTTTGCTCCGCGCTGGGTCGGCCCCGGACCGGATGGGGTTGCCCCGCGGGTTAAACGTCCCGTCGGTGCACATATGACCGGGCTCCTGAGTCTGTGTCACAGTGTTACCCTGGCCGACAACTCCCCCCGGCCTGACGGGTGAGGCAGATCTGTCACGGGTGGGATACCCGCTCCACCCAACTGGATGGGTAAGTGCGCCCCCCCTCCCACTAGGATCTGAGGGGAAGCAGGCGGGTTCCCCCCTGGGGTGTTAGGCTGGCGGGTTGGTCCCCCCTCCTCCCTTCTTCGCTTCACTCCCCTCCCTCCGGTGCTGCACTGTCGCTGTGCCCCCCTCCGGGGTTCCCATGGGGGTGTCTAGGGCCTTAGCTGTCCCCCCTCCTCCTTGCCTCATGCTGCTGGAGTGATCGGTGCGGTCGAAGATCAATCGGCGGCCATTTTGCCGTGGTCCGGCTGCCATTTTCTTATGGCCGGCCGCATGGTTTGGCCACTAAGGTGTCCGGCGGCCATTTTGGTGTAGCCGCGGCATTCCTGACAGGAGTTTTGGCCTCTAGTGTGCATCGGCGGCCAGTTTCTTGTGGTCTATACACGTGTGCCGACCTGTGTGTGGGGGGAGGTTCCTGTGGCTTCTGGCACCGTTTTTAACCCCACACAGCACGGAGAGCTCTCCTGCAGTATAGCAGCAGCAACAAGCGTGGAGGACGGGCGGGAAGGCAGCGGTGGACAGCAGCAGGCACCTCTCCTCTCCTTAAAGCGTATATAACTGCGCTACCCTGTAAGAGAAATTATTAAGATCTATATCTGGACACAGCTGCAAAATATCAAGTGGGGGATTGACCACTAAAAAACAGATGAAAGTGAAAAAAATTCTGCGCTTGTGTCGTAAACTCACAAAAAGTGCAAATGAATCAAACCCATGTAGAACTCAAAATGTGACAAATAAATGTGAAAAGCAATTCTGAAATAACGATATAAATGTGTAGGTCAACATAAATTTAACCTTACACAAAAAAATGGGTGAAACAAAAAAAGTCCATAAAATATATGTGATAAATTCAAAAGTCCAAAACATATAATAAATCCCAGGTGTGATCACAGCCAGAATATTCATATATAGATTCCTCCACCACACCAATCCAAATGTGCACAGTTCCTCCACCAGACAAAGATTCCCCTTACCAGAGCTCCATGACCCTCTATTAAGGGGGGTCACAGGACGCTTGCGTGGACTCTAAGCCTCCACTCTGCCTCCGATAATGGATGTTCACAATTTCAAATACTTGTCATGGGATCCGTACAACCATATGGAAAAAAAGACTGCAATAGTGTGATACCATTAAAAGCAAACGCATTTATTATAAAATAGTGCACTTACAGGAAATCCAAGAATAATAGGCGCTGAATATCAAAGTTGAACCATAAGCAGAGAAGCGGTGGGATCCAAAACAGCACTTCAGCTCAATCGATTTCGTCCTAATGGACTTCTTCTGGAGCATGAATGCTGTTTGTTTCCACCGCCATTATATATTAATGTCACATGTTCCCATTGGTTGCTGCAAGATCCCGGTCCTCCAATCCGCTGCCACTGGTTTAACTCTCTCCAATGAGCCATCCCATTTTAATCATTATAGGAAGCGTCACTTCCTTTTTTACTCCAGGTGTCAGCAGAGGAAGTGTTAGAGGAACGAGGGAGTGCGAGGCTTCCTGTGTACTGCGCAGGCGCTACACCCATTCGTGCGTGCCTCACGTTCCCCACTGTTTTTACTCCCCGGATCGGCCACTATATGCCGCACTGAACTATGGGGATTGTAGTTTCTGTTAGCCAAAAGTCAGCAGAACGGACCTTCTGGCGGCCGGGATCGTGCTTAAAACAAAGGAGCGCAATCATCATTCCAAAACTCAAATATTCCAAGTTAATAATTGGTGAATTATCAGCATGAAAGATACAACGTATAAACATTTTTAAAACCATACTAATATATATTATGTCCAATCAAACAGGAAAAAGACAGGATTTTTAAAACTACCATACATTGACAGATCTACAATTTATGTTTATATATATATATATATATATATAAAGTAAAGTAGTGGCGCGAAATGAAATGGTACATCTACAGATATCGTGTTAATTAGAAGAAGGTATACAATTCCAGATACAAGGTAAATAAAAAAATTAAATAATCGATTTTAGAATTATTAAGTCAATTGGGAAAAAAGGACCTAGGGTAAGAAAGTGGGGTTTTAAAAAAGGGAATTTGGCCCTAATTTCTATGTCGAGAAAAAAAACTGACTAATGTCAAAAATTAAATAAATAAAAAACAAAAAACATTTGTGTCCTAAGTAACCTATGCAAATCAGAACTAAATACCAAAAAAAAAAAAAATGCTTAAAAGAGAAAAAGGAGGGGAAAGGTTCCCTAAATGGATGGAAGAGAAATAATATGATGCCGGAAAGAAGGAAGGAGGATCAAAAAGAGTAAGAGTCGACGTAACAACAACTTAGTCAATTCTCAAATAGCCCGTCACATCAAGGGAACTGTAATAAATCCACTTATTATTCAAGAATTGTCTATAAAGCAGTTGACGTCAAACTCTATATTTAACCCCACGGGGGAGTGGCTCTTAAGCAGAAAAATCCATTTGGATTCAAGTCTGGAAAGTTCCCTAACTTTTAGGCTCCCTCTCCAGTGAGATGTAAAGCAGTTTATACCCACAAATAGGGTCCCTGTGGGATCCCTGTCGTGGACCTTGTCATAATGCCTAGACACACTATGTTCTTTGAAACCTACGTATGTTGGCTAAATGCTCGTACAGCCTTACGCTCCTGGACAGTTGAGCGGGCATGTGGCAAGTCCCTCCGGGGTTACCCTCCTGTAGTAAGTCCTGCGCAGCATTTTGGGGTGGGAGTGCCTGGTCTTCTGGCACCTAGGCCTCAGTCAGGTGGTGTGTTACCAGGGTGGGTGACGCAATGACCGCCGATGCGGGTGCTTCCCCACCAGACCTCTCTGTGGTTGCAGCCAGCGCCTCAGGCACTGCGATCCCTATTGACGCTCTGTCAGCGGTCCTGGAGTCCTTCGTCTCCCGGGTAGAGACAGCATGTGGGTGTAAGGTGGCGAGAAAGCGGCCCCTACCCCCCCTCCTCTGGGGAGGACTCGGACCCTGATGGGGGCTCCACTATGACTGTGACCCCCCTTGAGCTGTCGGTTGGCGAGGCCCCGGATTCTACTAATAGTGAAGAGGAATCTGTGGCAGCCACTGCTGTGCATGAGAAGGCACTAGTCAGCTCCCTGATCACAGCGGTGCGTGAAACCCTGAAGCTGGACAATACGGCGGGATCCTCGCAAGAGATGCCCATCCCCTTCGGGTCACATAAACCGGCCCGCATGGCCAAGGATTTCCCCTATGTGTCTTACCTGGATAAGTTTGTCTACAGAGACGGCCTCAGAGCTCCCTTCCCATGCCCAAGAGTTTCTCTGTGCGCTATCCCAGGACAGCCTGGTAAAAAAGTGGGCATCACCCCCCGTGGTTGAGCCCCCTGTGTCTCGCCTGAACAAGGCGACCACGATCCCGGTGGAGGGCACGCCGTCCTTTAAGGACCCGGCTGACAGGAAGGCCGAGGCCATCGTCAGATCCATGTTTGTTCTGGCAGGGTCGGCCATTCGGCCTCTGCTCTGGTGTCACAGACGCTCACTGAATGGGCAAAGCTGTTACACCGCAAAATGAGCAATGCTAAGGTTCCCCCTGCCTGCGTGGAACTTGCTGAACAACTTGTCCAGGGGCTTAAATATCTGTGCGATGCAGCCCTGGATGCGGCCCCCCTGACCTCCAAATTATTGTACGTGTCTTCGGTGGTGGTCAGGCGGTTGCTCTGGCTAAAATGTTGGTCGGCAGACCAAACATCTAAGAACGCCCTGACGGACTTGCCTTTTCAGGGTGGGCGGCTCTTTGGAGCCTCCTTGGATGAGATTATTAAGGATCTCACAGGAGGGAAAAGCACTTTTCTCCCGGAGTCCAAGAAGAGTACGGAGCCCGTCACAGACCGGCTCCCTCCTTTACGGCCCACAAATGGCTTTTCTCTTTCGTTCATTGACAGACGCAGCCTCTTAATCTTGATATGTGGGGTATGCACCTTTTACCAGGAGTAGACTAGGCAGAACATAGTTCAGACAAAAAGCAAGCTAGCCCCTCCCAGGGGGCAGTCCTCACTCTGCATAACCCTCTCCGCCCTGCTAGTACTTCAGTTTTATTCTGCCTAGTGCAAGGAGTGAACCTGGCTCCCTGCTGGGATCTGCGGTTCCCCAATTTTTTTGTTTTTCTCAAGCTATCTGATGAAGAATGCAATCAAGCAGCCGGCTGGGTGACAGGCTGGAGATCTTTAGGTCCAGGTAGTCTCCCCAGCGCGGCCGACGGATGCGAGCCATCCCTTAGCTGCTTGCGGGGTCAGCTGCATCAGGCCCCGTTCCGTGCGGGGCGGCCAGCGGGTTAAATGTCCCGCCAGCGCACTGAGTGACTGGGCTCCGGCTCACGTTGAAGTGTCGCCCGGCCGGCAGCTCCCTGCCCGCCTGTAGGGGGGGCAGGTCTGTCTAGGGTGGCTGCCCGCTGTGCCCGTCTGGAAGGGTGAGTACGCTTCCCCCTCCCCCCTCAGGGCCAGCTGCCATTTTGCCGGAGTCACAGCCATTTTGTGGTGGCTTTTGGCCTCTAGTGTTTGCTCGGCGGCCATTTTTGGTTGGTCTCCCTATGGGCAAATAGCATGTGCTTTGGCGCCGTTTCCTCATTCTGGACGGCACGGTCAACACGTGTGGGGGAGCTCTCAGCAGCAGCAGTGGAAGCAGAGTGGCAGACTTCAGCAAGTATAGCTGGCTTCTCCCTGGGGTGCTGGTAGCGGCACAGTGTGGGTCCTCCTGTGCATTTCCGGACCGCTGTGCGGGGGCAACTGAGGGGTGGCCTGTGGTGGGTATGCAGCCTGTAGGCCTCACTAGTGTCCGGGGGGTAGTGCAATGGCGGCTCAACCGGGCATGTCTGTTCCAGAAGTCTCCGCGGAGGCTCTGGCGGCGCTGGGACACTGGACAAAACTGACTTAGATTCTGGAGGAGTTTCTCGCCCGGGTGGAACCGGTCTGTGGTAGCGGGTGGTGAAGAAGCATCCACCCCTCCCCATCCTCTGAGGAGGATTCGGAGCCGGAAGGGGGTTATGTGATCACAGCGACCCCCGTGGATCTGTCAGCTGGGGAATTGGACCCTTCTGACGGTGAGGAGGAGCAGGGGGCCACCGTAGCACGGGAAAAGGTGTTGGTGGGCTCCCTGGTGGCTGCCGTCCGCGAGACGCTGCATTTAGGCCAGGCCGGGACGTCGCAGGAGGCGGCTTACGCCTTTGGGTCCCATAGTCTGGCTCGGGCCCCTAAGGTATCCCTTATGTGCCGTATTTTGACCAGTTTGTCTGCAAGGAATGGCAGCGTCCTCAGAATTAGTTTGCATTACCAAAACACTGTTCTGTACGCTATCCTTTTGAGGATAGCTTGTTGCAGAAGTGGGTGTCCCCCGTGGTAGACCCGCCGGTGGCCTGCCTGAACAAGGCTACCACTATCCCGATGGAGGGCTCTCCATCTTTTAAAAATGCAGCCGACAGGCGGACGGAGGCGGTGTCCAAGGCTATGTTCCTGGTGGCGGGGGCGGCCATGCGGCCGGTAATGGCGTCAGCTATGGTGGCACAGTCGCTCACGAATTTGGGGGACCTCGTGGTCCCTTCGGAGTCGGTGCAGCTGGCGCAGGGTCTCAGGTACCTCTGCGATGCGGCCTTGGATGTAGCTCCCATGCTGTCAAAACTGGCAGTTTTTGCGATCATCATTAGACGGATGCTGTTGCTAAGGTGCTTGTGGGGCGAGCATGCGTCGAAGAAAGGCCTCACGGACCTGCCGTTTTCAGGGTGGTCGGCTGTTTGGGACTTCCCTGGATGAGATCATTAAGGATTTCACTGGGAGGAAGAGTGCTTTTCTTCTGGAACCCAAGCGGCGGGAGCAACGCCGAAAACAGGGCCCCTCTTTTTCTACTCAGAAGCGTTTTTTTATGTGGGCCCGGTGCAGCGGGCACAGGTAATCGGTCCGGCAAGGCTGCCGCAGGGAACCGGAAGCGTCCTTGGCAGCGCAAGTCTGGGAAGACAGAGGAGAAGCCCGCCTCCGCGTGATGGGTTGTCCCCGCCCAACGCTTGGGTGGGGGGGGTCGGCTTCTGGGGTTTCTCGGACCGGTGGACCGCCCGCATCTCAGATCTCTGGGTGCGAGAGGTGGTGTTGTCCGGGTACAAGATAGAGTTCTGCACCCTGCCCCGGACAGGTTCTTCCCCCTCAATTCTGAGACTCCCTCCAGGGCATCAGCAATCTCTGTTGGGGGCTGTCCAGGCTCTGATCGAGCAGGGGGTGATTGTCCCGGTACCTCCTGCGGAACAGTTCCGCGGGTTTTATTGCAATCTCTTTGTGGTTCCAAAGAAGGATGGAGTCAGACTGGTTCTGGACCTAAAAGCGCTCAATCACATTGTGAAAGCGCGCAGATTCAGGATGGAGTCAGTCCGTTCTGTCGTGGCCACGCTGCGCCAGGGGGATTTCATGGCTTCTCTGGACATCAGGGATGCGTACCTCCACATTCCCATTTGTTTGGCATCAGCGTTTCCTGCGCTTCGCGGTGGGGGACCTCCACTATCAGTTTGTGGCTCTCCCCTTCGGCCTAGCCTCCACTCCGCGAGTCTTCACCAAGCTGTTGGCTCCAGTGCTGGCTCTGGTGAGGCAGAGGGGCATTGCGGTGGTGGCATACCTTAATGATCTGCTCCTGAGGGCGGAGTCTGCTCCTGCCCTGGAGGAAAACCTCTCGATCACCTTGGCCTCCCTCCCTGGAATTCGGCCGGTTGCTCAACCTTCAGAAGTCGATGCTGGTCCCATCGCGCCGCCTATAATTTCTGAACCTGATACTGGACACAGAGCAGGCGAGGGTGTTCTTGCCTCCGGCCAAGTTGCTGATGCTGCAAACTGCGGTACGGGCTCTGCTGTCACGACGGTGGTCTTCCTTACGTTTCTGCATGCGGGTGTTGGGGCTCATGGTGTCGGCCTTCGAGGCGGTACTGTATGCCCAGAGTCACACCCGGCTCCTGCAGCGGGCGATTCTGCTGCAGTGGGACAAGTCTCCTTTGTCTCTGGATCGGGTGATCAGGTTGGATCACCAGACCAGGGGGGCTCTTGCCTGGTGGCTGCGATTGTCACGACCGACGCCAGCCTATCGGGCTGGGGGGGGGGGGGGAGGCTGTCTGCCCTGGGCCGATGGTCCTCGGAGGAGTCCCGCCTTCCGATCAATATGCTGGAACTGCAGGCGATCAGGCTCTGCCTCTCCCATTGGGGTTGCACTGTCGACCAGTTCGGGTGCAGTCGGACAACGCCACGGTGGTGGTGTATGTAAACCATCAAGGCGGCACAAAGAGTGTGGCAGCAACCGCGGAAGTGGCCCACATCTTGAGGTGGGCAGAGCTTCATGTGCCGGCCATCTCCGCCATTTACATTAGAGAATTGACAGGTGGACTTTCTCGGCCGCCAGACTCTGGATCAAGGAGAGTGGCACCTGCATCCAGAAGTGTTCCGTCAGATCTGCCAGAGGTGGGGCACGTGGACCTGCTGGCGTCCCGGTTCAATCGCAAGGTGCGAACCTTTGTGTGCAGAGCAAGGGATCCATTGGCGGACGCGGTAGACGCCCTTGTGGCTCCATGGTCTCGGTACCGGCTCCTTTACACCTTCTGTCCTCTCAGGCTTCTTCCGCGCCTGTTGTGCAAGATAGAAGTGGAGGGGATTCCGGCTATCCTGGTGGCTCCGGATTGGCCGCGGCGTCCTTGGTACGCCGACGTGGTGCGGATGGTAACAGATGTTCCCTGGTGGTTTCCGCTACGCGAAGATCTGCTGTCGCAGGGGCCCATCTTGCACCCTGCTTTACACTCGCTGGCTTTGCCGGCCTGGCTATTGAATCCCAGGCTGCGTCTGTCAATGAACTCATATGGTAAGTCAAAAAATCCTATTTTTTGTCCCTCCTGCTCCTCGGGCAAGGGTTCGAAGCCCGCCAAGGCCCCTGCGGGTGGGCAGAAGCGTCCCTGGCAGCATAAGCGCGACAAGCCGAAGGACAAGTCCTCCTCCACATGAAGGACTGCCCCCACCTGCTCTTCGGTTGGGAGGACGTCTCCTGTGGTTTGCGGACCGGTGGACTTCCCGCATTTCGGACCGCTGGGGGCACGAGGTGATCTCGTCACGTTACTGAGGGCGGAGTCTGCTCCTGCCCTGGAGGAAAACCTCTCGATCACCTTGGCCTCCCTCCCTGGAATTCGGCTGGTTGATCAACTTTCAGAAGTCGATGCTGGTCCCATCGCGCCGCCTATAATGTCTGAACCTGATACTGGACACAGAGCAGGCGAGGGTGTTCTTGCCTCCGTCCAATTACTGGACCTGAAGGCCCTCAACTGCTTCATACGTGTACGAAGATTCAGGATGCAGTCTGTCCACTCTGTGGTAGCGGCTCTGCACCAGGGCGATTTCCTGGCTTCCCTCAACATCAAAGATGCGTACCTGCATGTTCCCATATGCGCTCAGCACCAGCGCTTGTCCATGAAGCTGCTGTACCCATCAATGAACTCAGAGAAAGGGATTTTATGGTATTTTATTTTGGCTACCTGGTGGAGGAACATACCTAGAAGCACTCCCCATATATCAAATTCTGAAAAATGCTTACACAAATGGTTAATACCAGGGAGCGCCAATAAGTATTGAGCCTTACCCAGAAAAAATTGAGCTAGGAAGCTGTAACTGCCACACTATTCTGCATATTCCCCCAGGGGCACGAGGTGATCTTGTCACGTTACACAATAGAATTTCGTTCCCGTCCTCCGGACAGGTTCTTCGCCTCCAACTTGCAACTGCCCGCGGGCAGGCTGCAGGACCCACTTTGTCAAGGGGTAGTGGTCCCCGTTCCGCGTGCGGAACGTTTCCATGGGTTTTACTCCAACCTGTTTGTGGTCCAGAAGAAGGATGGGGTCCGTCCAATTACTGGACCTGAAGGCCCTCAACTGCTTCATACGTGTACGAAGATTCAGAATGCAGTCTGTCCACTCTGTGGTAGCGGCTCTGTACCAGGGCGATTTCCTAGCTTCCCTCAACATCAAAGATGCGTACCTGCATGTTCCCATATGCGCTCAGCATCAGCGCTTGTCCATGAAGCTGCTGTACCCATCAATGAACTCAGAGAAAGGGATTTTATGGTATTTTATTTTGGCCACCTGGTGGAGGAACATACCTAGAAGCACTCCCCATATATCAAATTCTAAAAAATGCTTAAACAAATGGTTAATACCAGGGAGTGCCAATAAGTATTGAGCCTTACCCAGAAAAAGTTGAGCTAGGAAGCTGTAACTGCCACACTATTCTGCATATTCCCCCAGGAAGTCAATGCATTTGCAACATCTGTCCTGCAGCTTCTTAAGTCCCTGCAAATAAAATTTTGCCGACTGCTGGTGTAACCACTCATTTGCAGCATTAGTTGCCTCCGGAACACTCCCAAATCGTTGTCCCTTTAGATGTTTTTTGAGATTGGGGAACAGATGATAGAAGGAGCCAGGTCTGGCAAATAGGATGGATGGCACATCACTTGAAAGCTTAAGGGGGTCAGTTTTGCCATTGTTTCAACTGCAGTGTGTGACAAGGCGTGGCCAGGCAACAGGATGACACCTTTGGAGAGCTTTCCTCAATGTTTTCCCTTTATATTTTGCCTCAACTTCGTCAATAAAGCACAGTAATATGTTGCATTGATGGTTAAACCCTTTTGAAGTAGTCCACCAGCAGAACTCCTTTCTTATCCCAAAAAACTGTTTCCATTTGCATCTGCGTTGACCTTTGCACACAGAACTTCTTTGGCCTGGGGGAACCACTGTGCCTCCTTTCCTTAGACTGTTCTAGGATCATAACAGTAGATCCATGTCTCATCACCAGTTATCAGTTTGTCCAGGAAATCTGACTAATTTCTTGCAAAATGTTCCAAAACAGCCACTGAGGTCTCCAGATGTTTCCTCTTTTGTTCGGTTGTCAAAAGTTTTGGGATCCACTTTGCTGCAAGCTTTCTCGTTTCCAAGTCGTTGTGTATAATGGCACCAACTCTCTCACGTGTTATTCCCAGATATGCAGCAATACTTTTGGCTCATATTCAGCGGTTCCTCCATGATCATGTCATCTATTGCTTTTACATTTGCAGGTACGGAGTCTGAAACAGGCCTTCCACTGGGTTTCTCACTTTCAACACTGAAATAGCCAGTTTTAAAATTGACAACCCAACGTTTAACTGTTGCATATGAAGGGCCACTGTCACCCAAAGTTTGTGACATTTCATCATGCATCTGCTTCTCACCTTTCCCTTGGAGAAACAGGATCTTGATTATGGTTCTATGCTCTTCCACATTGAATTTTTCTGGAGATACTGCCATGTTCACTTTGGACCTGAAAAAGAAAGATGTTAAAATAATAGTTGTGTTTTTTTTTTTTGCACCATTGAATATAGACAAATTGGCCAGTACATCCTGCAATTTACAGCTTCCTAGCTTAATTTTTTTCTGGTTAAGGCTCAATACTTATCAGCACTCCCTCATAACTGCTAACTTAACCACTTGCGGACCGCCCGCCGCAGCGTGACGGTGACAAGGTGGCTACCCGCGATGGCTCCCCCGCACTGAAAGAACGGAGGTCCGTGTAAGTAAACACGGACCTCCATTCTGTTTTAGGGGGAAGGGCGATGATCACAGCCTTCCTGTAAATGGAAGCTGTGATCATCCCCTTTCCCCAGCCAGGCCAGTCCCAAAACAGTTAGAACACGCCCAGGGAACACAGTTAACCCTTAGAGCGCCCCCTGCACGTTAACCCCTTCCCTGCCAATGGCATTTACACAGTAATCAGTGCATTTTTATAGCACTGATCGCTGTATAAATGCCAATGGTCCCAAAAAAGTGTCAAAATGTTCCGACATGATCGCCGCCATTACTAGTAAAAAATAAATAAAAACCCCAGAAATTAATTCTCATCATCCGTAAACGCGGCAACTTTTGCGCAAACCAATCAATAAACGCTGATTGCAATTTTTTTAACCAAAAATATGAGGAAGAATATAAATCTAACAAGACCAATAGAAAAAAAATGTTTTTTTTATATTTTTTTTTTTGATTAGTATTTTAGCAAAAAGTAAGAAATTTGTTTTTTTTGCAAAATTGTCGCTCTTCTTTTGTTTATAGCGGCGATCAGAAATGACGCAGAGGGGATCAAATACCACCAAAAGAAAGAATGAAAAACGATTTTATGATTAGTTTTTTTTTTTATATTTTTTTTGTAAAAAAAAGATAACCAGAACAATCTAAATATAAGAAGGAGTATAAAAACCAATTTTTTTAACGTTAGTCGCAAATAACTAACCAAACGCGTTTTCAACGGCGCAAATGCCTACTACTCTTAATTAAAGACCCCAAAAATAAATAAAAAATGATCATTACCGCCGCTAGACGCTAAAAATCGCCATGACGCTATAACCCCACCTGTACAGCCTTGTAAAACTGTGAAAAAACCCTGGTAACCGTAAATATGTCGCTAGTCACGATATTTTTACGTGACTAATGACACATTTACGG
>BLSH010378104.1:32850-44920 GCA_018402905.1 Glandirana rugosa | reverse complement strand
CAAAAAGTAAGAAATTTGTTGTTTTTTTTGCAAAATTGTCGCTCTTCTTTTGTTTATAGCGGCGATCAGAAATGACGCAGAGGGGATCAAATACCACCAAAAGAAAGCTCTATTTGTGGGAAAAAAAGGGTGCAAATTTCGTTTGGGTACAACGCCACACGACCGTGCAATTGTCAGTTAAAGCGACGCAGTGCCGAATTGCAAAAAGGGCTCTGGTCCTAAAGTGGGAAATCCTTCTGGGGCTGAAGTGTTTAAGAACAGTAAGAAAAAAAAATTCTAGTTGTGTAAAATTACAAGATGATATGACCACAAAACTGATGTTTTATACACACTGCAATAGATCACAAGGGAAGATCAAGGAACAAAGCGATATGACCTCAAACTATCAAGAGGAAACTTGAAAACCAATCTTGGAAAGTGTTTTTTTCTCTTTTTAACAAAATAAGCAGTTGATGATTGGAATAGACTTCTAGCATGGGTAGCAAGTTTGTGAACAGTAAGGCACTGTTCACACTTTAGGTGATTTGGAATCGTGGGCAAAATCTGTACTTTTCAGCCTGTGATTCCAAATCATGGAAAAGCATGCAATGCATGTTTGGGTGCCATTCATCCCTAATGGCACCACAAATGCGATGCAAATTTGCTACAATTGTGTGACAAAATGTTCCTGGCTGAGGGTCAAAATTTGGTTCATGGGCTTTGCCATGACAAAATGCACATAGGCACCAAAGTGAGACATGCGGAAATCACCCGCTCAAAATCGCGAGCAGGAACATGAGCTCCCACTACGTGAAGTGTGAACCGGGGGCCTAAGTTGATGCAAACATGCCTGGGACAAACATGGATCTATACAAAAAGTTAATATAAAAATATATATATACACACACCCACACCGCGTAAAATAAGTATTGACATCACCAATTTGCTAGGTAAATATATACTCATCGGCCGCTTTATTAGGTACACCTTGTTAGTACCAGGCTTGACCCCCTTTTGCCTTCAGAACTGCCTTAATTATTCATGGCATTCAACAAGGTTTTTGAAACATTCCTCAGAGATTTTGGTCCATATTGACATGATTGCATGACGCAGTTGCTGCAGATTTGTTGGCTGTACATCCATGATGCAAATCTCCCACCACATCCCAAGCATGCTATATTCATTTGAGATCTGGTGACTGTGGAGGCATTATCCTGCTGGACATAGCCATCAGAAAATTAGTACAATGTAGTCATAAAGGGATGGACATGGTCAGCAACAATACTCAGGTAGGCCGTGGCGTTTATACGATGCTCAATTGGTACTAAGGGGCCCAAAGTGTGCCAAGAAAATATCCCAAAAAAAAGAAACAATATTCCAAGCGCTAAAAGCTCTGAGTCAAATCCCTGTTTGGGCACAAGAAAAAAAATAACCAGAACCAGTGCAGCTGTTTGCATATTGGAAGAATATAGCGTAAAACCAATTGAATTGAAACAAATTAGACAGCTTTTAATGGTCTAAATGGCATGTACTGGATGAGCCATAAATGACAAAAACTTCAACTGAAGATAAATTATTTTTTATCATTACTGAAAAGCTTGATAACACACTTGACCCTTACCTTATCTTATGTAAAATGAATGCATCTCAAACAGATTTCCCAAGAAAGCTCCAATAGAAACAGCATGATTTTCTTTTTAACCTACAGTGTTAAATTTATTTTCCTAAATAATGGATCTGTGTTCCATGAGTCAGATTGGCTCTTTCTTACTCATTGTTTTTTTTAGACACATTGGTTGTCTCTAAGTCATCTGCCATATCTGGAAACTAGACATTTGCCTTATTTGTTACTAGAATGGCCACACCAAGTATTACAGCAGTACCATTTAGTGTTTTCACTGGGGATTCAGAGCAAGACAAGGTGAGTATGCAGAAGTGGTGGTAATGTCATATTCATGGTTAGAATAGGGATCAGGGAGTTTAGGGTTAAAGTCAGGGTCAGAATTTAGGGGGTTAGATACACATTTAGGAGGGTAGGTAGATAAACCCGTTACTGATGCCACCTGCTGGTCCTTTGAGTAGGTTCTAATGAAAATATCCCCCCCAAAAAAAGAAACAACATAATATCCCAAGCACTAAAAGCTGTGAGTCAAATCCCTGTTTGGCCACCAGAACAAATATGTGAACTGACAGCTGCACTGGTTCTGGATATTTTTAAGAATATAGAGTAAAATCAATTGAAACAAATTAGACAGCGTTTAATGGTCTAAATGGCATGTACTGGATGAGCCATAAATGCCAAAAAACAAGCCTTGAGTAAAACACAGTTTATTATCCACTATGTGGAAGGATTGGCTTAAAAACCGATACCACACCGGATGTCCTGGGTATTGATGGGCAATTGTCATCCAGTCTGCGGCCAGGGTGCATGGAAGGGGGTAAAGCCTCGTACACACGGTTCGACGATCGCATACAACAGGTCGTACGCACGACCGTTGTATGCGATATCGATCGTATGCGCGATTTGAACAGTCGAACATATGACGGTCGTACAAGGGAGTTGTATGTGCAGACTAGAAAACGTGGTCGTACCAACAAGCTCTCATACGACCGTTGTATCATGTGTACAGAGCAGTTGGTACAACAAAGTTGTATTGTGCAAAACATGCATGCCCAAAGTCAGGAATGGCTGGATGCTAATTACAATCACCTGAACGTTCTTTCCCCGGCCGTACGATCGTGTAGTGCAGTCAGTATGCTGCATACAACAGCCAACATACGATTTGACGTGATCGTACGTGCGATCGTCGAACCGTGTGTACGGGGCTTAAGTAACCATGCCTCTAGAGATGTAATCCAGCAGCTTGGAAAGCTGGACCAGGAAGCACAGGTGCTCCCGGATGAGGTCACTGCCAGCCGACAACCTGGAACCCGGAACAGGATGGAAGCCGCAGGAAACCAACGTGGAACACAAGCGTGTGTGTTGCTGTGATGACGCGTTTCGTGTGCGTGTGCTTTGTCAAGTCCTGAAGAAGACGGCATACAGAAGAATTAAAGCCCAATGCATGTTAATTTGGGGTTGTGGAGTGGGCAGAGCTACAGCGGACTTGAAATCCAATTAACCCATGAATGCCCTCACATTCTAAATATAGTTACATAGGCTGAAAAAAGACGCAAGTCCATCTAGTTTAACAAAGAAAAAAATATATATAACCATACAATCCCATATACACAATCCTTCACCCACAGTTTATCCAGAGGAAGGCAAAGCTGGCAACAAATAACATCTATAAATAAAAATGTTATATCCAAAATTTAAAAATGCATTATCTTATTGCTGCATAATAATAATAAAAAAAAAAGAAACTGGAGAAAAGAAAAGGGGGAAAGGAAAAAGAAAAAAATGTATTGACTTGGATTCATTACCGTAAAGAATAATAATACCTCATATAGTTGCTATAGGCAATGCAATCTAATAGCTAAAGATGATATTGTTGTTAATACTAGGTATATACAAAAAGTTATATAATGGCAATAATAACCTAAATGTTAAATATTGTATTCAATGCATCCAATGCATAAGAATTTAACAGTTTCGAATGTGAGGGCTTGATGGGTTAATTGGATTTCAAGTCCGCTGTTGGCTCTGCCCACTCCACACCCTCAAATTAACGTGTATTGGACTTTAAATCTTCTGTTTGCTGTCTCTCCGTGAGTTAACAAAGTGCATGCGTGCGAACTACGAGGTCACATCAACACACATGCTTACGTTCCACGCTGGTTTCCTGGGGCTTCCATCTTTTTACAGGTTCCTGGCCTGCAGTGGCGTCATCCAGGCACGTCTGTGCGTCCCCGTCTGGCTTCCCGTGCCTCTGGATTACATCTCTCAGGACATGATTACTGGCGTCCTTCCATACACCCTGATCACGGAGTGGATGACAATTGCCCATCAATACCTGGGATGTCCGGTGTGGTATTGTTTTGTTTTTTAATCCAATTCTTCCACATAGTGGAGAATGAATTGAACTGTGTTTTACACATTATAAGCCATTTGGACCAGTGGTTCTCAACCCTTTCCTCAAGTACCCCCAACAGGCAATGTTTTGGGAATTTCTTTTGAATAAAATAGCTGTTCAAAATACCAAGCCATTGACTGATTTAAAGCACCTGTGCAAGATAAAGGAAAACCTGCAAACATGGCCTGTTGGGAGTACTTGAGGACAGGGTTGAGAACTACTGATTTAGACCATTGAGCGCTGTCTATTTTGTTTGAATTGGTTTTACACTGTACTCTTCCAGTATGCAAACTGACAGCTGCACTTGTTCTGGTTGTTTTTTTCTTCTGCCCAAACAGGAATTTGACTCTCAGCTTTTAGCACTTGGGATATTGTGTTGTTTTTTTTTTTTTTGGTGGATATTTTCTTGGCACACTTTGGGCACCTTAGTACCAATTGAGCATCATTTAAAAGCCATAGCCTACTTGAGTATTGTTGCTGACCATGTCAAACAGGGGATTTGACTCACATCTTTTATAGGATATTATGTTGTTTCTTCTTTTGGATTCTTCCTGCAGCCACTTTTTGTGTGACCCCACTGGTATATTCACTTGGCTTGTCCATGAATATGGTGTATATCCTAAAAATTGTCTGGTGACACCTGTTTTTACTCTACATTAAGTTGCAAAAAGAGTTCTCATTAGGTGGAGGACTTGAGCCTTAATTAATGAACTATTGTGGATTCAATTGACCCAATTAAAAAAAAAAAAAAAAATATATATATATATATATATATATATATATATATATATATATATACAGTGGGTACGGAAAGTATCCAGACCCCCTTAAATTTTTCACTCTTTGTTATATTGCAGCCATTTGCTAAAATCTTTTAAGTTCATTTTCCCCCTCTTTAATGTACACACAGCACCCCATATTGACAGAAAAACACAGAATTGTTGACATATTTGCAGATTTATTAAAAAAGAAAAACTGAAATATCACATGGCCCTAAGTATTCAGACCCTTTGCTCAGTATTTAGTTGAAGCACCCTTTTGATCTAATACAGCCATGAGTCTTTTTGGGAAAGATGCAACAAGTTTTTCACACCTGGATTTGGGGATCCTCTGCCATTCCTCCTTACAGATCCTCTCCAGTCCTGTCAGGTTGGATGGTGAATGTTGGTGGACAGACATTTTTAGGTCTCTCCAGAGATGCTCAATTGGGTTTAAATCAGGGCTCTGGCTGGGTCATTCAAGAACAGTCACGGAGTTGTTGTAAAGCCACTCCTTCATTATTTTAGCTGTGTGCTTAGGGTCATTGTCTTGTTGGAAGGTAAACCTTCGGCCCAGTCTGAGGTCCTGAGCACTCTGGAGAAAGTTTTCGTCCAGGATATCCCTGTACTTGGCCGCATTCATCTGTCCCTCGATTGCAACCAGTGGTCCTGTCCCTGCAGCTGAAAAACACCCCCACAGCATGATGCTGCCACCACCATGTTTCACTGTTGGAACTGTATTGGACAGGTGATGAGCAGTGCCTGGTTTTCTCCGCACATACCGCTTAGAATTAAGGTCAAAGAGTTCTATCTTGGTCTCATCAGACCAGAGAATCTTCTTTCTCACTATCTTCAGGTGTTTTTTTTAGCAAACTCCATGCGGGCTTTCATGTGTCTTGCACTGAGGAGAGGCTTCCGTTGGGCCACTCTGCCATAAAGCCCCGACTGGTGGAGGGCTGCAGTGATGGTTGACTTTCTACAACTTTCTCCCATCTCCCGACTGCATCTCTGGAGCTCAGCCACAGTGATCTTTGGGTTCTTCTTTACCTCTCTCACCAAGGCTCTTCTCCCCCGATAGCTCAGTTTGGCCGGAAGGCCAGCTCTAGGAAGGGTTCTGGCCGTCCCAAACGTCTTCAATTTAAGGATTATGGAGGCCACTGTGCTCTTAGGAACCTTAAGTGCAGCAGAATTTTTTTGGTAACCTTGACCAGATCTGTGCCTTGCAACAATTCTGTCTCTGAGCTCTTCAGGCAGTTCCTTTGACCTCATGATTCTCATTTGCTCTGACATGCACTGTGAGCTGTAAGGTCTGATATAGACAGGTGCATGACTTTCCTAATCAAGTCCAATCAGTATAATCAAACACAGCTGGACTCAAATGAAGGTGTAGAACCATCTCAAGGATGATCATGTGATATTTCAGTTTTTCTTTTTTAATAAATCTGCAAAAATGTCAACGATTCTGTGTTTTTCTGTCAATATGAGGTGCTGTGTGTACATTAATGAGGGAAAAAATAAACTTAAGATTTTAGCAAATGGCTGCAATATAACAAAGAGTGAAAAATTTAAGGGGGTCTGAATACTTTCCGTACCCACTGTATATATATATATATATATATATATATATATAATATATATTTTTTTTTTTTTTTTTAATTGGGTCAATTGAATCCACAATAGTTCATTCATTAAGGCTCAACTCCTCCACCTATATCAACTGCGTTTTCTCTTTTTAAATCATGACGACAACAGACACTATCCAAATGACCCTGATCAAAAGTTTACATACCCCATTTCTTAATACCGTGTATTGCCCCCTTTAACATCAATGACAGCTTGAAGTCTTTTGTGGATGAGGTGCTTTATCTTCTCAGATGGTAAAGCTGCCCATTCCTCTGGGCAAAAAGCTTCCAGTTCCTGGAATTTTTTGGGCTGTCTTGCATGAACTGCACGTTTGAGATCTCCCCAGAGTGGCATAATAATATTGAGGTCAGTAGACTGAGATGGCCACTCCAGAACCTTCACTTTATTCTGCTGTAGCCAATGACAGGTCGACTTGGCCTTGTGTTTTGGATCATTGTCATGTTGGAATGTCCAAGTACTTCCCATGCGCAGCTTCCTGGCTAATGAATGCAAATGTTCCTCCAGTATTTTTTGATAACATACTGCATTCATCTTGCCATCAATTTTGACCAAATTTCCTGTGCCTTTGTAGCTCACACATCCACAAAACATCAGCGATCCACCTCCGTGTTTCACAGGCCTTGTTGACTCCTCTTTAAATGTAGGATTTATGGTTGTGGCCAAAAAGTTCAATTTTGGTCTCATCACTCCAAATGACTTTGTGCCAGAAGGTTTGAGGCTTGTCTCTGTGCTGTTTGGCGTATTGTAAGCATTAGATTAAACCACCCGGGTATCAAACCCTACTGCCGTCATCCCTAGACTTAATATGTCAACACCCCCAAGATAGGTGGGACTTTTAAGGCAGACCGACTAACATAGATTTTGATAAAAGTAAATACATTTTATTTGAACATTAAAAGATGGAGTCATAGCAAAAAACTGACACCCAAGATATACATAAAAACAATTTTACATGCGATCATTAACAGTAGACTTCTCAGAGACTGACGCGTTTCAGGATCTTGTCCTTTCTTTAGGGGCACAAGTACAGTGAAGTGTATTCTACAATACAATACAGACAAATTAATATTTGAACATTTTTGAAAGCACAGAAACTTGAAGAGACCATCAAGACATGTCACAAAGGTACCTTTAGGAAAAAAGACAAATTCAATGATTCGCATGTATCAAAGCGACCTCATACACCGTATTTTGTTGGAACAACCTGTAAGGCCTTAGTCCAAGAGGGGTCACCGCAGCCGCCGTGCCTCACCAGTCACCAGTGAGCCTCCCAAGTGTTGGCCAGACCCTGTATAATAGTCTCGACTCCTGAGTGGATCCAACCAAAGGGGGAAATTGGTTGAACCCATACCCCTTGGCTGGATGTTGAAGGACTGGAATATCTGAAAATATAATAACCAAATATGTCCAGGGTAAAGATTTTTTTTTGTATATTTTCTTTGATAATAAATGGCTTCAGCCAAACTCTAACCATGAGTGAAAGAAATGTTTTTGTGTTATCATTCATATTCTCTGAAAAATGGCCAAGAAATCATAAATTCTAGCCAGGGTATGTAAACTTATGAGCACAACTGTATTTACACCCATTGCACAATCCAATTCAAGTATTAATTTTAAAAAATCTAAAGTGACAATCAGCGCTACCTCCACATATTAAAACAAAATAAATACACAACCTGATGTATCAAAATAAAATAAAAATTAATAACATATAATAAAAATACTCAAAGCCAGTTGCTGGCTGCACACTCAGTGATTTCACAACACCAAGTAATCAAACTATCTTTCCTGACAGACTCCATGGCAGCCTATATGTGGGTTTACCCCACCTCCTTACCAATCCTATAGGACCCCAGTACCATAAATTTTGCCTCAAGGTCAATACCTGTGTTCCTTTTTTGTCCTCCTCTTGGACCGTATGCATGCAGACTCACCGGATCCATGATGAAGGTTAAGCATCCCAGGCAGTATGCTTCCCCAGCCTAGGAGCAGGACAAATATGATCAGAGTTACGGTGTCCCCTCACGCCCAGTACCCAGCCATGGTGGGTAAGCAGCGTCTAGGCCAAAAGGGCCCCAGGAGGGGTGGCCTGTCGTTGCCCAGGGAGATGCCAACGCGGGCAGGGTCTCAGAAGAAGCCTGGCAAGTCATCTTTAGCTCACTCCATGGAAGTGCCTGTTGTTATATTTATGTGGCGCCATTGTTTGTGTCTCACGCTTTCTTTTTCCCCTGGTGCCTAGGCCTGCCTCTCATGGTGGCTGAAGCGCTTCTGTGCTCCAAAACCACCGCTTGGCTCTGTTCTTCCGGGCGTAACTGTGCATGCAAGGGACAAGGAGCGAGAGCAAGGCTTGGCCAGAGCAGGCGCAATGGAGCCGGAGGTCCGGCTCTCGTGGCCTGTGCGCATACGTGGTGAGATAGCGGCGTTCTGGCCCAACAAGGTCTGGCTTACGTTGCTGACGCAACTCAGCTCCGGGGCCCCAGTGCCCCTTTCCCTCAAGCCAGATCTCCTGTCTTAGGGAGCAGTCTTACACCCATGCCCAGCATGGCTGTGCCTGATGGTCTGGTTTTTGAGGGTTAGAGATCTCCACCCTTATGAATTCCAGAGGATCAAGGACTAATAGAGTCTATGGGAGGGTATGGGCCAGGTTTGCGGAATTCACATCCTCCAACGTGAAATCCTTCAAAGACCCCTGAGTACAAGAAGTCCTGGAGTTCTTGTAGTCTGGACTTGAGTTACCTCTGTCAGTCAGCTCACTGAGAGTTCAGGTGTCGGCCCTGTCAGCGTTCACAGGAACCTCCTGGGCAGGTAACCCATTGGTCCGCCAATTCCTCGGGGGGGGGCAGCAAGGCTGAGACCCCAAAGGGAAAACAAGGTTTCTCAAATGGGACCCTCCCTTAGTACTTGACTTCCTTGCAGGACCAGCAACCAACGGGATCAATGCAGCATTGGTCGGGGACTTGTCTATGAAAACATCTTTCCTGGTGGCGATCAAGTCTGCCAAGAGGGTCTCGGAGATTGGGGCCTTGGGACACAAAGAGCTATTCCTGACTTTCTTCCCGGATCAGGTAGTACTGATCCCCATGCTCGACTCCAGGCCCAAAGTCACGTCAGTATTTCATTAGAATCAAGAGATCACTCTGCCTACCTTTAGGTCTCCAGAGGCCATGGAGACGCACCCCCTAGATGTTGGGGAAACGCTGAAGGAATACCTGCAGGCTACGCCTCTTTCAGACGATCAGACCACCTTTTTGTAGGTGAAGGGAAAGAGGCTTATTCCAGAAAAATCGCAGCTTGGATTGTCCAGATTATCCAGAGGGCTTACAGGGCTAAGGGCTTGGCCCATCCAAAATCGGTGACGGCACACTCAACCAGGAGCGTCGCTACCTCCTGGGCGACTGTGCGATGTGTGGTGCTCGATGTCATCTGCAGAGCAGCCTTGTGGTCTTCTCTGAATACCTTCATGACTTTGTGGAGCCATCTTCATTATTTTCAATTGAATTTGGTTTGAAAACCCTGTCCGTTGATGGTGTGAATTAAACATTTTCTTTGATCAGCATTCCTGCCCATGTGATTTTTGGCTAATTAAGTCCCACACGTAGGCTGCCATGGAGTCTGTCAGGAAAACTAAAAAACATTTCCTATCGAACACTTATCATAATTTTTCTTTCCTGATGGACTCCATGGCAGCCGGAGTCCCCACCCTCGGGTCTAGAGGAGGGGCTAGTTACGGAACACAGGTAGTGACACTAAATTTATGGTAATGGTGTCCTATAGGATTGGAGAGGAGGCGGGGTAAACCCACAAGTAGGCTGCCATGGAGTCCATCAAGAAAGAAAAATTACGGTAAGTATTTCATAGGAAATTTTCCGTGATATAGTGCAGCGAACCTGAATATACATATAGTGAATCTTTATACAGGTAAAAGACATATTATTCCATCTAGCAGTGCCTAAATATGAATTTGAAAAAAGTCCTCTGTATTCCAAAATCATAAAGTCCACTTTAAATCACGTCCTCCACCAACAGTGTTTCTCTGTGATTATTCAAAATAGGAACAGAAGACCCTCAAAGGGGATTTTTTAGGGCAAAGACACATATAAATTAAACATTTTACAGCAATATTTTATTGACATATAACTTTGTGTAGAAAAAGGACATAGAACATAAAGACATCATAAAAACTGTGGTTTTACATAGCAGTATGGATGAAAACAGACATAAACATTTTCCAACTGTCCAGAGGGTGTAGGATAGAAGAAATCTCTAATTTGGGATTTCTTCTGTCCTACACCCTCTGAACAGGTGGAAAATAGTTTACCCATTAAACGGCAAATTTATCCTTCTGTGATTGTTCCTTCTTCCTATAATGCATGTGCTCCCAACACCAGGTGAAAAACCTGCTCATCTCACAAAAGAAACAATCAGGCTCACCATCAAAACTTGCTTTGCTCCAGGGGTAAACGCCTCTCCTTTCCCTTAGATGTACTTTTTACCTTGTATTCAAATTCACCAGTGGGACCATGTGAAACAAAGAGGCAGATACACAGGGCCTGATTTACTATAACTCCCAAATATACTCCAGCAGTACCTTAAAATACCTCCCAATTAAAGGTAATTAAAATTTCAACTCTCACAAACTGGGAGTAAATGTACTCAGAACAGAGCTCTATTTGCCTGGGAAGATGCCTCTCAGGTCACATGTGCCTCACACTGGCCGTCAACTGGGTTCAATCTTGTAACTTCCAAATTCCTCCATTTAACGCTTGTATGCAAGTTCATTGCCATAAAAACAACATTACCACCCACTATCTCTAATTTTACCACCCTCATCCCTAATACTACCTCCCCCATCTCAAATTTTACCACCCCCTATCTCTAATTTTCCCACCCTCACCCCTAATATTACCACCCCTATCTCTAATTTTACCACCCTCATCCCTAATATTACCACCCCCTATCTCTAATTTTACCGCCCTTATCCCTAATATTACCACCCCTATCTCTAATTTTACCGCCCCCATCCCTAATATTACCACCCCCTCAGTCTAATTTTACCACCCCCTAGGGGAAATTTCTTAGAGCTCCCAAATCTATTCCAGCAGTGCCTTAAAATACCTCCCAATTAGAGTTGAGCGAACCCGGACTGTAAAGTTCACGTCTGTACCGAACTTTGAGGTGTCCGGGACCCCTACCTGAACCCGGACTTTTCGAAAAAAGTCCAGGTTCGGGTCCGGGGTTCTGGTAATTTTACCAAAAGTTCTGAAAATTGCTGTAAAAAAGTCCAGGAAAGTCCTAGAGGTCTGCAAAAGGAAGGAAAATGGGAAAAGTCTGGGTCAAACTTCTACCAGGTGTAGGTGGAGGTAAAAACTAAAAAATTACAAAAATAAAAAAATTTTTACGAAAATCAATAAAGGGACAGGGGTAAAGAAACATCCCGTGAACAGGGTGGGAATGGGGGTAAAAGGAAGGAAAACGTCTGGAGATCCTGAAAGGACCTGAAAAAATGTCGTTAAAAGTCTTGAAAACCATTTTAATGGTCTTGGGGCCTGGGCTTGGACCTGAAAAAAGCTTTTCAGGCCCAAGTCCATCCCCAGGGCCTGTGGAGTTTCAAGCCATGTCTGCACTTGAAATGTCAGGCCCAAGCGAGTTGAGATTAACCCTCCATAAAATTCC
>BLSH010378104.1:13866-30006 GCA_018402905.1 Glandirana rugosa | reverse complement strand
AAGGGCAGATTTGTGCAGTATACGACTGATTGTTGTCCTATGGACAGAGTCTCCCACCTCAGCTGTAGATCTCTGCAGTTCATCCAGAGTGATCATGGGCCTCTTGGCTGCATCTCTGATCAGTCTTCTCCTTGTATGAGCTGAAAGTTTAGAGGGACGGCCAGGTCTTGGTAGATTTGCAGTGGTCTGATACTCCTTCCATTTCAATATTATCGCTTGCACAGTGCTCCTTGGGATGTTTAAAGCTTGGGAAATCTTTTTGTATCCAAATCCGGCTTTAAACTTCTCCACAACAGTATCTCGGACCTGCCTGGTGTGTTCCTTGTTCTTCATGATGCTCTCTGCGCTTTAAACGGACCTCTGAGACTATCGCAGTGCAGGTGCATTTATAAGGAGACTTGATTACACACAGGTGGATTCTATTTATCATCATTAGTCATTGAGGTCAACATTGGATCATTCAGAGATCCTCACTGAACGTCTGGAGAGAGTTGACTGCACTGAAAGTAAAGGGGCTGAATAATTTAGCACGCCCATTTTTCAATTTTTTATTTGTTAAAAAAGTTTGAAATATCCAATACATTTCTTTCCACTTCATGACTGTGTCCCACTTGTTGTTGATTCTTCACAAAAAATTACAGTTTTATATCTTTATGTTTGAAGCCTGAAATGTGGCAAAAGGTCGCAAAGTTCAAAGGGGGCCGAATACTTTCGCAAGGCACTGTATAACCCCTTTTTTGAAGAAAGAATTCTTAATGACACTCTAAATGACATTTTTTAAAAGGTTTTTATATATAATTCTTTGTTTTTACAACATTACCTTTTATTCTGCATATATGTATACGTATACAATTTCCTAACGTCTATGCCCTTTTATAGTATAGTCTGATCTTTTGGGGTTGTTTGTACATATAATTGCTGAGTTTTACAGGGTAAAAACTGGAATTGTAAAGGAAAGGTTGGAATTCCTTCCGTATTTTTAGATACTGTTTTTCATATACTGCCCACTGGGTGGCACATTTTCCTCCCTTTTTGCCTTTTTTGCGTTTTTTCTTTTATGTAAGTAATTCATATTAATCCTCCAGTGTACGCCGCATGTCACGTCCGAGACTGGTGGTCTAAGCTAGTGGAGTGCAAGTTGGCGGAGGAGGAAGGAGTTCCATACCTTCCTCAACAGCAGTGGAGACTGCCTGATTTTGTATCACCAGCCGGGGATGCTTTTAATTCCTTTTTCCTGCATGCATTTTATATAAATAAAATAACTTTTTTTTTACGGAATTACGCTATTTTAGAATCCTTGTTCTTTATATATGAAATGCCATCAGAGGGTGTCCTATGAGCGGATGACTGGAACTTGGATGCACAAGCACAGGATTGGAGCACAGGATTAAAGACCCCATCGGCTTTATGCGGGTTACCCCTGCAGGAGTGTAAAGATGTGGTGAGTAGGGACCCGAGAGGGGGAGCACGTGTGAAAATCACATTGTCGTTACATGTACAGATGAAGCACTAAAGTCACTTTTGGATTTCTCCATTGATGCTGCTATTACTTCATATATTTTTAACACACGATTGTTCATGATATATATTTATATTATTATTTTTTTCATTTTTTATCTTTTGGAGAACATATGTCACACAGTTTAAGTGTCTGGACTTTTACTATGATGGATAAGATGTTATTTATGGACTACTTTTTGCCACTATAATTTATGAGTTGTTTATTTACATTTATGATTGCACATTGCACATTTTTGGTGTCACATATACACACGCAAGTACACAAGTTTTTTTCGTACTGACACCCTATAGGCATTTAAAAGACAGAGCCATTCCTTCTTTACCTATCAATATTGCCCAAAACACTTCAGAATTTATCCTGCTGCTTTTGTCAGCAGTCACATCATCAATAAATACAAGAGAACCAGTTCCATTGGCAGCCATACATGCCCACGCCATGACACTACCACCACCATGCTTCACTGATGAGGTGGTATGCTTTGGATCATGAGCAGTTCATTTCCTTCTCCATACTCTTCTCTTCCCATCACTCTGGTACAAGTTGATCTTGGTCTCATCTGTCCATAGGATGTTGTTCCAGAACTGTGAAGGCTTTTTTAGATGTTGTTTGGCAAACTCTAATCTGGCCTTCCTGTTTTTGAGGCTCACCAATGGTTTACATCTTGTGGTGAACCCTCTGTATTCACTCTGGTGAAGTCTTCTCTTGATTGTTGACTTTGACACACATACACCTACCTCCTGGAGAGTGTCCTTGATCTGGCCAACTGTTGTGAAGGGTGTTTTCTTCACCAGGAAAATAATTCTTAGGTCATCCACCACAGTTGTTTTCCATGGTCTTCTGGGTCTTTTGGTGTTGCTGAGCTCACTGGTGTGTTCTTTCTTTTTAAGGATGTTCCAAACAGTTGATTTGGCCACACCTAATGTTTTTGCTATCTCTCTAATGGGTTTGTTTTGCTTTTTCAGCCTAATGATGGCTTGCTTCACTGATAGTGACAGCTCTTTGGATCTCATATTGAGAGTTGACAGCAACAGATTCCCAATGCAAATAGCACACTTGAAATTAACTCTGGACCTTTTATCTGCTCCTTGTAAATGGGATAATGAGAGAATAACACACCTGGCCATGGAACAGCTGAGCAGCCAATTGTCCCATTACTTTTGGTCCCTTAAAAAGTGGGAGGCACATATACACAACTGTTGTAATTCCTACACCATACACCTGATTTGGATGTAAATACCCTCAAATTAAAGCTGAAAATCTGCAGTTAAAGCACATCTTGTTTGTTTCATTTCAAATCCATTGTGGTGGTGTATACAGCCAAAAAGATTACAATTGTGGCGATATCCCAATATTCATGGACCCGACTGTAGATAAAGATCAGAAGAATTGAAAAAGCATTGCGTTGGGCCCCCCCCCCCCAGTCCACACCAGGCCCTTGGGATCTGGTGTGAATTTTAAGGGGAACCCCGGCACATTTTTTAAAAATAATTTGCGTAGGGGCCCCCCTCAAAGTCCATACCAGGCCTTTCAGGTCTGGTATGGATTTTAAGGGGAAACCCGCCCCTAATTTTAAAAAATGGTTTAGGGGTCTCCCCAAAGTCCGTACCAGGCCCTTCAGGTCTGGTGTGGATTTTAAGGGGAACCCCACGCCAAATTAAAAAAAATGGTGTTGGGGTCCCCGCAAAAATCCAAGCCAGACCTGGCATGGCAGGAGGGGATGGGGACGAGTGAGCGTGCCCCCTCTGAACCTTACCAGGTCACGTGCCCTCAACATGAGGAGGATGCTTTGGGGTCTGGTTTGGATTTTGGGGGGACCCCAACAGCATTTTTCGAAAAAGTTGGCATGGGGTTCCCCTTAAAATGGACTGGGACCATTACCCAAAATTTTTGTTTCATTTTGGGGTGGAGTTCCCTTAAAATCTATGCCAGACCCTTATCCGAGCATGCATGCACTGTATATAGTCTACACAGTAATGTAGTAGATAGCACTTTTGCCTGGCAGCAAAAAGGTCGCTGGTTCAAATCCCAACCACAACACTACCTGCCTGGAGCTTGCATGTTCTCCCCGTGCCTGTGTGGGATTCTTCGGGGTACTCCGGTTTCCTCCCATACTCCAAAGACATGCTGGTAGGTAAATTAGATCCTGTGTAAATTGGCCCTAGTATATGTATGAATGTGAGTTAGGGACCTTAGATTGTAAGCTCCTTGAGGGTAGGGACTGATGTGAATGTACAATATATATGTAAAGCACTGCTTAAATTGACAGCGCTATACAAGTACCTGAAATAAATAAATACACTGAATGCAGCGTATTACATCATACTGTGCATATATATTCTTACACTGACTGTGTATACTTTAACTACACGTCACTGCCTAACCTTTCGCTATCTCCGCAAATGTTTTTACTATATTCGGCCGCTGTGTAAGTGGCCTTATATAGTGTGGGCGTGGACTCAGACCCACTGAGCAATGATTGGCCAAAGGCACCCTGCCTTTGGCCAATCATGGCTCTCACATCATGGCTCTCACAGCAGAGAATGCTATGATTGGCCAACGCATGCAGGTCATGTACATGCTTTGGCCAATCAGCGGACGGCATTCCCCTGCAATTTCAATGCATTATGGGGCGCTCAAATTTCCCACGAACGCCCCATAATGTTCAGAATTCGCCTAACAGGCGAACCCCCGATGTTCGAATCGAACATACGTTTGACTCGAACCGGGGGACCATCCCTATTCACCATGGATGTACATAGCAGGACACTTTTTTAACATTTTTGACATAAAAGATTGGACAAAAAATTTCTCCATTTTTAAAAACATTTTACACTTTTTAGGTGAATGGGTATGATATACCCAATACCCATTCACATAGGGGGGACAGGATCTGATGGCCCCCTTGATAATGGGGGCTTCCACATTCCGATCAGCGCCCCAACCGCAGACCCCAACAACCATCAGTGACGGTTGTCAGGAAGAGGCCCTTGTCCCCATCAACATGGGAACAAGGTGCTTTGGGGTGGGGGGCGCAGAGCCACCCCAAAGCACACACCCCCCTCATGTTAAAGGCATATGGCCCAGTTTGGTCCAGGGGGGCCTCGCTTGTCCCCCTATCCTGACTTCCAGGCTGCATGCTCAGAAAGGGTCTGGCATCGATTTTGGGGGATCCCCTGCAGTTTTGTAAAAACATTTGGTGTGGGCTTCACCTTAAAATCCATCCCTGAGCCAAAGGGCTTGGTATGGATTGGGGGGACAATACATTATAGCCGCAAGCAAGTTGAAATTACATTTTTGATCAATGTAGGGGAGGATGTGGGAGCTATATTTGGTGTGGGAGGGGTTCATTGATTTGTTTATTTGGCATCACCACACAATTGCTTTCAGCCCATGTGCACACAGCACTTCCTGTTGACAGCCACATTACACTTCCTGCTGATGTATATCTGTAAGGACTATGCAAATATAAATGAGAAGATGACTTATCAGTGCTGGTTCACACTAGTGCGATGCGAGAGCCCTGCGAATCCCGCATCGCACCTGACTCACATGGCGGTTCACACTGCTATATGCAAACTGAGGGGAATGTCAATGCAAAGTTAATGACACCTCCATTTCAGCTCGCATATCGCAGTGTGTACTGCCAGTTCGGACATGAATCGGATCACACTAAACCTTACAGTGGACACAGCTTTGCTTTCAGTCTATAACAGCCCACATATTTCATAGAATGGCTAAACACCCACATGACATTATTAGCTGCAAAATTACAGTCATCCTAACAAAGCATTACAACATAATATTTAAAAAGGCACATATTCAAACAATAACACCCACCACCCCCACATTCTACACACATACATTGGTGAGTATTTTTTTCCAGAATAATGCATGGTAAGGCAAACAATACACACCCCAATTGGACTGCATGGTCAAATCAAGCCACTTTTGATGGTCAAAATGCTCAATAATTTCAGCAAACAGCTCTAGTGAGGTATTTGTCATAATGCAAAAATATCATTCCTTAATAATGCAAAAACCACAGCAACAAACCTGGCCTCTCATCAGGCCAAACCAACCCCCCCTACTGAAGTCCCTTATATAAGCTAGCACACTGACACATGCCCAATAGAAGTCCACGCCCACCAGTATCTTTCAATCTGTCTCTTCAAATTGCTTTCACCTGAGGGGCTGCAATACCTATTTGCTTGTTAACCCTTGGCTATGTTCATCAGATCAGTATAATTCCAGGACAAAATTCTAAGTCAGTGGTTCTTAACCCTGTCCTCAATTCCCCCATCATGTCATGTTTTTGGGCTTTCCATTCTTTAAGTGATTCGATCAGTTTCACTGCCTTAGTAATTACCACAGCTGTTTCATCTGTGGGAAATCCTGAAAGCATGACCTGTTGGGGCGCCTTGAGGACTGGAGTTGAGAAACACTGATCCAAGCAACAGTTTTCTAACCAGATGTACCTGTGCAGTGTAAACCATACAATTTGAAATGTCCACGTCCCTGGCTCTAATGAGCTTCCAATTTAAAGTCTTAAAATAACTTGCTTACATTACAGACTATTTGGACAAGAGACAAAAAAAATTCCAGCCTGTCTTTGGATTGTGGTGAGAAACCCACACAGGAGGAACATATAAACTTCAACACAAGCATTAGCATATGCGGCATGGGAACTAGCAACCTTTTGGGTGCCAGGTGGATTTGCTAGCCACTTAGCTAGTGAGCAGTGAGCACATGTCTTGTCCATTGCTGTGGTGTGAACCAGCCCTAAGCCCATAGCCATGCTCAGTATTTCAAGTAATATACAATATATTGTCCTAAGTATTGGGAAATGTGCCTTTATACAAACATGAACTATAATGGCAGCCCAGGGTTCAGTATAGAGTTGGGCCACCATTTTCAGCTATAACAGCTTCAACTCTTCTGGGAAGGCTGTCCATAAGGTTTAGGGGTGTGTCTATGGGAATGTTTGGCCATTCTTCCAAAAGTGCATTTGTGAGGTGAGGCACTGATGTTGGATAAGAAGGCCTGGCTTGCAGTCTCTGCTCTAATTAAGCCAAAATGTGTTCTATCGGGTTGAGGTCAGGACTCTGTGCAGGCCAGTCAAGTTCCTCCACACCAACCTCCCTTATCCATGTCTTAATGGACTTTGCTTTGTGCACTGGTGCACGGTCATGTTGGAACAGGAAGGGGCCATCCCCAAACTGTTCCTACAAAGTTGGGAGCATGAAATTGCCCAAAATGTCTTGCTAATGCCTTAAGAGTTCCCTTCGATGGAACTAAGGGGTCAAGCCCAACCCCTGAAAAACAGCCCCACATCATAACCCCCCTCCACCAAATGATTTGGACCAGTGCACAAAGCAAGGTCCATAAAGACATGGATGAGCGAGTTTGGGGTGAATGAACTTGACTGGCCTGCACAGAGTCCTAACCTCAACCAGATAGGACACCTTTTGGCTGAATTACAGCGGAGATCCAACATCAGTGCCTGACTTCATAAATGCACTTCTGGAAGAATGGCCAAATTCTCCCATAGACAAACATCCTAAACCTTATGGACAGCCTTCCCAGAAGAGTTGAAGCTGTTATAGCTGCAAAGGGTGGGCCAACTCAATATTGAACCCTATGGACTGAGACTGGGATGCCATTAAAGTTCATGTGCGTGTAAAGGCAGGCATCCCAATTGCCTAGCTAGTGTATCTGCCGAGATTTGCAAAGGTGGTGGAATCCTCCTACACATAAATACTACATTTAGACATAATTTAGGTAAGGCCTTGACTCAGGAGTTATGTTTAACAACATAGAGAGGACAAACAACATGTCTACATGAAGTGACATGCTTGGGAATCGAACTCAGGACGTCTGCAATGGTGACAGAATTGCTACCTTTTAAACCACGGGGCTACTGCATGTCAAGTCCTTCTACACATAAATACACAGATACTGCATTTCTAGGAATATATAGGACTTACATTAGTGTTTCTTGCTGCGTGAATGTAGAATAGTAATGTTATCCTCAGATTTTTGGTAATGACATTTTTATTTCTGATGTTGGTACACATATCACATTTTTGGGGCTCAAATTTGGATCATTTGGAAAGAATAAAAAAATGGGACTAATTTTAAATTTCCATAAGCAATGGTATTGTTTGTGGTTTGTAAAGACACCTGTGTGAGTTTGGGGAAATATTATTGTGAGATAGATATCAAGTGAAAGTGACAGAGAAAAAAATATTTTACCAAAACATGAAAAGATTATTCTAGCATTCTTAAAAACAAAATAGATCAAAATTGCAACATTGTTGCAAGAACAATTTCTTTCAACATGAAAAGGATTTATTTGGAGGAAATAACAATTGTACCATTAGAATGAATGGCTGAAAATTGCATTGGGCTACATAACTCTCATCTTTATCTGTCTTAGGAGCTCCGGTCCTCTCCCTGCACAGCCTGCCATCCAACCCTCATTCTACCTTGCTTTCATGGCATGCCAACGGCGAACTGGTACAGGACACGGTCCGTGACCCGGCTCTCTCGCACTCACACCCCGCCAGGGACAATACGAAGATTCCTGCAGTGCACGCTCCGTACTTCCCCAGGTGCCATTGTGGCGGCACCTCACAGTATACCTCCTTATGATCTGCCAGTCTGCACTACACCTACTGGGACACCTGTGGCTGCGGCGGGCCTGTTGGGGACTCCGGCGCTCTTCTGCGCTGACATGACCGATACCCCCGGTGCTCGGAGTGATGCCGGGATAGATGCGGAAATTCGGCCTTGTTGCAGGCCCTCCCCACCCAGCAGGACATTGAGGAGTTAATCCTACGCGTAGAAGAGGCGCGCCGCAGAGACATCCAGGAGGTAAGGGCAGAGGTCCACTCCTTATCTGAACGTGTAGACTCGAGGGAGACGGCAATATCCTCCCAGTAGCGGCAAGTCATAGCCCTGGAATGAACGCAAACTGCTCAGACACCATGGTAGACCTCCAATTACATCTGGAGGAATTAGAGGACAGGAGCCGCAAGAACAATCTGAGGCTGCGGGGACTCTCAGAAGCCACGGGGGATGAAGACCTGACGGTCTCTGCAACAGCTATCTTCCATGAAATCCTGGAGGATCCACAACAGAAGATGGAGCTAGATAGAATCCATAGATCCCTGGGCCCCCGATCGTCAGACCCCAACAGACCGCGCAACATAGTGTGCTGGCTGCATAGGTACCAGCTCAAGGAGCTCATCCTCCGTAAAGCATGGAAACAGGGTCCTATAGACTTCGATGGTGCCTCCATCAGGATCCTCGCGGATTCCTCCAGGGCGACCCTCCAGTGTAGGGCCCTACTGTTACCGGTTCTAATTGTCACAAAAGACAATGGCTGCACCTACAGATGGGGGTACCCGCTGGCGGTGACCTTCAGGAAAGCTGCTACTACGTTTACCCTGTGCAAGCCAGCGGATCTCCCGGCATTGTTTACCTTTCTAGGTGTTAAACCCATCCCGGTGCCGAACTGGCTACAGCTCATACCTTGCCAGACAGGTGGGCAAGCATCGGGGGAGAGCTGGGGCCCACTGCAGGCACGCCCGCAGTGTTCCCGGAGGAGTTCCCGACCCCCTCGGGGGATCGGGCACGTGAGTACAGAGAGGCCTGATCCCACTCTCTGTTGCTGATACATGACTGTTTGCCCAACCATAAACACTACCAGAGGGTATACCTTTAACCACTAACACTGGATAATACAATAATAACCCAGATAACTCCAGCTCTATTGGCAATGGGAAATCCTTTTAACCACTTCAGCCCCAGAAGGATTTCCCACTTTAGGACCAGAGCACTTTTTTGCGATTCGGCACTGCGTCGCTTTAACTGACAATTGCGCGGTCTTGCGACGTTGTACACTAACTAAATTTGCGTCCTTTTTTCCCACAAATAGAGCTTTCTTTTGGTGGTATTTGATCAGCTCTGTGTCATTTCTGACCGCCTATGTAAACAAAAGAAGAGCGACAATTTTGCAAAAAAACCCAAAGTTCTTACTTTTTGCTAAAATCCAAAGCCAAAAAATATATATATATAAAAAAAAAACATTTTTTCCATGGGTTTTGGCCGATTTATATTCTTCCTCATATTTTTGGTGAAAAAAAAATCGCAATCAGCGTTTATTGATTGGTTTGCGCAAAAGTTGCATCGTTTATGGATGAGAATTCATTTTTGGGGTTTTCATTTTTTAAATTTTTTTTTACTAGTAATGGCGGCGATCTGCGATTTTTAGCGGTACTGCGATATTGCAGTGGACATGTCTGACCATTTTGACACTTTTTTGGGACCATTGGCATTTATACAGTGATCAGTGCTATAAAAATGCACTGATTACTGTGTAAATGCCATTGGCAGTGCCTGGGCGTGTTCTAACTGTATGTGGGCTGGCCTGGCTGGGGGAAGGGAGTGATCACGGCTTCCATATACAGGAAGCCTGTGATCACAGCCCTTCCCCCTCTAACAGAACATTCTTTCACTGCGGGGGGGGGGCCATCGCGGGTAGCCGGACGGCGATCAAGTCCGGCCTACTGGCTCCCTGGCCCCCCCAGCACAGTAAGCGCGTGAGCGCGCCTCCGGCAGCACGCGCACACTCACAGTGAGGGATATTGCAGCCGCCGTCATATGACGACGGTTTGCGATATCGAGCAACTTTGTCGCCGTCAGACTGCGGTCGGCGGTCGGCAAGTGGTTAAATATGCCTAAATAGACCTGGAACTTAGCCCATTCTACTCTTAGCACTCCTGCCGGGCTGATGTGCTCTACTTAGAAAGCTCTCCCTTTCATGTGCAGGCCTGTAGATGAACCTTGATTACACCGTCATATCACACGGTGGCACTAGGCCGGAAGTTGGTCAACTCCACCACTTTACAGACCACTTGTAACAAAACTGAACTGCTGGAGGGAGAATTTCTTCCCAGACATTCCTTAAGGGGGCACTATGGGCATACGAGTGCTAGCGTCTCCTTATCTCAGAAATGTACTTGCTTCTCCCCCTTGACGGGAGATGACGCCGAGAGATTGTAGCGGTCATTTCGGTCCCACTGATGGTGATATTCTCATCCTCCCTATAGCAGTTCCCTGGCACAGACGATGGTTACTCTCCTAAAAGGGAGTGAGAGGAATATGTCATCTTTCCTCAGAGAGAGGCAGAGTGGCTTTTAGTTTAGTTAAGTTTGGTTCTGTGCATCTTAGCCTATCCAATCGTTATACTTATGCATTTAATTACCCCCCTTCTTCACTGATGGGCATAGGGGCCCTCTGAAAGAGCCTCTCAGGAAAACCTGTGATGTGCATGGTTCACTGTATAAAGGTTATTTTACTACTGCCATGTCTAATGTTTATCTTGTCTAAGCAAAGGTAATTTGTTTTCATTATGACAGGTTGTGTCTTACATTGTCTTTAATCTATTACTGCCGGGGTGGGTGGGGAGAGACGACGGCTCTTCTCCCCAGCTCTGTCAACCCGTGCTCCCCACTAAGCCTGCGCTCTTTATCCGGTCTCAGACCGGTGGGCGTAATAACTGCTTTGTGTGGTTACCTAGTTACCTCGTTAGTAGCAGAGGTAAGAGTTCTGTTCTACTTGTCTTTCTTTCTCTTCTCTCTTAGCTCCCCTCCTTCTGTTTCTAGCTCTCTCTTTCTGCACCGCTTTCTGCTCCCCCTTCCCCAGAACCCCCCCTTCCCTCCTCTTCTTATACCCAGGAACCGACGATGGACAGCGTTAAAGTACTCGCACTAAATGCCAAAGGTCTAAACGTGCCTTATAAAAGACGTATGTTATTGAATGATCTGAAAAGATCCCAGGCCGACATCGCTTTCATTCAGGAAACCCGTTTCAGAGATGATAAACTCCCTTTTCTTAAAAATAGGCACTACCCGCTGGCGTACCATGCCACCAATCCCTCAATCAAGTCCAAGGGCGTAACCGTATTAATTTCATGTCACACTCCTTGGTCCTGCCAGTCTACAGTCAGAGACATGGAAGGTGGATTTATTTTCTTGAAAAGCCACATAGGAGACCTGCAGGTGACCTTAGCTACAATATACGCTCCAAATGACGCTTTTATTTGCAGCACACTTGAAAAACTAGCAGACGTCACAGAAGGCCACTTGATCCTGGGTGGAGACTTCAATGTCCCCCTGTTTCCTTCTGAGGACACCTCCTCCGGCAATTCCTCGGTATCCCCGGCAGCCCGAAAATGGATAGCGCTGTCATTGCGTAGGACCCAGCTGATCGACATTTGGAGATTGCAACTCCCAGGCGAACGGGATTATTCCTTCTACTCCCCCCCACATAAAATATACACCAGAATCGATTACTTTCTAATTCCACATAACTACCTACAGGCAGTGCCCCACACTTCTATTGGCGATAGAACCTGGTCCGACCACGCACTTATCGAACTGACATACAGACTGACTGACACCGCACGAAACAGGACTCGCTTCTGGCGGCTGAATGAAAGCCTATTGCAGACACCCGAGGTCCTAGCAGATGTTACAAAAGAACTTCAGATGTTCTTCCAAACTAATGATCAACCAGACTGTGACCCGGGGATCCTCTGGGAATCCCACAAAGCAGTGATACGCAGGGTACATTAAACACGGCTCGCGCACGGCTAAACGTGAACGCGACAAACAATTATCCCAACTTCTTGATAAGTTACACACCGCTGAATCCAGACACAAACATGCGCCCTCTCCGACATCGGAGACGGAGATACAGACGTTGCGCAAACAAATCATGGACCTCTTACTTTACAAGGCGAAAGCAGCCCTACAGCAATGTAGACGAACACATTACGAATTGGGGGACAAATGCGGAAAACTGTTGGCAAGGGCGGTTAGAGACCAGAGGCTCGCCTCATACATCCCCAAGATAACCGCGACCGATGGTAGGGTGGCTGTGCTCCCTGACCAGATCATGAAACAATTCCGGGAGTATTATGCTTCGCTATACAATCTCCCTGACCAAAGCCCACTGACGGCAGCGATGGAGGAATATGTTGCATCCTCTGTTCTCCCCCCCTTCCACTTGACGCATGGGATGACTTAAATTCACCCATCACCCTGATAGAAATACAAAGTGCAATAGGAGAAATGAAACCGGGCAAGGCCCCAGGACTGGACAGCCTCACCATACAGTACTATAAGACCCTACTACCACTATTGGGTCCATACATGACTACATTTTTTAATGCGATCGGCTTAGAGACATCCTTCCCATGTGACACACTTCTAGCCAATATCTCAGTGATTCATAAGGAAGGAAAAGACCCTACCTCATGCGCGAGCTACCGGCCAATCTAACTTTTAAACGTCGACTTGAAAGTGTGTACAAAAATTCTGGCCAAACGTCTAGCCCCATTTTTAGGAGACATAATGCACATGGATCAAGTGGGTTTCAATCCGACACGAGAAGCTAGGGACAACACAACTAAGGTGTTGAACCTTCTTCACTTTGCGAATTCCACCCATATACCTTGTGTCTTTCTCAGCACAGATGCTGAGAAAGCTTTTGACCGGGTAAATTGGAACTACCTGTTTACGGTACGGAGACACATCGGCATTCAGGGCACTATGCTTCAGTGGATCACTAACTTATACTCCACTCCCTCTGCCCCAGTAAAAGCAAATGGAGTAGTGTCAGAACCATTTACGATAGGCAATGGCAGGAGGCAGGGATGTCCCTTATCCCCTTTACTATTTGCCCTTTCCCTAGAATCATTCCTATGTAAGGTACGCATTAATCAAGACATACGTGGCCTCCAAATAGGGGACACCCAACTAAAAATATTGGCATACGCAGATGATCTATTTTTTTCTCTAGTACATCCGGGGGTATCTCTGACAAACTTCCTTTAGGAATTCAATCACTACGGATCTCTCTCTAACTTGAAAATAAATTTTGCTAAATCGGAGGCAATGGGTATTGAACCCCCCCCCGACGACTGTTGACGATACAATCAAATTTTAGTTTCAAGTGGACCACCTCGAAACCTAGGAACATTCATACCCACTGACATTTCTTTAACATATGAATGCAATTTCCCACCCCTGCTGGAGCCAGCTATTGCTAGACAACTGGAACACAGGCCTCCACTCCTGGTTTGGCAAGAATAATCTTTTTAAAAATGTGCATTTTACCGAAATTCCTATATTTACTCCAGGCATTACCAATCAAAATCCCAACGTCTTATTTGAAGAGGGTGCAAACTCTTTTTTTGGAACTTTGTCTGGGAGCTTAAAAAAACCCGCCTATCCCAAGCACAACTGTCATTACCCAAACACTGGGAAGGGTTGGCCCTACCGGACATCTACAAATACTACCAGGCAGTACACTTGGGAAGAATAATAGATTGGTGTAGACATAGTGAAGCGAAGCTATGGGCTCGAGTGGAGCAAGCCCAGACACAAATTCCTCTGAAGAGAGCACTCTGGTGCTATAGTGCCCTGCCTCAACCCTAAAGACTCATCCTTTAATCAGTAACATGCTCTATGTGACTGTTCAGTGCACAGAGAGAGCTGCCCTCACGACCCGAGAGTCCCCCCTGTTCCCAATTCTAGGGAACCCCACATTCGCTCCGGGCCTTAAAGACCCAGTATTCCGTGCACTACGCCTAAACAACTTTGAGCTCGCCCTGACTTTCCTAGTTGGGGACAGATGGCCACGGATAGGTGAACTAACAAATACCTCGGGCCCATTCCACCTACCTTTCTGGAGCGCCATAAAAATCCACCACTTCCTGCATTCAATCCCAAACCCACAGCAGTACGGAAGGCAGTTAACCAGCTTTGAGGGCTACTGTACGGAAGCGGACTCACTCCCTTATGTGTTGTCTAAAACCTACTACCTACTGATCACCCCGACTGACCAACCACCTCTACCTTGTTTACAGAAATGGGAAAAAGACTTGGACCGAACTTTTAATAAGACCCAAACCTAAAACATCATTAACTTTACCCTCAAAACATCAGTTTGTACTAGGATTCAAGAAACTACGGCTACATAAATGCTTCCTGAGCACTTCAGATGCATGTTGGCGTTGCGGGAGAGACAAGGGGACGATGTTACATATTTTCTGGTCTTGCCCTAAATTATCCAAATACTGGAGTGACATTCGTTCCATTACGCAAAAATTCACAGAATACATAATCCCAGCGGACCCAGCTTTATTCCTATTACATGTCTCCACGATATCCCCCTAAAGATATAAGGGATCACTGGTGCGCCACCTAGTGAACGTGGCGAAAGCCTGCATACCTTTATGCTGGAAGCACTCTGGCCCACCAATGACTGCCCTCTGGTGTCGAAAGGTGGAAGAGGTAAACAGAATAGAAGACTTGGTCCTGACCTCTCAAAACAAGCATGAGAAATACTCGGAGACCTGGGGTCAATGGAATCTTTACACATTGTCTGAAGAAGGCAAAACGCTCCTGAGTACCTGACTTTCTGCGGAAATTTAGATAGTGCCTTGGTGCTAGATGGAAGTAGTCCAGCACCGGTTCCTCTCCCCCCTCTCTATTTTCCTTTTTTCTGTACTTTTACTTGTTTCTCTACTATACTACCTTGTTATTGGTTTTCTATAACTTGGAATGTTGCAATGTGTTGAATGGGTAAGGATCCACGGGACCGAAGTTGTCCCATACTGACTCTCCTGCAAATCAACCTCATATAAGTGAATATTGTTATGTTATCTACAGATCATCAGCCTGACAAGATTATACCATGTACTTCGATGAGCTGCCCACCTAGATGTGTCTTAGATGTTTTCTGTTATTTCAGTGTTTTGGGAGGGACACCCTTCCTATTGCGATGTACTATTAATATTCTGAATCTCAAATAAAATCATGTTTGAAAAAAACAACTCTCATTTTGGTATTTACTATCTACTCAAAGAATTGAGAGTTAAAAACTGAGTTGTTTTGTGTCTTAGCATGCTCAGTTGTGATCAGCTGTGCTCTGCAGCTAAATGCAAAGAGACAGTGGAGACTCGTCCAGGTCCTCCTCACCTTCAATGAGTAGCCCGGCCAAAACAAAGCCTCGCAGGGAGCTCTCCATGGAGCAGGATGCAGAGATGGAACTAGGCCCCACACAGGCCTCCATCTCTAGTATAGAGCAGGCAGCGGCAGACCCAATTGCTTCATTCCCGGCCACAGGGCAGCCTATATCAGACAGTACACTCAAAAGCATGCTACTTTCATTGAGATCCTCCTTAAAACCGGCCCGATGAGTAACTTCCACTCCTCCTGGACCTGCTCAGAGGTGACAGAGAAACGTAAATCGACGTCTCGTGTCGACTAGTGTTGACTCGTACGATTCTGTGTTTTGTTGAGTCAAAAATTGAGAGTTAAGAAACTCATCTATCATTTATGGTTTTACTCTCAACAAAAAAAGTTTGTACTAAAATAAACTCTAAGTCTTATAATTATCATGTAGCGTTATCCTTCCCACAGGGAGGGTTTTGTGACTTTATTGTCTTTTGTAGATTCTGTGTAGATCCACCCGTCGAGTAGCTTCATGTACCATATTAGAACAGTCCGACTACTAGACATCTATTGTATTGTTATAAGTGAATA
>BLSH010378085.1:0-12095 GCA_018402905.1 Glandirana rugosa | reverse complement strand
AATTGGTCTTTTCAGATCATCTAATAAGCCTTTTGTCATTCCAGCCGGGGATCATCAAGGAAAAGAGGTTATTGCCTGAACTCTAGCAGGCTTGGTGGTGCATATAGGGTGAGGGGGCGTAAGCCTCCGTCAGCGGCGGTGCACTCTACCAGAGTGGCTGCAGTCTCCTAGGCAGCCCACTTGGGAGCATCTATAGTATCCATCTGTAGAAGTATCATGGTCATCCCAGCATACCTATTCAAACTTTACGGAGTAGACATAGGTGCCTTGTCATCAGAGGACTTTGTAGGAAGGACAATTCAGTCCACTGTCCCATCCTAATTAGAATATTGGTTTGGCAAGTAGAACCCACCCTGTCAGCTACTTATTTATCACTAGTATGCTGCCATGTTGGCGTCAGGAAAACTGAACATTGTATCAAATACTTACCGTAATTTTCCTTTCCTGACGCCAAACCATGGCAGCATACGGGCACACCCTGTGCGTTTCGGTATGTAGCTTGTTACAAAGAATGGGGGGGGGCGGCTAACCATGCCTTTTTTTTTTTTAATGCTATTCACTGGTCCTGAGGGAGTGGTCAAGAGGCGGAGCTCTATCACTAGTATGCTGCCATGGTTTGGCGTCAGGAAAGGAAAATTACGGTAAGTATTTGATACAATTTTCCATTTTCATGCATCTTCCCTCTCTAACACATCTCAACCTGTGCAGTCTCCAGGTAATGTTGGTGATGCTGATACCATTTTGGAGAATCCTCCAATAAACTCACATAACTTCCAAGATTTAATAGCTAGATCAACACTGGAGACACTACAATCAGAGAGTGAGGGGGGCTTACATGGGATTTCTGGCCCTGCGATTGCTACGGGTAATAGTTTATTTTATCCGGTGCAAGCCCGCAGTGATGCTGTGGAATCATTTCTATCCCTAGTAGAGAAAGATTTGGTACAACTCCAGAGTAAAATAGAAAAATCGAAACGCTTTTCTAATGACAACCTTACCAGGGCAGAAAGAGCTGCTATTAAAATCTTAAAAACTAGGGATAATATTGTAATCAAAGAGGCTGATAAAGGGGGTGTGGTTGTCGTACTGGACTCTGATACTTATAGAGCAGAGGCATTGTGACAGCTGCAAGACCCTTCCACCTACACCATCCTCCCCAGTAATCCCACAGTGGAGTTTAAACGCAAACTCTCCTGCTTGTTAGATGAGGGCAAGGGGTTGGGAGTCCTGACTGACAATATGATTGAATATCTCTCTAACTCAGACCGAGTGGTCCCAGTCTTTCACCATTTGCCCAAATTACATAAGCATCCTATGGAAGGGTGACCTATTGTTGCTGGCATTCGTTCTTTATTTGAAAGAATGGGCCACTGGGTCAACCAGTTCCTACAACCTCTTGTTACCAGATTACCTGGATATTTGATGGATACTGGAGCTGTTTTGAGGGATATTGAAAGTTTTCAATGGAAAAAGGGACATGCCTGGTTGTTTATGGACGTCAAGTCCCTATATTCCTGCATACCTCATGAATTATCCCTAGAGGCATTAAGGTATCATCTTAAGCACTATAGTTGTTATAGTTTGGGAGTTAAAAGAATTTATCATCATAACAGTACATTTCCTGTTGAAACACAGTTTTTTTTATTTTTGATGGGGTATTTTATTTACAGCGCAGAGGTGCATCTATGGGGGCTAAGTTTTCACCATCTTTAGCAAACATCTATATGGGGTGGTGGGAAGAGCAATGCCTCCTTTCTACATCCAATCCCTTCAGCCACCACATCATGCGGTATGGTCGTTTCATGGTGTGGGCTGGTTCTAGGGAAGAGGCGAAGTCATTTACCATCTATATGAATTTTAACTGTCTTAATTTGCAGTTTAGCCATGAATTTGAAGAGTGCAGCATTAACTTCCTGGATGTCACCCTAGAGGGTGACATCTTGACAGGAAATGTACACACTCGTACTTACCGGAAAACATGCGCCGGGAACTCCATATTATTGGCCACAAATTGCCACCCTCAACACACTATACGATCAGTGCCACTTGGTGAATATACTAGCACCTAGCGCAACTGCTCAAACACCACCACATATATGGAAGAATGCAATAAGGTAACTGCTAGACTAAAAGCCCGAGGATATGAACAAAGCAACGTAGACAGAGCCATTCAAATAGCCAATCGTAAAGAGAGATCCAAATTGTTGCATCGTCCTGCAAAGGCCAAACGGGTCACCGAGATGGGAAATCGTCACATTTGTGACCCCCTTTTCATGTGAATATAAATCAATTTCTAATATTATACGCAAATACCTCCCTGTGCTATCAGCAGATCCTGACCTTATACCTTTCCTAATAGCTGGAAGCAGATTTTCTAGTAGAAAGGCTACTACTTTAGGTGATATCTTTTCCCCTAGTCTTTTTCGTTCACGCCCCACTAAAAGAACCTGGTTACATACTACAGGGTAATTTGCCTGTGGGGGTCAACGCCTACAAATTTTGCACCAAACATGCAAAACAATCACAATTGGTGCAATCTTGCTCCACAGGCAAAGTTTTCCCAATGAAAGAACACATTACCTGCGGGAGTCAAAACGTGGTATATGCAGTCGGGTGCACCACATGTAACATCCAATATGTGGGATGCACAAGACAAAAAAAGAAACCGCATCAGCGAGCATTATCATGGTGCCTCATATGAAACCGAAAAGGGACTATCAAACGTATCTAAACATTTTAAACATCAGCATCAAGGAAACATGTCCTCATTTAAATTTTATGGTCTGAGGCGTCACCAAGAGGGGGAGAAATTTATCGCAGACTCCTCGAACGTGAGGTCTGGTGGATTTTCCATCTCCATACCAGAGTGCCATTTGGAATGAATCATAGATATGATTTCGACTTATTTCTCAGATAGATGTCTCCACTTCTTGCTTTGGATTGTTTGGTGACAGTTGCACACACGTTTGTATGTTCTGGATGTTATAATTTTTATATATGCACCTTATCTCTGTATTATTTAATACTGTTTTTTGACAGTTATTGTTTACCATAATACAGAAATAATGCTCAATAGAATACATGATGCTTAACATAGCAGCCAGTCCATTTTCCCTAAGCATGCTGTATTACTCATTTATCCTGTAGTGTTGGCACAGTATACACATTGTGACTGCATAGTGCCAACACTTTTTCATTTTGCCTGTCTGCAGTGCCTACACTCCTGACATACATGCATTCTAACACCTCTTTAATTGTCAGTAATGTTGTGTTTGCAGTGCCTACATTTCTGACACACATGCGTTTTTACACCAGTTCAATTATTGTCAGTAATGTTGTGTTTACAGTCCCTACATTTCTGCCACACATGCATTTTAACATCAGTTTAATTAATGGTTATGTAGAGCACTGCACTGTGTTTTGCACAGATATGTATCCATATTCCTTAGTTTCTATTACGTTGTCCATTGTATTCCTTGTTTTTAAGATAACTTTATTGCATTCATTTGTTTTTGATTGGGGTTGCTATGGATCTTGGCACATATATATTTTCTCCTTTTGCCCCAGAATTGCAGCTTATATATTCTTTCCAACGGACCAGGTGAAAGACACATAAGAACCTGTCAGAGATTGAACCCTGATTGAAGCTGAAACCTGATTGGACAAAGCATTCCCCATTCTCAAAATGTGTTGTATTTAAGTGATTGTTTGTAACATTTTAACCATTTCCCGACCAGCGCCGTAAATAGGCGGTGGCTGGTTTTGAGTGGCTGTACCAGGATATAGCCTGCAGCTACAGGCTATATCCCGGTATCGTTTTTTTAGAGTAGACAGTTGGCTATCCGGGGGTAGTGACTGATCCGGCTCGGGAGAAACTCGGCCGTTATCCCACGGGGTGGAAGGAGACACCCCCCCGCCGCGCCTTCCACCACTCTTCTCCGGCCTCCCGTCCCACCAGGAGACCAGAGGGACGATCTGGCGCCTCCGCCGGCTAGAAGACCTGACAGAAGCCGGAATCGGCTCTGATCGGGTCTCCTTCGGCAAATTCCGGAAGCGACGTCATAACGTCACTTCCGGTTTACTCAGCGGCTAACAGCGCCAATTTAAAAAAAAATGACAATATTCAGAATCGCCGTTTTTGGCGATCTGAATACTGTGAATTGCAAAGGAGGGATGATCACTTTTATTGCTAAGGAACAGTGCTAAAAAAAAAAAAAATGTAAAGCGTCACAGTCCCCACGAGCTCGCGCAGCAAAGAAAACGCATACATAAGTCACGCCCGCATATGAAAACGGTGTTCAAACCATACATGTGAGGTATCGCTGCGATCGCCAGAATATGAGCAATAATTATAGCAAAAGACCTCCTCTGCACCTCTAACATGGTAACCATTAAAAAATTTTAAAGCGCCGCCTATGGAAATTTTTAAGTACCAGACTTTGCCGCCATTCTGCGAGTGCGCGCAATTTTCAACCGTGTCATGTATGGTATTCTATTTACTCAGCGTAACATCCTCTTTCACAATATACAAAAAAAATTAGGCTAACTTTACTGTTGTCTTATTTTTTAACTCAAAAAAGTGAAACGTTTCCAAAAAAAATCTCGCTTGAAAGACCGCTGCGCAAATACCGTGTGACAAAAAGTATTGCAACGATCGCCGTTTTATTCTCTAGGGCGTTTGAAAAAAAAATATATATATATATAATGTTTAGGGGTTCTAAGTAATTTTCTAGCAAAAAAAAAAAAATTTTTAGCTTGTAACCAACAAATGTAAAAAAGGGCCCCGGTTGGTAAGTGGTTAAAATGTGCAGTGAACAAGGCTACACGCTGAACGTGTTTGTGCATTTTTGTACATGATCTACTATCAAAAAAATTCACGTAACAGCAAATGCAGAGTGCCGGCTCTTTTCTTCATTTTAAACACAGTTTCCAGGACGTGGGAGGGGCATCCAGAGCCAGAGCACCTGCTGCAGGTATGCCGACTGGGATTTCCCCTGATTGAACTGGCTATAGGACAGCTCAGAGCGGTGTGCACCTTTGCCCTTAATGAAAAGCTAGTATGCAAAGCATGTTTCTTAGAGAGCACTGGAGGAGACAAGGAAAAAGACAAGCAGCAATCCATAGATGTGATTAAGAGATTGAGGATTAAGGATTCAATTCGGGAATTAGCTTAGTTGCAGGATTTAGTGGTCTCATCCACAAGCGAACGATTTGTGGAGACTCCAATCCAACAGGACGATTCAGGTTCGAGCTCGGAGGATGACAGACACAGAAGAGGAAAACACTTCTTCCTTTGAGATTGGGTTAATCGAGCCACAATTCAGTGGGAGGAGTTACCTGAACCCCCCACCAAATCCAGGAAATATTCTCCCCATTTCAATAAACAATCCCCAACCTTTCCACTTGTGGAAGAGATGAGGGATGTTGTGGCGGATGAGTGGCAGAAGGTGGAGAAAAGACCAATCGCCCATAATCGTTTCCACAAGTTATACCCTCTGGCAGTCAGATGCCCAACTGTTTGATTTTATGCCATCGGTGGATACCGCTACCATAAGTCTAGCTAGAACCACAACGCTGCCTTTAGAGGATGCAGTTTCTTTTATTGACGTCCTCGACCGAAGGAATTGACTCAAATCTGCAGAGGACTTATCTGGCAGCCGGGGAGCTTGCAAGTTAGCAGTGGCTTGAATCTCAGTCTCAAGGGCAGCAAGAGCTTGGGCCGATAATATTGAATTAGCCCTCAGACAGGGCATAGCTTCTGACCAGATTATAAAGGCTCTTGATGAGTTAAAATTGGCTTCAAATTTTATAGCTAAAGTGGCAATTGATACCTTGAGATGCTCCAATAGAGCCATGTTATACTCAATTACTGCTAGAAGAGCACATTGGCTAAACCCATGGTCAGCAGATCACTCCTCTAAGCAAACATGGTACCGCATATCCTATGATGGGAAAGCCCTGATTGGTAAGAAGCTGGATACCGCTGGGGGGGGGCGGCCTGATACCTCAGGATAGGAAGAGGAGGAGGAAATTTGCAGCAAGGGCTACATTTCAACAGAAAGCCAAAGATGCCAGGACATATCAGCCATGGAGAGAATACAGAAGGGGCTGGAAAGGTTCACAAGCCACATTTTTGAAGATGGGAAAGCAGAAGGCTACAACCTCTTTGCATGAAAATCAGAAGTCCTTTTGACTTCTTGCCCACCCATGCTGGGCTGGTGAGTGCCCATCTTAGGGCATTCACACAGGTTTGGATGGAAACTAGTTTGGCTCAATGGATTACTCCCACGATCCTTCGGGGGCATTTTTTGAAATTCAAACACCATCTGCCCCATTTTTTCTGCCCACCAGTATTCCAAGGAAAAGTGTGAAATCCTACTCCACTATGTTCAGATGCTGGTGCAGGTCCCGAAATCAGAAAAGTTCTTAGGATTTTATACCCGTCTTTTTGGTACGCAAAAAGTCGGGAGGAATGGAGACCGGTACTAGACCTGAAGTGATTAAACAGGTTTATCCGCCTAGAACATTTTAAGATGGAAACTCTCAACACTGTTATCCTAGTCGCACAGCTGGGGGATTGGATGGTCTTTATAGAGCTCAGAGCTGCTTACCTGCACATACCGATCCATCATGACTTCCAGTCTTTCCCAAGGTTCAAAATAGGAGAACTTCACCTACAATTGCAATGCCTGCCCTTTGGCATATCGACAGCTCTCAGAACCTTTCCGAAGGTGTTGGTGGCAATTCTGGCTCCTCTCTGGCAGAATGGGTTCCGTGTTCTAAATTACCTGGACGATATAGTAATCTGTCCTGACGAAGCTGGGGATACCAGCGAAACGCGTAGACTATCTGTGCTGTATGCCTGCCTACTAGCCCTCTCATCCCCATGAGGTCTTGATCCCTGTTCGAGCCTTCGTCCCCGCTAGGTTGATGTGGAGCTGTCTGCCTGAGATCCATCGGCATTGGCTACGTTTCACTTCCACACCCAACGCCTGCTATGTCATTTATGACTGGCGTTCACTCAGCAATTTGGAGCGTCCCAGCCTGGGTTGAACCGACCATTCGGATCGGTAAGTGTATGCCGCCGATGCTAGTCTCCCCTTTTGATTTCCTCCATTCAAGTCGCCCCTGATCCGGTTTCCGGAGTCTGCCATCTGTGTGCTCCTCCAGACTTCCCCATGAGAGTACCGCAGCCCGACGTCCGGGTCCTTCCCTCTGTGGTTTCGGCTTGCTGGAGTTCGCCCTGCAGCGTCCAGGTCCACGCGGCTTTCTTATTGCTTCATCGAGCCATACCTACCTGTCCGTAGCCGACCCCCTCCTCTCGCACTGTGTGGATTGTCCTTGTAGGTGGGGAACTTTGCCATCATCGGACAGGTTGCTGCCCCGTCCTGGTGTGCCTGGGCCATCGTTGACCAGACCGTAGCCTGCCTCTTTTGGGCTATTGCCATCATCGGTCTGTGTCTACCCTTGTTTTTTCATTTTTTCCTTTTTTGCTCCGTTTTGTCATTTTCCTCGGCTGGGGACGTATTCTCATCTCTGTTACGGCTCCATTATGTTGTTTTTGGTTTCCATGACTATATCACATTTGTGTATCATTATTTAAGGGTCTACATAGACCATTTCATGGTGTCCTTCATTTTATCATTGGGGTCCCTCTTACTCTGTTTCTGGGGTTGTTTGGGGGCTACAGTGCAGGCTGCGCCCTCCCTGTCATGTTCGGTAGGGGACAACTCCAATTTGGAGGGCCCATACCCAGCTGACCGCGAGGTCTGATATATATGTTTCATGTTCAGTCACTTTTTTGACAACGTTGTCTATGGTGGTGGTTGTTGATCAGTTTGTTTTCATTTTGCTCCATCCAATATCACCTGTTGGTTGTAGCATTTTTTATTCTTAAATAAAATGCCATTGTTGTTTTGATTTTTTCGACTCCATGCTCATTTATTTATTTATTCTTCATTCACATAATGTCCCAGTGGCTACAGGTGTGGTGACCTTTTCGGACAGCCTCCTGCGCTGCCCTTTTTCGTTATTTTGATTTGCCTTTTTTCACCATTGTAGCCCCAGGGTTGATTTTTGTTCCCTGAGCGGATCGATGTGTTTTCATATCCATGCAGACCTTGAGTTCTCCTTGACCCTAGTCACGGGGTCTCCCTCTTTAGTACATACCGATCCATCATGACTTCCAGTCTTTCCCAAGGTTCAAAATAGGAGAACTTCACCTACAATTGCAATGCCTGCCCTTTGGCATATCGACAGCTCTCAGAACCTTTCCGAAGGTGTTGGTGGCAATTCTGGCTCCTCTCTGGCAGAATGGGTTCCGTGTTCTAAATTACCTGGACGATATAGTAATCCTATCTCAAGACAAGAGAGTACTGGAAAACCACCTACAGAAAGTCACGGACACACTGATCAAATATGGACGGTAATCAATTATACAAAAAGCCAGCTTATTCCAGAAAAGAGAATGATATATCTGGGGGCATTATACGATAGCGAGAAAAGGGTGGTGTTACTTCCACCAGAAAAAAATCCCTAAGTAAGAGCACTGGCAAGCAAGTCCATGCCGGCATCGGAATATCTGTCTCCTCCTCTTGGATCCTGATAGTAAAGTGGGCCTCTCCGCGTTTTTCAACAGGGATTTCTATCCCAGTGGAGGATGAGAGCCCTGTGTCAGAGGTTTCTGAGCACACTAACAATGAAGCCCAGCCTGTGATGGTGGACGAAACCACCCAACCTTAAAAATCACTGCTATCTTGGCCCCATCACTTGGATCACTCTAACATCAGAGTTGAGTCAAGGGAGATGGCAGTTCAACACAGAGGGCATAGTCTCAAACATTCTAGAACTGAGGGCGGCCTGGAAGGCTATAACACACTTGGCACCTCTTCCCAAACAGGGAGGCAGTAGCTTACGTCCAGAACCAGGGGGGAACTCACAGTAGATCATTATCTAAGGAGGTAGCCCCGATTTTAGTATGAGCCAAGAAGTATCTGGCCAATTTTAGAGCATCTTATATTCCAGCTCTCGAAAATCAACTGGCAGAACAGCGGTCAAGAGAGTGCACCAACAACGAGTGATCTCTGGACCAAGGTGTTTTCCAGTAGATTTGTCATCAATGGGGCAGTCCTCAAATAGACCTCATTGCGTTGCCACTGAATGCCAAGACACCTCAATTTTTCACAAGATATCCTGCCCAGAAATCGGCAGGAGTGGATGCTTTTGCCCAGCTATGGACTTTCCAGATGGTATATGCACTCCCTCCGGTTCCACTGATTCTAAGATTCCTTCAGCTCCTAATAGGGGAGGAAGCGACCATCCTGGCAGTAGTTCCTTACTGGCCAAGAAGACCTTGGTTCACATTCTTGACCCAGCTATCTTTTTGCTACCCCTTAGGTCTTTCGAAAACACACAACCTTCTGTCCCATGGGAACTTCATCCATCCACATCTAGAGATCCTAGATTTAAGGGCTTGGAAATTGAACGGAAAAGGCTGGAGGAGTTAAGATGCTCCCACAAAGTAATCCAGACACTGCTTCAAGCCAGAAAGCAATCCACCAGTAACACCTACTACAAAATATGGCAGAAGTTTTCAGAGTTTGCGGAAGCCAACCATTTTAACCCGTTAAAACCAGGTGTTCATGACATTCTCCTTTTTTATACCAAGGGGTTTAAATTTAGGTTTGGGGCTTAGTACCCTTAAGGTACAAGTCTTGACCTTATCAGCCTTGACAGACACCAGATGGGTTTTGAACCCTCTAATAGAGCATTTTCAGGGGGCAGTTCTGAGGTTGAGATCTCCTGGGAAAAATGTATCCAAAGCAGGATTTACCTTTGGTACTGAATACTCTTACAGCCCCTCCATTTGCACCTACTGAAGAGTGTGCTCTGGAAAATATTACTCTTAGGCCCCATTCACACTGGGGCACTTTACAGGTGCTATTGCGCTAAAAATAGCGCCTGTAAAGCATCTCCCCATTCAACCCAGTGCGTCCTTTCAGACTGGGGCGGCGCGCTTGCAGGAGTAAAATTAAACTCCTGCAAGCATGATTTTTCAGGAATGTGGGGAGCGGTGTATACACCGCTCCTCCACCACCCCTGCCATTGGATTGAATGGGCAGCGCTCCCGAAGCGGCTGTACATGGCTCCAGGAGCGCCGGCACTTTTAACCCCTTACGGGTTTACCGCTGACGATTGGGCGGTGCCAGTGTGAAAGGGGCCTTAAGGCTGCCTTTCTAGTAGCCATCACCTCAGGCCATAGTGTTTCAGAATTACAAGCCCTATACACTGCGTTCTTCCCAGACAGGGTTGTCCTACAGCCAATTCATCAGTTCATCCCCAATGTTCTGTCGTATACCATCTTAATCAAGAATGGGTTCGCACAGCTTTTGAAGAAAACCCAGCAACTTCAAAATTACATTAACTAGAAGCTGCAAGGGCTTTTCAACTGTACATTAAACTAACACAGCCTTTTTGCAAAAGCCTGTTTGTTATCCCTAATGGAATTAGAAGGGGGGATAAGGGCATCCAAAAGAACTATAGCAAGCTGGACTGTATGTCTAATACATTAGGCTTATCAGGTTAATGGTCTTCAGGTGGTTCCTAAGGCAATCAATGCTCACTCAACTCGGGGGGGGGGGGGGGAGTGGCCTTTTCTTGTGCGGCTTTAGAGCAGGTCTCTCCAGAAACAATTTGTCAAGTGGCAAGTTGGTCTTCTTTTACCACCTTCATGGCTCATTATGGCCTGGATCCAGCTGCACTGACTTCCCAGGATTTTGGGGTAAACAAAAAAAAAAAAAAAAACTTTACAATTGTCAGTTTCATAAACCCAACTAAACAATATTTTTTTTGCAGCAACCCTCCCTGTGAGCGAGTTAATTACCATGTGTATGCTGGCATTGGCGGCACCAGGAAAATGTAAACTTGAATACTTACCTTTCCCTAATTTTCCTCTCCTGTTGCCTATCCATGGCAGCATACACCACCCTATCTATAATCCTCAGTTTTTTGAGACTAGTTACAAGAATGCCATTTTGGGGGGGGGGGATGGGACTCTTTTTTTTTTTTTTTTTTATAGAGTTAAACTGGTTCTGTGGGTTGGTTGTGGGCGACACAACCATTTGTATGCTGCCATGGATATACACCAGGAAAGGAAAATTACAAAAAGGTCAATTTTCTGTTATATCAATTCATTTCATGGCCTACGTTTTTGTTTCCTTCTTCATAAAAAAGAAAGCAGACTTGTTTGACCACATCAGCCTCTCTTAATTCATGCTTACTATTGCATGCCATGTTTTCTAGAAAACATTCTCCAGTATTTTCCTGACTATAGAACAGTGGTTCTCAACTCCTGTCCTCAGGACCCACCAACAGGCCAGATTTTAATTATTACCTTGGGGAGATGCATACTAGAATACTGCAATCACTGAGCAGCAAATGATATTTCAGTTATCTTGCAAACCTGGCCTTTTAGTGGGTCCTGAGGACAGGGGTTGGGAACCATTGCTATAATAGTTAAACTAACCGGTCTGTAGTTAGTCCTTCATTAAGGATGCAACATGCATGACTTTTTTTTTCCATACTGCAACATACAGATGTGAGAATTCCTGTTAAACCCACATTTCCAGAAACTATTACTCCAACTCTACAAATTACCATTGCTCTGTATCTCCTAAAGCAGTGTTCCCCAACCCTGTCCTCAAGGCCCACCAACAGGTGATGTTTTCAGGATTTCCATTATTTTGCACAGGTGATTTGATCAGTTTCACTGCCTTAGTAATTACCACAGCTGATTCATCTGAGGGAAATCCTGAAAACATGACCTGTTGGTGGGCCTTGAGGACTGGGTTGGGGAACACTGTCCTAAAGGACCAAAGAAAATGCATGGCTTTAAACTTGGAAGGATAAGTTCACCTTTCAAAACTTGTTACAATCATATTCAGGGTATAACTTAGTGAATGCACTGGCCGCAGCAACACCCCCCCGTGTTAAAGCGATTTTTACCTAATCCACTCATACGCTTACTGATAAATAAAATAAGTGATTTATACCTTTTGTGGATACGAGAAGCAACCCGTGCTGTTGCAGTTATTACA
>BLSH010378060.1:288573-314488 GCA_018402905.1 Glandirana rugosa | reverse complement strand
ACACATTTTGCAGAACAGTGATATGGGTACTCCCGGCTTATTTATACTTTTTTGACACAGTTTGAAGATGATTTTAGAACAGTTCTATGGCCTCTAATGTTAATTAATACTTTTCAGACCCATTTTGAAGATGATCTCCATTTTTGCATTTTTTATGTTTTTATTTTTTTTTTAATATTTAAAGTTATTTCCCTGTCCCCATTTCTTTGTAGGTCACTTGTCCCACCCTTACCCACATTTCCTTCCTTTTGCAGACCTCTAGGACCTTCCAGGACTATTTTACAGCATTTTTTGTGCCTAAAAGTCCGGGTCTCCATTGATTTCAATGGGGTTCGGGGTCCGGGACAAAGTTCGGGTTCTGTCCGGACCCGAACCCGGACTTTGTCCCGAAGTTCGGCCGAACCAGCAGAACCCGGACTTCTAGAAGTTCGCTCAACTCTAATGACTACGTTTTCTCAATTTTGCTGTTCAAAATGTGATGCGTGTTGGTGTCCACTGTAAGGTTTCTAACTATTTTAGATTGTAAGCTCCTATGAGCAGGGCTGTTCCAACCTAAGGGTTTTCATTTTTGTGTCATTCACCATTTTTAGTTTTAATATTTAAATGGTAGGAACTGAATGTGTGTATACAATTGGGTTTTTATGCTTGCAAAATAAATGTCAATTATTGACCTTGTTTGTTGTTTCTATTACTTTTTATGTTGCAAGTGAAATATCTTTCTTTAGAATTATGTAAATTCTAAGCTGTAATTGTGTACCTCAAAACCTAATCTTTAGCACACCAGCAAGTCAATTATCCAGGTGTTTAGGTGGAGTATTTAGATTTAACAGCTGGAGAAAATTGCAGGTAATGAATTCAGCTAGTGGATATGCAGTGTTGTATGTGTGAAACTGTCCTCTGCATTTGTTGTTCACCTGCTGTAATCCCAGGGACACCATTTCTTAGCAAACTGCCTTAGGGCCGGTTCACAATGCTGCAATGCAGGAACGCTGTGAATCCACTGTGTGTTCCGGCATCGCTTGTCTCCTGGTTGCAGTTCACACTGCTCTATGTGAACTGTGGGGAGTGACCGTACAACAGCCCCAAATCAGTTAACATATCGCAGTGCAAACTCACACAGGAGTCTTATTGCATGATGTAAACAGCCATGTGCTCCAATTCTGACCCTGTGTAAAAAAAAAAAAAAAAAAAAGGGCTGTGTGTTTGCTCCGATTGTAGGTCTGAATTTGCAAAGCAATCTCTATGGCTGAATTCGTATTGCACAGAGCTTGCATACGAGTCACTGCAGTGTGCGAATCATATACTATCCCCAAGGTTGAAGCAGTGTGAACCGGCCCTCACTGACCCAGAACACTTTGTGATCACCTGGAAGTTCCGGTGCTGGGAGGATGTTAGACAAGTGTTGCTCCAATCGGTTTTGACTAAAAATTAGGGTCCTGGAAATCAAAAAAAAATTCATATATCTGTGCACATACAGCTATATATATGTGCATGCACAGCCATATATATGCGCATCAATGCGCACACAGCTATATATATATATATATATATGCGCATCAACACACACAGCCATATATGTGCGCATCACAAGTATATGTTTGCATATTTGTTTGCATTATGCATTAGCATATATAAATGGCAGTGGTATTAATATCATTGGCACAGAGCAATGGCAGAGGGAGAAGAACATGTTATGCTGGCAGTGGCATCTTTTGTGGGTGCCTTTTGTGAGGCAGCCCATCAAGAAGCAGGCCAGGATATTGCAGCACCTCTGTTTCATTTTTGCCAGCCACGGCTTTTTGCCCCACGGGCATTTTTGGAAAGCATGCGGAACTCTGATATCTGGAGCAGGTTTCGCTTAAGGAGACCAGCTATCATGCACCTCTACCACCTCATACAGGAGAAAATCGCACCAATGACAGAACGCAGTCATGCTGTGCCAGGTATGGTCAGGCTATTGGTGACCTTATATATCTTGGGACGAGGCAACTTTCCTAGCCACTTCTGCAAGTATTATGGGCATAAGCCAACCCACAGTGTCCAGGGTGTTTATGCAGGTCATAAATGCCATTCTTGACCTTGTACCACAATTTATACACTGACCACAAAATGAAGATGAGTGGAATGATGTGAAAGTGGCTTTCTACCACCGTGCTCAAATGCCACAAATCCTGGGGGCCATTGATTGTACACATGTGGCAATCAGGGCCCCCAGGATCAGTGAAGTTGGTTATCGGAACTGAAAACAGTACCACTCCCTCAATGTCCAAGTTGTCTGTGACGCCAGGCATCAGATTATGAGTGTCCAAGCAGCTTTCCCAGGGTCCTGCCATGATGCCTACATCTTGAAGCAGTCTGGACTCTTCAGGAAATTTGAATGTGGCCAAATGCCACCCGGGTGGCTTATTGGTACAGTATATTTTTTTATCTAAAACTCAAATGTAAAGTTACATGCAGACATACATGTTTGGCAAAATTAGAGGCTCAACACAGAGAAACAGATTTGTACGCAATGTATATGCACCTTGGTTGGACACAAGCTGACATCTTGATCCACTTGTGTCCACCCAACCTGGAAGCTCATCCCAGGAACATTAGAGAGGTTGTCTCTAGCTAATAACATTAATGTGCAGCAAGCTGGAAATGTTTGCCCCCTCCACAGAAGCTGAACACACTAGTCATTACAATGGTATTCCCACATGAACAAGGAGTCATTTGATTTAGGAATGAGTCAATGTAGGTTTAGGCTAAACATGGTGCAAGATATGGTACAAAATAAATGTCTGTGCTGCTTCATGCACATAGGACAAAATCCAAAAAATGTCTGTAGCTTATGGGCACTTTCACGCTGGGGGCAGTGGGGCATTAGCTGTAAATCCCCGCTAGTCACAGCGGGGATTTACTGCTGTTAGAGTGGCGCTAAGGCTGCGGGAGTGGGGCACCTTGAACCCCCCTCAAGGGGTTAAAGCGGGGTTAAAAGTGCCCGCTCTCTGCACTTCCGAGGTGGTGTGCAGCTGCTTTGGAATCGCTGCCCATGGTTTTCAATGGGCAAGGGCGGTGGAGGAGCGGTATATTACCGCTCACTGCACCGCTCCAAAGATGCTGCTTGCAGGACTTTTTGTAACGTCCTGCAAGCGGACCGCAACAGTGTGAAAACATTCAGACTTGGGGTGGATGGGGAGTGACTTTTGAGGCTCTTTACATGCGCTTTTTTTTTTTTTTTTGGCTAAATAGCACCTGTAAAGTTCCTCAGTGTGAAAGAGGTCTATCTGTAATTTTTGCACCTTTTACCGGTGTTATATTACCGCCTTTTTTTGCAATTTTTTGTGCGTTTTTAAGGGGCCAGCGTTTTTTTTTTCTTTTACTCAATTGGTCTAAAATGTCCAAAAACGTTGGGGATCTGCGTTCTATAGCATTTTTGGTTGTTTTTGGCCGTTTTTGATCGTTTGAACATTTTTACAGCTGAAAAACCAGGTTGGCTTAATACATTCTTCCTTGTCTCCCATTTTGTAGACAGGCATCTATGGCCACAAAAAGGGATGGGAAGGACTAATGTTTGCTTATTTGTTTATTTTCCAGGGGATGCTGGCTATCCGCAGCTGACATGGCTAATGGCTCCAATCAGGTACCCCCAGGGCCAGCCACAACATCTCTACAAAAGTGCCTTACGGAGAAGCCAGGCCATTGTTGAGCTTACTATTGGCTTACTGAAGTCCCGGTTTCTCTGCTTGGCCAGGCCTGGGGGGGAGCTACTGTACTCTCCTCCGAAGGCTTCCAGGATCATCCTTGCCTGTTGCATTTTGCACAAGATGTGCCTTGCAAGGGGTGATTCATGGGAGCTGGATGAGGAGAGGGACTCAGAGGTCCATCATCTGCCAGTCCCTAGGAACCAAAACACAACTGGCGGGATTGGCACCCAGAATCGATTGATTGCTGGCTACTTTACAGGTATGTTTTAGAACATAGCTAGAGATTGAGAATGTGTAAAAATACCAACTTTTGCAGGCTAGTTCTCACAGGAACCCAGATGCTAACAAACATATGCCAGTTGGGGTTGACCCTTTATCTAGTGTGTAGTCAACATGACAAACACTGTTTGCTTGCCCACTAACACTAACCTCTTTTCTCAAATGTGTGCCAATTTTGAAGAGAATGGAGAGGGAGTGGAACACCTGGCAGATGTTTGCTTTTGTCTGTGCCACCTGTATCTATGTTAAATGAACAAGAACCTCAGCTAAGTACCTAAATGTGTTTTTGTATTTTCAGGGGATCCGTCTGTTTAGGCAGCCATGGCATGTACCCTGGGAATCTTTTTGGGACGACTGTTTGGCGTCACAGGTGTGTTTTGAAATCTTATCTTACGTTTTTGTATTGCCTAAAAAAAGTCAAATCTTGAACTTACCAGCTCACTGCAGTGGTTAGCAACAGAGCAGGCATGATCTTTCTTTTCATGGGTGATGATGATGGGGTTCCTGGGCCCTACCCCCGTCAAGTGCACACAGAGCACACAGCTTGTTTTGGAGGGCACCCAAGCCTTGCACTCCTAGCTCTGACCTCCACCCCATACATTGTTAGCCAATAGCAGTTACTGCTGCCTCTGCTAATCTGAAGAATGAGTACACATACAGCCAAGGCTCTTGTGCCCATTAGTGCATAGTGATGGAGCTCAGGTAAGTATTTGAGTGGCTGTGGGGGCTGCTGGCTAGAGAATAGTTACATAGTTAGTTAGGTTGAAAAAAGACACAAGTCCATCCAGTTCAACCAAAAAAAAAACATATATATATATATATATATATATATATATATATATATATATATATATATATATAAGACCAAATAATCCCATATACAATCCTTCACCCACAGTTGATCCAGAGGAAGGCAAAAAACCCCAGCAAATCGTGATCCAATTTGCTATGACGGGGGAAAAAATTCCTTCCTAATTCCCCGAGAGGCAATCGGATTCACCCTGGATCAACTTTACCTAAAAATGTTAGTACCCAGTTATATTATTTACATTAAGGAAAGAATCCAGGCCTTTTTTAAAGCAATCAACCGTGCTGGCCAAAACCACCACCATATTTGTTAAATTCATACATAGAAGCCATGAAGGTACAAACACTTCTGCCTTTGTAAAGAATGTTCTAGGGCAATCATTGCTAACATCAGTCCTGATCTGGAAAAAACTGTAACATAAACTCAAGCTAGGCTGCACTGAGAATTGATTGTCATGATGAAATGTCAATTATCCATTGTTCACATTTTACAGGAGTGGTACTGCTTTCGGTTCAAGGTGGTAGAAATGCACCTTTATATCCTGCACTCATCTTCATTTGTGGAAAGTGGATCGTTTGTGATAAAAGGCAAGAACTGGCATCTATGACCTGCATAAATAGTCTGGCACATCAGATGGGGCTTGGAAGCTGCCCAGAAACCTGGCCATGCCTTTCCTGTATGCAGCTGGCAGGGGTGCATAATTGCTTCTTGTTTGGGCAAGAACCTGTACCAGATATCAGAGTCCTGCATGTTTCCCAAATATGTACTTGGTGCAAAAAGCCATGGCTGGCTACATTGCTCCATGAGTGACTTGAATAAATAAAAATGTTTTCAAATAATCATGTATGTGACCTCTTTGTACAAATTCCTAGACGTAAGCTGCAAATGCATTATGCAATCAGATTGCTGAATGTCTTTTAGATGTACATTTAGCAAACACTGTAAGATGAAGACCAGGCAAACAGTATTACTTGGATTGTGTATGTTTAATTCTGCTCAGCTGGGCAGGGTAGTGGTTAGCTCATCAACTTTCCACAGTTGGTTCCATGGGTTTGATTCCCAGGTGTCACCTGCTTCAAATTTAAATTGTATGTTGAAAATGATGCTGATTATCAAGCTTTTTGGGGCTTCCATACTATGAAGTTTGTAAATGTATGCAATGGTACATACATATTCAATATTATGGGGTGCTGCAGGTGTGTTCTTGATTTTAAGGGGAACGCCATGCCTATGAGATCAAATAGTGACACCAGCAAACAGCAGTAAAGGTATTTTCTCAATATAATTGTGTTCAAATGACTCAAAATGACCCAGATGGTATCACCTACTGAAAGCTTGCATTCTACTCAGCAGCAAATTCAGAAAATAGAAAACCGCTAATAGGTAATGCCACATCAGTATGAGTATGGTTGTTATTAGAACTGAAATGCCAAACCTTTATTAGCTCCAATTTAAATCAGGCAAACATTATTACTTAGATTTTGTATGTTTAATTCCGCTCAGCTGGGCAGTGTAGTGGTTAACTCATCTACCTTTCACAGTTGGTTCCATGGGTTTAATTCCCAGGTGACACCTTTTTCAAATTTGCATTGTATGTTGAAAACGATGCAGACGCCGATTACCAACCTTTTTGGGGCTTCCATACTATGAAGTTTGTAATTGTATGCAATGGTACATACATATTCAATATTATGGGGTGCTGCAGGTGTGTCCTTGATTTTAAGGGGAACGCCATGCCTAAGTCAAACCCCCAAAATGGAGTAGGGTCACACCCCCAGGCGCATAATAGGCCCTTTGGGTCTGGTAAGTATTTAAAGGAGAACCCAACACTCAATTTAATTTGACAAAATGCATAAGGGCACCCCAAAATCCAAACCAGGCCCCTCAGGTATAGTATGGATTTAAACGGCAACCCCACAGCAAAGTCAACAAAAAACAGGCACAGGGGTCCTCCCAAAAACAAAACCAGACCCCAAAGCACCCTCCCCATGTTGAGGACATGTGACCTGGTAAGGTTCAGAGGGGCGCACTCACCCGTCCCCAACCCCCTGCCATGCCAGGGCTGCATGCTCGGATAAGGGTTTTGGTTTGGATTTTGGGGGGACACCAACACCATTTTTTAACAATTTGGCGTGGGGTTCCCCTTAAAATCCATACCAGATTCGAAGGGCCTGGTATGGATTGGGGAGGCCCCCAAACGCAATGCTTTTTCAGTGATCTTTATCTATATTGCAGGGAACCAGCAATACATTCAAGCCACGACCGATTTTTCCTTTACAAATGTCATTTTGCGGTGCCACTGTTCTAAACATCACAGAGATCCATACTAAGGGGACCCCCCAAGCACGATATTTAAGCACTTGCCGCCCGCCCGCCGCAGCGTGACGGCGGCAAAGTGGTTCATTATCGCAAACCGCCCTCACCTGACGGCAGCTGCGATGTCTAGCATTGTGAGCGCGTGTGTGCTGCCGGAGGCACTCTCGCACGCTCACTGTGTTCTGGTCAGGGAGCGGGTAGGGCGGACTCGATCGCCACTGGCTACCCGCGATGGACCCTCTGCAGTGAAAGAACGGAGGTCCATGTATGTAAACATGGATCTCCGTTCAGACAGAGGGGGAAGGGCGGTGATCACAGGCTTCCTGTATATGGAAGCCGTGATCACTTCCCTCCCCCTGGCAGCCCAGCCCCCATACAGTTAGAACTCCCCATAGGGAACACAGTTAACCCTCTCCAGGTTAACTCCTTCACTGCCAATGGTATTTCTACAGTAAGCAGTGCATTTGTATACCACTGATCGCTGTATACATGCCAATGGTCCAAAAAAATGTCTAAATGGTCCGACATGTCTGCCGCAATATTGCAATGCCTCTAAAAATCGCAGATCGCTGCCATTACTAGTAAAAAATGTAAAAAATACAATTTGCATCATCCCTAAACGCAGCAACTTTTGCGCAAACAAAACAATAAATGCCAATTGCAATTTTTTTTTTAACAAAGATAGGAGGAAGAATATAAATTGGCCAAAAACAAGTCAATAAAAAGATTTTTATTTTTTTACAATTGGATTTGTATTTTAGCAAAAACGAAGAAAAACTGGTTATTTTGAAAAATTGTCGCTCTTTTTTTATTTAGAGCGGCGATCACAAATGACACAGAGGAGATCAAATATCACCAAAAGAAAGCTCTATTTGTGGGTAAAAAAGGACGCAAATTTTGTTTGGGTACAACGTCGCACTACCGCGCAATTGTCAGTTAAAGCAACGCAGTGCCAAATCGCAAAAAGTGCTCAGGTCCTAAAGCGTGAATTCCTTCCGGGGCTGAAGTTGTTAAAGGAATATTTTTTTTTCACTTTAACCATTATTAAAACCACTGCTCCTGAAAAAAAAAAAACTAGAAACTTTTTTTTTATTCAGACATGTCCCCTGGGCTAAGGCTGTTGAAATTAGAGAGAGGGGTGGTAACTTTATTTTTTTTTTTTTTGGCAATGAACTTGCATACAAGCATTAAATGGAGGAATTCCAGCCAACATCAAGCATGTGATCTGAGAGGCATCTTCACAGGCAAATAGAGGCAGCATGTGTGCTATTTTACTCGAGTCTGTGAGAGTTGAAGTTGTAATTGCCTTTAATTTGGAGTTATTTTAAGGCACTGCTGGAGTAGATTTGGGAAGTATAGTAAATCAGGGCCAGTGTGTCAAAACATTTTTCTATTTGCCACAATAAAGACCTGTCCTCGCTCAGGTACTGGGCGATTGAAGAATACCGCCCCCACTGGAGGGGCAGTAATAAAGTGATCACGCTTAGCCAATGTGAATCCTTTTGGATTCATGAGCTGCAGACTCTCCAGCCGTCAGGGCACAATGTAGATTTTGATGTCAACTGCTTTATTAGCAATTATTAACCACCTGATAGGCACAATTACTTCATATGGGGCAATAGCATACAGTTTATCGATGTATGTACGTATCCTTTGGGTATCAATGTGAGTTTCCTCTGGGGTACCCTGGACTTTGCAGTGGTTCTAGTGGGTATGCATCAGGATGGCTCCCATCCATCTGGCCCCCTGTTTGGTGGAGGCACCAGAGGACATTGACGTGTTCCATATGGGATATAGAGTTTTTTTGTCAGCTGTACTGTTGGTGTTGGTACCTATCTCCGGGATATGCGTCTTTATCTTACCACACATTTTCTTAGGACACATACATATATTTTTCACATTATTAATCGGAGAACTAGTTTCTGGGTCAGCGATTATCTATTTAGCAAGGATACAAGAAGTACCTGGGATATACAGGTCACCCCTGACTATTTGATTGGGATTGGAACCCCCCCCCCCTTTTATTTGGTATCCTCTGGCATCTACCTAACAATTATTGTCTGGTGAGCTGTAAAATATCAGTTTAACAATAGCTGGTTCTGATATTGTTATACCCACCGGCACATTATTATTAGTTCTCCCTAAGGGAAGTTCAATATATTACGCCTAGCCCAATGATAATACTGGGACTTCAATAAAATGGGAGTAATTTTTTCCAAGTTTCTTAGTATGTGAACTGGAATTACTGTTTTGAGCATTACTTGCCCTTTTGGGGGAAGAAAATGGCCGCCAGACGGTGATCTGACGGCTATGAAAATTATATATGTAGGTTAAAATGGGGCTTCTAGAAGTACCCATGGGAATAGTTGTGAATCAAGTAATCTTATCCTCAATATACATGATTTTCTCTTCTGTATGGCTACTACGATCCATACTGCTATTATAAATACCATTGGACTACAAGAAAATGGCAGCGTCCATCTATGAGGCCACGGACTACACTGCTATTAGATCCATTTCTTATATTGGAGGCGATCATAGCCACACGCACCTGACCATCTACCCCATTACACATAGCCATAGGCTACAACAATATTGCCACACCGGTCACTATTGCGCATGCGCGGACTCCGCAATTAACAGTGATTACCGCACATGTGCTAATTATCTCAATTATGAACAGCTTACAAACATCTCTACATAAACATTATAAATTCCCCATGACACCCGCTCGGCTTGTTCCCTCCAGATGGAGCCACGTCGGTAGGTGGCGTACCATGTAGAGGCATAGCCTGGCGGTGGTATCCTGCATTTCATACATGAGAAGTTGCTTTTATCCTTGTCTTTTTATGCTGTTACTTTTTAATAAAATGTGAGTACCATTTTAAGGGGTAGCATGGTTTTTTTTGTTTATTGCTGAACATACTGCACTATGAAAGCCCTCTTTCTTGCATGTCCCCTGGGAGCTGTGGAGGAGTGACATTATTGATCCAGCTTTATAGGAGTTTCCTGTACTTAGTGGTTTCACTATATTGAGCTGTATATGATGCCTGCGTGGTCAGCAGCCGGGAAACATCAGCCTTAAAGGAGACATACCTATCTGGGAGAGGAGGAAATAATATTTACATGCGAATAGACCCAGAGGGGTCACTTATTGAGATGAGCCTCCAATTCACCTGGTGGAGGGAGCACATTGCACTTTATTAACCTTTATGCACAAGTTTGGGAAGGACTTTTCTGGTTTACAAAAGAAGAATCACACGGTTTTATTTAGTTTTGGCACTGGACTGTTATTATATCTATTCATTGATTTATTCCACTTACGAGACTGGAGTTTTAGGTCTTGAATAAGGACTATACATAGATCTACAGTTTTTCAAGCTTTTTATTCACTTGTAGCACTGAGCATGTTGTAGTGAACACAAGGGGTAACTTGTAGAAATATTTATATATTCATCTCAAAGTGTTTTTTATGTTTATATATATATAACTGTGTTTATTGATGTGCGCATGTATAGTTCTGTTTTCTAATTTAGCCCCACTGATTGAAATTGTCCACATATATTATTGCAGCTAATATTGCAGCTATTAGCACCCTAGACATCAATACACAATTTTAATGTTCATTTATGTTTAGTATACTTCAGAAGCGTTTGGTTACTTACTGGTAGCGCATCCACATTTCTTACTATTTAATTGTAAGAATGTGCTGTTGTCTTATTCCCTGCTTGGAGAGAAAGGATGAAGTCTCAGTTAAACTGGTGGGTGAGGATTTCCTCTAGTGACGATTTTGATGTGGGGTATGCCAAGAGTGCCCAACACCAGATAGGACTGCAGGAAGACAAACCTTTCAGAGAGAGGGCTCAGAGAATTCCACTTAGAGATTTGGAAGATTTGAGAGAGCAGTTGGAAGAGCTAACGAAGTCTGGAGTGATTCAAGAGTCCCGAAAGCCCGTATGCCTCGCCCATTGTTGTGGTTCAGAAGAAGAATTGAACATTACAAATGTGTATAGACTATCGAACCCCTAACCGAGGAACCATTCCATATCAATATACTATCCCGTGAATTGAAGATGCTCTTCAGTGTCTTGCGGGAGCCAGATGGTTTAGTGTGTTAGATATGAAGAGTGGGTGCTATCAGATACCAATGTGTGCAGAGGATAAGGAGAAGATGGCCTTCATCTGTCCCTTGGGGTTCTTTGAATTCAACTGGATGCCACAATGATTGACAGGGGTGCCAGCCACTTTTTAAAGACTGATGAAGAGAAAATTGGGGGATATGAATTTGGTTGAAATCTTGGTGTATCTGGATGATATTATAGTGTTTGGAAGAACCTTGGAAGAACACAAGGCACGGTTGGAGATACTCAAGAGGCTTCATGGGGAAGGATTGAAATGATCCCTGGAGAAGTGTCAGTTCTGTCGTACTTTGGTCACCCATCTAGGGCATGTGGTTTTGGCTAGTGGTGTGGAAACTGACCCGAAAATGTTGGAGGCGGTAACTGCATGGACTAGGCCTGAAATTGTGACAGAACTGAGATCCTTCTTAGGGTTTTGCTCATACTATTGGAGATTCGTGGCTAACTTCACCAAGATTGCTAAGCCCCTCAACGAATTGTAACAGGTAGCCTCCGGGGATGAAGAAGGAAAGACGAAAGAGAAGAAGTTGGGCCGGAAAGGAAAGAAAGAGTCCATTAGAGAGCAGTGGACCCATTCGTGTGAGGAAGCTTACAGACAATTGAAGATAAGCCTTACTGAAGCTCCTGTCTTAGCCTATGCTGACCGGTCCAAACTATATGTGCTTCGTGTAGATGCCAGCAGGGATGGGTTAGGCCAAATTCTTTATCAAGAGCAAGATGGTCAGCTCAGGCCAATGGCCTATGAGAGATGAAGTCGTATGCCTTCTGAAAGAAGTTATTTGACACATAAATTGGAGTTCCTAGCTTTGAAGTGGGCAGTCGTTGACAAATTGAAGGATTACCTGTATGGAGCTCAATTCGTTGTAAAAACTGATAACAACCGATTGACCTACTTGCTAACTTCTGCAAAATTAGATGCAACTTGGAATCGGTGACTGGCTGCATTGGCTTGATTTCAGTTCAGTTTAAAGTACCTCCCTGTAATTGGGAACAGAGAAGCTTATGCGCTGTCTCATAGGCCACACCGCCCAGGAAAGAAGCTCCAAGAATGGACTTTTGTGCCTACCCAAGGTGTGCAAGCTCTCTGTAAAGGTTTAGTTCATTGTCTAAGACGGGCTGTTGGAGCTGAATCCTTAGGAGTTTCACCAGCTGGAGTACCACAGTCTTATAGCAGATTGACTCAAGTAAGGAGTGAAGGGTTCCCCGTTTAACCAAGGAGGAGATCAAGACTGATCAGGAGCAGGATCCTCTCTGTCATGCAGCTCTACAACCATAAGCGCAGCAAGACTCAATGTTGTTGCTGAAGAGTGCGATTGTACATGCCAGAACATTACATCAAGAGTGGAATTGGTTGAAAATAAGGGATTGTTTGCTCTATAGACGAGGCACTGGTGCTGAGTCTGAGGAAACTTGGCAATTGTACTTACCAGAGAAACATCGTACTCCCGTTTTGGTGTCCTTACATGATGAGCACGGACACTTAAGCATAGAGAGAACCTTTTGGTTAGTTAGGGATAGGTTCTATTGACCAAATATGAGAAGAGAAGTAGAAGACGACTGCCGTTCTTGCTTGCCTTGCATTCAGAGGAAGACTCTTCCAGTTCGTGCTGTTCCCATGGAGCATTTACAGAGTTAGGGCCCTATGGAGTTGGTGTGTATTGACTTCTTGTGCCTGGAACCAGATACAGGTGGAAGAAGCAATATCTTAGTGGTAACTGATCATTTTACCCGATATGCTCAGGACTATAAAACAAAAGACGAGCAAGCAACCACAGTCTGGGCCAGATTAAGAGCATCATGGCCCTGGTGCTGGGGATTTTGGTGGGACTTTTTTGGGAATAAATAAAATGAAAACTAGGGAATAAAATGAAAACGCAAACAATTTTTGTTACAATAAATAAATTATTAAAATAAATTAAATTAGCCACTTCAACCCCGGAAGGATTTTCCACTTTAGGACCAGAGCCCTTTTTGCGATTCGAAACTGCGTTGCTTTAACTGACAATTGCGCGGTCGTGCGACGTTGTACCCAAATTAAATTTGTGTCTTTTTTCCCAAAAATAGAGCTTTCTTTTGGTGGTATTTGATCACCTCTGCGTCATTTCTGATCACCGCTATAAACAAAAAAAGAACATAAATTTTGCAAAAAAAAAACAATATTTCTTACTTTTTGCTATAATACATATCCAAAAAAAAACAAAAAAAAAAAACTTTTTTTCATCAGTTTTGGCCGATTTATATCCTTCCTCATATTTTTGGTTAAAAAAAATGCAATCGGCGTATATATGGTTTGCGCAAAAGTTGCCACGTTTACGAATGATGAGAATTCATTTATGGAGTTTTTTTTTTATTGTTTACTAGTAATGGCGGTGATCTGCGATTTTTATCAGGACTGTGATATTGTGGCGGACATGTTGGACCATTTTGACACTTTTTTGGGACCATTGGCATTTATGCAACGATCAGTACTATGAAAATGCACTGATTACTGTGTAAATGTCACTGTCAGGAAAGGGGATAACCTGCAGTGGGTGTTCTAAGGGGTTAAATGTGTTCCCTGTGTGCGTTCTAACTGTATGGGGGCTGGGCTGGCTGGGGGAGGGGAGTGATCGCGGCTCTTATACACAGGGAGCCTGCGATCACATTCCTTCACCCTGTCAGAACGGAGATCCGTGTGTTTACATACACGCACCTCCGTTCTGTCACTGTGGGGGATCGATCACGGCTAACATCGAAACCGCCCTACCAGCTCCCTGGCTCCCCCGGAACACAGTGAGTGTGCGAGCGCAGGCGGTCGGCAAGTGGTTAAATAGAGATGGGGTAAAGGCGGGTGAGAGAGAGGGTAACTCTTGAGAGTTGCTCTTTCCAATTGCAGCAGTACAGAAGTGCAGCAGGACAAAAATGCAAACATTTAGAACAAACAGTAGTTGGATACAGTGCGCTTAAATTATTTCTAGTTTGCTTAAGGTATTTCAAATTGCTTTTCTTAAATTGTTTGCTTGTTGATATTGGTATTTTGGCTGTGTTATTATTAGTGATTGTTTGCTAAGTGCTGTTGAGGTGTTGAATACTGGGTGTTGTCAATTAGCATATGTAATAGAGGAGGGCTGTTAACCAAATTGGTGCTTAATTAGTGTTGTATTTAAGAAGGGAAGCAACTCGTGTAGAGTTTACTCTTGAGAGTTGCTCTTTCCAATTTCAGCAGTACAGAAGTGCAGTAGGACAAAAGTGCAATAGTTTTGAACAAATAGTAGCTGGATACAGTACTTTGAAATTATTTATAGTTTCCTTAAAGTATTTCAAATTGCTTTTCTTAAATTGTTTGCTTGTTAACATTGGTGTTTTGGCTGTGATGTTATTAGTGATTGTTTGCTACGTGCTGTTGAGGTGTTGAATACTGGGTGTTGTCAATTAGCATATGTAATAGAGGTGGGCTGTTGACCAAATTGGTGCTTAATTAGTGTTGTATTTAAGAAGGGAAGCAACTCTTGTAGAGTTTACTCTTGAGAGTTGCTCTTTCAAAGTGCAGCAGTACAGAAGTGCAGTAGGACAAAAGTGCAATAGGTTTGAACAAACAGTAGTTTGAAAAGGGCAGGAGTTTGGAGACAGCCAACTCTATTTGATTAGTGCCTGTGTTTGAATTTAAGTAAATCTCTCTTTAAAGATGTTTGGTTTAGTTCAGTGCAATACTTGTTTGGCATTTATTTTTTTGCGGTGCTTTGTGGAAGCTGGGACGCTGTCCCATTTGTATGCAGGTTTCTAGTCTACGTGATGACATTGCGTGTCTAAATTCCTTGGTTTGTGGTCTGCAGTCTGAGATCAGGGGGTTTTCTAAGCCAGTTTGTTGTGTTGAGCTGCCCTGCAATAATCCACCTCTTCCTCAAAGACTGCGCAGGAGAAGGGCAGTGTGGACAACTGTTGGGTCTGGAAGAGTAAGGCCTGTGGACCATAAACATGTAGCTTTTGGTTTGACACTGCATAACCCCTATAGTGTTCTTTCTGAGCTAGAAGCAGATACAAAGGCTGCAAACATAGCTGCTTGTGAGATTGGCAACCCTTCTCTGCACACGGAGGAACTTGAGAAAAGAAACGCAATTCCAAAAGTAATTGTTTTATCTGAGGCTGCTCACCAGGCAAGAGTTGTGGATAAGGCTCCTAAAAGGAGAAGTCATCTTGTTGGTGATTCAATTGTAGGAGGTGTTGCTATAGGAAATCATGTGGAAGTGTCAAAGAAAGTTAGGTGTTTGCCTGGTGCTACTGTTAGGAGAGATAAGGGGCGCATTGTAAGAATTGTCAAAAAAGCTAGCGAAGAGTGCAATGTTGATGTTGTTGTGCACCTTGGCACAAATGATTTGTCCCAGAATGATGTGCATTCTGTGCAGAAGGATTTTCAGAATTTGGGCCAGGATCTTCAACAGTTAGGGTGTACTGTTACATTTTCAGAGGTCTTACCTGTGCATAATGGACAACACGAGAAATAGCAGAGTTCAATGTTTGGTTAAAGAATTGGTGCAAAGCTGAAGGTTTTGTTTATATCAGTCATGATGCTACCCGGTGGTCGGACATTTAACTTTACAAGAGAGATGGCCTGCATCCCTCACACAAGGGCACTGAGCTTCTTGGTATGGAATTTAGGAACTTTTTGGACATACATTTAAACTGAGAAATGGGGGCAGAGATGTAATTGTTGAGGAGAGTTTCTGTCCCCAGCAGGTTGAAACACATGCAAGGGCTTGTGTTAGTAATGACTGCGCTGATGAGGTGGTCACTTCAGTTGAAGTTTCTGTTAATAAAAAGAAAGCAGTTGAAAGTAGTGTTTGTCATGTCATGTGCACTAATGCCCGTAGTTTAGGCACCAAGCTTTGTGAGCTGACAGCTCTTATGTCTAGGGCCAACTTGGACCTTGTTGCAATTACAGAGACATGGTTCAAGGATTCAAAGGACTGGGAAATAACTATACCAGGGTGCACACTATACAGGAATGACAGAGTAGAGAAGAGGGGAGGTGGACTTATATGTAAAAAATGGCATAAAACTAACATTAATTCAAAAAACAAATGAAATACTTGAAACCCTCTGGGTCTGCCTTCCAACCAGGGAGGGATCTTCCCTTAGAATTGGAATAGTATACAGACCCCCAGGACAGAGTGAAGATTATGATAACTTGTTGATTGATGAGATAACTCAAATAGCAATGAAGGGAGAGGTTTTGATTATGGGTGACTTCAACATGCCTGACGTTAACTGGAATTCTCAAACTGGAGCAGGGATGTATTGGAAGCACTGAATGGGGTTTCTCTAAAAGTTAGTAAAAAGCCCAACCCGAGGTGATCATATTCTTGACCTAGTACTGACCAATGGGGTATCAACTGTCTGATGTTGAGGTGGGGGAGAATTTGGGTTCTAGTGATCACCAATGTCTTTGGTTTGATATTAAAACGAGAACTGAAAAATCATATACAAAAACAAAAGTCTTAGATTTTAAAAGGATACGTTTTGCTGAAATGGGAAAATTTCTAAAAAATGAACTGAAAGGTTGGAGTAAAATGATAGGAGTAAGTAAACAATGGGCACTAGTAACCACTTAACAACCGCCCTTTAGACAAAAGATGTCTACAGGGCGGTTGCTTAATTCTGGGAGGACGTCTATTGACGTCCTCCCAGAATCACGCTTCCCGCGCGCCCCCTGGGGCGCGCACACGGGAACATCAGTGACCGTCGGGTCCGCGGGACCCGACTGATCATGGATCGCGGTGAATGGCCGCTGTGAGCGGCCTTTTACCACGTGATCGCACCACCAAATGACGGTGGGATCACATGTAAACAAGCCGGCGGAAGCGCCGGCTTTTCTCTCTCCTCTCGGCACCGATCGGTGCATTTTGAGAGGAGAGAGGGGGGAGAGAGGACACGCTGCAGCGCTGTGGGCAATGTGTAATGCCCCCAGCGTTGCTAAGTGACAGTTAGCAACCACCCGACCATCCACCCAGCGATCATCACACAGCCATCCACCACCCACCCAGCCATCCACCCCCCACCCATCCTCACCCAATCCACCCTCACCCACCCATCCATCCATCCATCCATCCATGCTCACCCATCCATCCATGCTCACCAATCCATCCATCCATGCTCACCCATCCAGCCATGCATGCTCATCCATGCTCACCCACCCAGCCGTGCTCACCCATCCATCCATCCATGCTCACCTACCCAGCCGTGCTGAACCATCCATCCATGCTCCCCCATCCATCCATCCATGCTCCCCCATCCATCCATGCTCACCCATCCATCCATGCTCACCCATCCATCCATCCATGCTCACCCAGCCATCCATCTGTACTCACCCACCCAGCCATGCTCACCCAGCCGTGCTCACCCATCCATCCATCCATTCATGCTCACCCACCCATCCATCCATCCATGCTCACCCATCCATCCATGCTCACCCATCCATCCATGCTCACCCACCCAGCCGTGCTCACCCATCCATCCATCCATGCTCAGCCATCCATCCATCCATGCTCACCCACCCAGCCGTGCTCACCCAGCCGTGCTCACCCAGCCATCCATCCATGCTCACCCACCCAGCCGTGCTCACCCAGCCATCCATCCATGCTCACCCAGCCATCCATCCATGCTCACGCAGACATCCATCCATGCTCACCCACCCATCCGTGCTCACCCACCCATCCGTGGCTCATCCATCCCCATCCATGGCTCATTTCTGCCTCATTCATGCTCATCCATACCACATCAGTTCTCATCCGTGACACATCCATGCCACTACAGTGCCCATCCGTGCCACTACACTGCCCATCCATGCCACTACACTGCCCATCCATGTCACTGCACTGCCCATCCGTGCCACTACACTGCCCATCCGTGCCACTACAGTGCCCACCTGTGCCACTACAGTGCCCATCCGTGCCACTCTACTGCTCATCAGTGCCAATACCCTGCCCATCTGTGCCACTACAGTGCCTATCCATGCCACCACAGTGCCTCACAATAGAGTAATAGGTGGTCAAATTAGATTCTAAATGTATGCTGCTAGAATACCTGACGGTGCTCCCTGCATGTTGGGCCTCTGTATGTGGTCACGCTGTGTAAGAGTGTCGCACATGTGGTATCGCCATACTTGGGAGGAGTAGCAGAATATATTTTGGGGTGTCATTTTTGCTAGGTACATGCTGTGTGTTAGAAATATTGTATAAATGGACAACTTTGTGTAAAAAAAATGCGTTTTCATTTTCTTTCCACATTTTCCAAAAACTTGTGGAAAAAATGATATGTTCAAAAGACTCACTATGCCTCCTAGAATATACGTTGGGGTGTTTACTTTCCAAAATGGGGTCATTTTTTGGGCGTTTCCACTGGCCTGGTGCTCCAGGACCTTCAAAAGTGCAAGAGGTAGTCAAGAAATTATATGTGTAATTTATGCTCCTAGAACGCCTGATGGTGCTCCCTGCATGTTGGGTCTCTGTATGTGGCCAGGCTGTGTAAAAGTGTCACACATGTGGTATCACCATACTCGGGAGGAGTAGTAGAATGTATTTTGGGGTGTAATTTGTGGTATGCATATGCTGGGTGTGAGAAATAACCTGTTACAATGACAATTTTGTGAAAAAAAAAAAAAAAAAAGAAAAAAAAATCTTCATTGTGCAAAGAATTGTGGGAAAAATTACAACTCCAAAAAATTCACCATGCCTCTTACTAAATGCCTTGGGATGTCTACTTTTCAAGAAGGGGTCATTTGGGGGGTATTTGTACTTTCCTGGCTTGTTAGGGTCTCAGGAAATGAGATAGGCCGTCAGTACATCAGGTGTGATCAATATTCAGTGATTGGCACCATAGCTTGTAGACTCTATAACTTTCACAAAGACCAAATAATATCCACTAATTTGTTTTTGTTTTTACCAAAGATATGTAGCAGTATACATTTTGGGCAAAATTTATGAAGAAAAATTACTAATTTGCAAAATTTTATAACAGAAACGAAGAAAAATTTATTTTTTTACAAAATTTTTGGTATTTTTTTAATTATAGCGCAAAAAATAAAAAACCCAGCAATGATTAAATACCACCAAAATAAAGCTCTATTTGTGTGAAAAAAAATACGCAAATTTCATAAGGGTACAATTTTGCATCACTGAGTAATTGTCATTCAAAGTGTGAGAGCGCTGAAAGCTGAAAATTGGTCTGGTTGTTAAGGGGGTTTAAGTGCCCAGTGGTCAAGTGGTTAAAGTCTACCATCAGGAGGCAACTATATTCTATGTCAGGCAAGTTAGTAAGAATAAACAGAAGAAAAAACCAATATGGTTCACCAAAGAGGTAAGTAGGATAGTAAAGGGGAAAAATGGCATATAGAAGATTCAAGGAAACAGGATGTGTAGCTGACAGAGAGGAGTATAAAAATAGACAACAGGAGGCCAACCACATTATCGGTGCTGAAAAAGCACAGAAAGAGGATAAAATTGCTAAGTCTGGCTTGGACGCGGACGGGAGCAGACGCCAGAAAGCGGAGCTCCGAATATCAAAGCCTATCCGCTCGCATCTGACAGCCTGGGACCCGGGTAAGAGGCTCTTCCACCACCATTAGCCTCCCCGTCCCCTACCCTTCGCATCAAGGCCACTCTTCCGCGGATCGGAGGTTCCGGTCCGCGAAGCAGAAATTTAGCCCCCAGCTTTTGCGGCCTAGCCGCGGGAACACGGGCCACGTCTCCTACGGCCCACACGCCACCCATCCAGCTCCCCAAACACCACCAAGCATCCAGGGGGGATCTATCAAACACCTCCATACCTCTTAATATAGAGCTGCACCCATGGCCTTGCAGCGGCGATCCGAGGCCTAGTATCGGCCACCAGCCGCAGACTGAATCTCGCCCAATCTCCGGCCCATCCATCCCCTGGGGCTCCTGGGGTCTGCTGGACTACATCCCCAAAGGCAACCTATAAACAATACAGTATCCTGAGTCCATTAGGAGGTGCAGAGTCTGTGATAAGGCCCTCAAGGCCTAAACGGCGGCCATCTTGGTCCACCCAAACTCCCCAACTCCTCACATAAGATACAGAAGCGGCCATCTTGGTACACCCATAGTTTATGCTCCATCACCTAAGCAGACCAAAAAGACCATTCCGACACACTGCACCCTACTCCCTCTGTGACAACACAAAAGACCCTTGCAGATATACCTCAGGGACAGCCATCTTGCTACACCTGCCTCTCAACCACACAGCCCGCGCAGACTCCCTCGAAGGCCCCCAGGGCTGCTGCAGAGACAAACACCTAGATAATCCACACAGCACTCCCTGCTTCTGTATCCAGGAGCTCTGGATTATCAACAAAAAAGGGGAGTGGTCAGGAAAAGTAGAAAAAAGGGGGGTGAATCCCTCTCAGCACAGTGGACATCTTTGAATACCCCCACTGGTTTGACCAGCCACAACCACTTGGGGCTATTGTCTCAAACAAAGAACCCAGGGGACGTGGCCCAGCACACAGCCGAGATGGCCACCTGAAAAGAGGAGCTTTGGCACCGCAGGGGGAACATTAAGCCTTTACAGTGAAGTCTCGGAGGGTATGGGCAAAATTGGGCGCCAACTGCCCTTTGCACACACCCCACACCCACAACAGGGGCGAAATCTCACGGAACTGTTTCGATCTCAGCCTTCCACAGCAAACGAGTCCTCGTCTTCCCGCCTGGCCCATAAACCAGCAGACATGGCGAAGAAGCAAGCGGAGGGGACACCTAGCAGGAAAAAACAAGTAGACCAAGATATGTTGCTCGACCTGCTACAACAAGTTCCTAAGATGACGGACCTTCAGCATATTGCCTCAGATATTAAAGGAGCCCTAAACGATGCAGTACACGAACTGAAGGATGAACTGCGGGGGGTCTCAGACAGACTGGAGGAAGTGGAGCGTGCAGCAGGTCGCCATGATGAAGATATAAAAGAGCTGAAACAACATGGAACAAAATATCAGCTTCACATGATAGAATTACAGAGACGCCTGGAAGATCTCGATAATCGCGGTCGCAGGAGGAACTTAAGGATTAGGGAAATTCCAGAGACGGTGGAACACGACCAGATCCCACTTGCCCTCCAATCGCTTGTGAACAACATTACAGAAAGAGCACAGGATGCCCCAGTGGACTTCGAACGAGCACACAGGGCGCTAAGACCTAGGGGCAGAGAAGGTGATCCCCCGAGAGACATTATATGCTGTTTCATGGATTATAAGCTAAAAGAGGAAGTAGCTGTCCGAGCCAGAGAGCAAGAAGACATTCGCTTTAATGGATCTGAAGTCAAAATCTTCCAAGATCTTTCCCAAATCACCCTGAACCACAGGAGGGCACTATGGCCTATTCTATCAGCGCTAAGAGACTGTCACATAATATACAAATAGATATTTTCATTCAGTCTCTGTGTTACAATACAGGGGCGATCCTTCACCATGCACACACCCGTAGACCTCCCGCAGTTCTTCGAGTTTACTGGCCTTCCGGCCATACCTGTCCCGGAATGGTACCAGGAGTTTGCCGTTCCAGAAGCATGGAAAGAACTCTCCCCTCCTCCACTTGAGCAGTGCACTCCGGGTCGCCGTCAGAACTCCACCCCTTACCGACGCAACCGGAGGGACCAACACATGGCTATGGCCCCGATGAATCAAGGGGAACCAGAAGGTGAATAGCATGTGGAGCGGGGAAAAACCAGCCTCCCCATCGACAAGGACCATTTTTACAGTGCACACCCATCCCTCTTCTACCCTTAACCTTTCCCCATCCCAGCCCGAAGTACCACGGAGAACAGATAATCCCTTGGTAAAGACTCTTCGAATAAGAAGGAAGCTCAAGTAATTCAAGTATGTATAACTTCATTAAGGCAGACGGCTTGACCTCAAACTCCTCTTTGTGAATGCCAGCTTTAGACACTGGTAGACCAAACTCAACAAGCCTACTAAAGAAGGTGTCGACCTACAGACGCATGTAGCCTTGACTAACCTTTTTCTGGTTAGTGGTGTCTTGCTGCCACCATTTACACGAGACTTCTATAAATGCCTACTCAATAATACCATCAGAGCGCTGAGAGGGCTCCGTAGCTGGTAGCCTGGGAGCGGGGGGACCCACAGCTAGCTGACGGCCCCCTACAGGAGAGACCAAACACTCTAAGTCCAGGCTGTCTTCTAACCCGAGCCAGCTGTACCGATGTAGATGGAATTAAAGACACTAGGCTGACTCGGGAAGGATCTATACATGTTGAACTCATAGCAAAGACCAAAATTGAAGATGAAGCTCCCCCCCTCCCTTTCTCTCAACGGCTCTGACTGGAGGATAACTTGCATTCATAGAGTTGAAATAATATTGTTTTTTTTTTCTGTCTGTTGCCCTGTTCTCGTTGGGCTTTTTTTTTTCTCATGTTACTGAGTAGTGAAATTCGAACAGGAAACAACCAGCGGAGGGACCAGAGGCATACCTCGATATGCCCTTCTCTCTGACTGGAGAGATCAATAGTTCCTAGGGCTCTATAACAATTGTTTACCTATTCCCTGATTGAACAAAACTTATAGAGTGATGATGATAACCTCCCACTATACCTCATTCCCCTCTAGAGTATAACCATACCACGACTCTAATACAAAATATAAGCTGCCTCCTCCCCTCCGCTGGACCCTGTTCTCCTGATATAACCAGTTTCTGAACAGCGGGCTGCCCCATAAGAAAAAATCCACCCCGAGACTTCTAAGATAAAATATGTCATGCAGAGATACACCCCTTAGATGTTCCCCCCTATGAAGGTGCCATCTCTCTCCCACCCGTGCCAACCCACCAACCCCACCATCAGTCCGGCCCAACCGGACTGTTCTACTTGAGGTGATTAAAGAGAGCTGGAGCCTCGCACCAGTAATCACTCACCCTCACACACGTCCTAGTGACAACCTGTTTCTTTCATTTTTCCTCTCTTCCTCTTCTTCCCCCCTACCTACATCCCCCTTTACCTCCCCGACCCGTTTCTTATCTTCTATCCCTCCCCCTCTACCTTTCCTTTTACTTCTCAAAGACCAGTTGACCTCATCAGTCATAAGTCCACAAGACAAACATACAAAAATACAAAATGAAGAGCTATTTGACCCTTAGGGTCCTCTCACTAAACACCAGGGGTCTAAATGTCCCGGAAAAGAGATCCATGACTCTCAAGGAGATACATAGAATCCACCCACACATTGCATTTATTCAAGAAACGCATTTTAAGGGTCCTAAAATTCCCAAGTTTACAGATAAAAATTTCCCGACAATCTACCACGCGTCCTCAAAGGAGAGCAAGACTAAGGGAGTTGCAACCCTAATAGCCCGCAATGTCCCATTCCAGTACAAAAACCATCTAGCTGACCCCGCAGGGCGTTTCCTTTTCCTTAAGGGAAACCTTTTCAACAAGCCAGTTACGTTTGCTAATGTCTACGCCCCTAACCGTCACCAGGTGTCCTTCTTTAGAGAAGTCTTTGACCAGCTTATCCCGTTCTCTGAAGGAATAATAGTGCTGGGGGGGACATGAATGTACCACTCCAGCCACATCTTGACTCTTCCTCAGGCTCCTCCTCTATACCATATAGGGCCCTCAGGCAGATCAAACTTCAGTTTCAATCATTATCTCTCCACGACACTTGGAGGACCTTGCACCCAAACACTAAAGACTATACCTATTTCTCTCCCCCTCACCAAAAATATTCGCGAATAGACTATCTCTTCCTTACTCAAAAGGACCTACATTGCCTACACTCGACCACTATCGAACCAGCTTTCATCTCCGACCACCATCCAATTACAATGACCTTGAAGTTCCCACAAATAGACGTTACCGAAAAAACGTGGAAACTGAATCCCTTCTTGCTCTCAGACCACTCTCACAAACTTCAACTACAGACTGAACTCAACAATTACTTTGAAGCCAACGTCACCCCAGAGGTTTCAGACTTAAACATCTGGCTTGCCCACAAATGCACAATACAAGGGAAATGTATCGCCCTATCCACACATATGAAGAAGGAAAGACAAAAAAAGATAAACATCCTACTGAACCAAATTAGAAACTTAGAAACCACACACAAAAGCTCAATTGCCACTGCAACTGCCGAGGTCCTAGCCCAGGCCAGGAAGGCACTCCTTGAGGAGCTGGGTACTCAAATTAGGAAAAAATTCACTTTAACGACTAAGCTGTTCTATGAACAAGCTAACAAAAGCGGTAAACTACTAGCCAGACTGCTCCAGGGTAAAAGGTCACAAACTAGTGTCCCCCTACTCCATGACCAGGCAGGAAATAAACTCGTCCACACTACGGACATTACAAAATCTTTTGCGGACTATTACTTCAAACTATATAATATTCCTTCCAAGAGACACTCGAAAGATGATCCACTGCCACGCTCACAAGCTATCGCAGCATACCTAAGCAATTCAAATCTCCCTAAACTATCTGAAGAGGAAGCCAGGGGATTGGAGAACCCTCTGACCACACAGGAATTTTTCCTGGCCATCAAATCTATGAAACCGGGAAAGAGCCCAGGCACCGACGGACTCCCCAACCTATACTATAAAACCTTCTCTGATATTCTGGCCACACATTTTGTCAGAACCTTTAATTCATTGGGAGACGCCACACCCCCACCCTGTGACCTATTAGAAGCCCAGATCACAGTAATCCCTAAACAGGGCAAAGATCACACCCAACCAGAAAACTATCGCCCTATATCGCTTCTCAACACAGACGTAAAAATATTTGCTAAAATCCTGGCAAATAGACTACAACCCCTTCTACCGTCCTTAATTTCCCGAGATCAAGCGGGCTTTGTCCCAGGCCGCGAGGCCAGGGACAATACAATTAAAGCAATAAACATTAACCTTTGGCTCAAGACAACACAAACAGGGGGCTTCTTCCTGTCCACGGATGCGGAGAAGGCGTTCGACAGGGTGGCCTGGGATTTCATGGCAGGCGTCCTCAGCAGCCTGGGCTTGGGGAAATTCATGATGGCAAGTATACTGAGCTTATATTCTAATCTCAGAGCCAGAGTTAGAGTGAACGGCCGCCTGTCGGACGCCTTCCCCATCCAAAATGGCACCAGACAGGGATGCCCCCTCTCGCCACTTATCTTCATTCTCACCCTTGAACCCCTCTTTAGGAACATCCAGAATAACCCAAACATCGCGGGAATAACTATCAACAATAGATCATTTAAAACGGCAGCATTTGCTGACGATATTCTGCTGTTCCTAGCAAATCCTAAATTGACGATCCCCAATCTCTTGACAGAATTTCAAAGATATGGCGATATTTCCAACTTTAGGATTTCTCCCCAAGTTCCCACTCTTACTTCTATTCACCGCTCTCCCCCGTAGGGACAGACCACGGTAAAACCTACCCCTTCCGCAGGCTGTCCGCCGGCAAGTGAGATTGAGACCGAGACTCTAATCTTATATTCGAGTCATATGAACGGTAGTACTTAAAGGGGTTCGGGTCCGACGACTCCTGCGGACGGTACTTTAGGGTCCGGTGGGACAGCTTGCGGAAGAGGCGTAGGCACCTGTCCTTCTTCGGGGGACAAACACAACAGAACTCGGTTTCCAATTACAAATAACGAAATTAACATAACAGGGACCGGAGCGCCGGACCCTGTTTCGGGCGAACTAGAGCCC
>BLSH010378060.1:272521-287090 GCA_018402905.1 Glandirana rugosa | reverse complement strand
AAACTGGGCACAACACATATGTTGAAGGAGACCAGGATGTAGCAAACCATTTAAACAATTACTTTTGTTCAGTCTTCTCAGAAACAGACTGCACTAATGATAACAAGTTAGGGAATCATATTGGTTCTAGTAATGATGGTTCATTTCTAGAATTTCTGGAGACAGAGGTAGCTGAGGAATTGGCTCGGTTAAAGCTTAACCACTTCAGCCCCGGAAGGATTTGCTGCTTTGGGACCGGAGCCCTTTTTGCGATTCGGCACTGCGTCGCTTTAACTGACAATTGCGCGGTCGTGCGACGTTGTACCCAAACGAAATTTGCGTCCTTTTTTTCCCACAAACAGAGCTTTCTTTTGGTGGTATTTGATCACCTCTGCGTCATTTCTGATCGCCGCTATAAACAAAAGAAGAGCGACAATTTTGCAAAAAAACCCAAATTTCTTACTTTTTGCTAAAATACAAATCCAAAAAAAAAATATAAAAAAACATTTTTTTTTCATCGGTTTTGGCCGATTTATATTCTTCCTCATATTTGCGATAAAAAAAATTGCAATCGGCGTTTATTGATTGGTTTGCTCAAAAGTGGTCGCGTTTACAGATGATGAGAATTCATTTTTGGGGTTTTTTTTTTTTTTTTTACTAGTAATGGCGGCGATCTGCGATTTTTTGCGGTACTGCGATATTTCAGCGGACATGTCGGACTATTTTGACACTTTTTTGGGACCATTGGCATTTATACAGCGATCAGTGCTATAAAAATGCACTGATTATTGTGTAAATGCCATTGGCAGTGAAGGGGTTAACCTGCAGGGGGCACTCTAAGGGTTAAGTATGTTCCCTGGGCGTGTTCTAACTGTAGGGGGACTGTACTGGCTGGGGAAGGGAAGTGGTCACAGCCTTCGTATACAGGAAGGCTGTGATCACAGCCCTTCCCCCTCACACAGAGCGGAGGTCCATGTTTACTTACACGGACCTCCGCTCCTTCGGTCCGGGGGGGCCATCGCGGGTAGCCGGCGGCAATCGAAGCCTCCGCACCCGCTCCCTGGCCCTCCCCAAACACAGTGAGCGTGCGCGCGCACCTCCGGCAGCGCGCGCGCGCTCACTAGGCTTGTGAGCGCGGCCGCCGTCATATGATGGCGATTTGCGCTCACGAGCCACCTTGCCGCCGTCAATTGCCGATCGGCGGTCGGCAAGGGGTTAATAAAGCAATGGGCCCTGATGGTATTCATTCCAGAGTTCTAAGAGAACTTCACAATATAGTTGTTGGACCGTTAACAAATCTTTTAAATAAATCTCTTCTAACAGGAGAAGTTCCCCATGATTGGCGGATAGCTAATATTGTACCTATCCACAAGAAGGGCAGCAAGGTAGAAGCTGGCAATTACAGGCCAGTGAGTTTAACATCAATTGTAGTCAAGGTAATGGAATCACTTCTGAAAAGAAGGATCATTGATCACCTAAAAATACACAGCTTGCTGGACCCAAAGCAGCATGACTTTACTGAGGGCAGATCCTGTCAGACAAATCTGATTGAATTTTATTACCATTGTTTTGGACCAGGGTGGTGCTGTGGACCGTATCTTCTTGATTTCAGCAGGGCATTTGATACAGTTCCACATAATGATCTAATACAAAAGTTGTACAAAAAGTTGTACAAGCTGGGACTTAACCCTTGGGTGGTTCAGTGGATATGCAGTTGGCTAAAGGATAGATCCCAGAGTGTGGTTGTAAATGGGGTTCACTCAGAAGAGAGACCAGTCACTAGTGGGGTACCACAAGGCTCTGTACTGGGTCCTGTTCTATTTAACCTTTATGTAAGTGATATAACTAAAGGTTTGTTGGGCAATGTATGTCTCTGCTGATGATACAAAGGTGTGTAATAGGTTGATATCCCTGGAGGTGTCTGTAACATGGAACATGATTTGGCATTGCTGGAAGATTGGTCAAAGCAGTGGAGATTGCAGTTCAATATTTCTAAGTGTAAAATAATTCACCTAGGGAAAAAGAATCCCCTTAGAGAGTACAGCATTAGGGGTACAGCACTACAGAAGAAAAAGATTTGGGGGTGCTTATTTCAAATGAATCCAAAATGAGAAAACAGTGTGACCAGGCAGTGAGAAAAGCAAATAGAATTCTGGGATGTATCACTAGAGGGATCACCAGCAGGAGGAAGGAGGTTCTGATTCATCTATATAGGTCTTTAGTGAGACCTCACTTAGAATACTGTGTCCAGTTCTGGAGACCCCACTTACAAAAAGATATTGATAAGATAGAACGAGTTCAGAAAATTGTGAAAGGTCTGGGAGATAAAACATATCAAGAGCGACTTCAGGAACTTAATATGTACAGTCTGGAGGAAAGAAGGGAGAGGGGAGACTTGATTAAAACCATTAAATACATCAAGGGGGTGAATAAGGTTCAGGAAGGCAGTCTTTTCAATATGAAACCAAAATCAAGAACACGGCGACATGACCTCAAACTAACTGGAGGGAAGTTCAAAACTAATCTTAGAAAGTGTTATTTTACTGAAAGGGTGGTTGATGATTGGAATAAACTACCAACAGAGGTTGCGAGACAGTCAACAGTAAATGGCTTCAAACATGCTTGGGATAAACATAAGTCTATAGTCAGACAACAAGGTTAATGTGAAAAAAAAGTTAAAAAAAAAAAATTAAAAAAATAAAAAGGGGCTCGATGGACTCTTTTTCTGCCGTCACTTTTCTATGTTTCTATGAGAGAGGAGGGTAAGACACAGGGGAGAGAGAGGGTAGCTTAAGTAAAGTAGTAATGTGGCTCTTGTAGCGTGCCATGGCAAACTGTGGGTGGGTCCACAATGGGGTAAGAGTGGGAGAGGCTTTATATATATTTTACAATGTTACCACTAACTTTCTCCAGAGGTATATGTTACAATGCTACCACTAGCTTCCTCCAGAGGTATATTTTACAATGTTACCACTAGCTTCCTCCAGATGTATATTTTACAATGTTACCACTAGCTTCCTCCAGAGGTATATTTTACAATGTTACCACTAGCATTCTCCAGAGGTGTATGTTACAATGTTATCACTAGCTTCCTCCAGGGGTATATTTTACAATGTTACCACTAACTTCCTCCAGAGATATATTTTGCTCAGTGGACTTCTGACTGAAGGAGCTCCTCCTCCAGATTCAGGGCTGCTGATCTCACTTTTGATAGAGAATCCCAGCAAATCCATTACCCTCTCCTGCAGTAATTAATGCTTCTGGTCAGCCTCGACCAGTGGTAGAGTTTGCTGTTGTCTTACCTGCTGTGATATCACTGCCTGCACTGTGGCTAAAGTGGTTCAGTGTGTAGCGGTTCAATTTCTGGAGAGCCAGTGACACTGGGCTGCCAGCTGCCTAAACTGATATCACAGCTGCTGTCAGCAAACCTTTGTCAGGGAGCTTGCTATCAGTAGATGCCATTAACAAAATGTCTTTTGGCATATTGTTCTCCTCCTTCTACAATTTATTAGCACAGTGCAGGGACTGATATTGCAGCAGGCAGCCTGCAGTAGTCATGGGACCCCATACAGAATGACAGGGACCCCTCAGTTTATTGCCCTGTGGCTCCCCTCTGCTTTGGTTAGCTATGATATATAGCTATGGTGGGGGGGTTGTTGTTATAGTTGGCTATACATGGATTGAAATGTGGCCAATTCAGCAGGAACTGGGTGAATTTTGGTTCATGTACACTGTACAGGCTAGCTTGTTGTACACAAATTGATCTGTAGATCGTCTTGTGTGTGACCAGCATGTCAGGTTTTTCCCAAAATCACCAGTGCTGCCAGTTATAGTCGGCGGCACTGATCATTGTATTCTGATGGCAGGGGAGGCTCCCTGCCAGCAGAATATAAAAGCACAGCTGATGTGATTGTGTGGATGGGGGAATCAGCTCTTTTTTTCATTCAACATGCTGGTTGAATGAAAAGAAAAAGAGTAAGGTCTGGCCTGCCTTACACTCGCTATAAAGATTATCAATTCATTCGGAAGGGGGAACTTTGTCTTTGACACAGCTGCAAGCACTCGGGGTCTGTTCACACCAGTGGGCATGCGTTATGGCCCATTTGATGTGTGCCCTCTGTTGTGTGCAATTGGTAAAATGCTTTGAATTGTTTAATTTTTCCTTAAAATCTAGTCAAAATGAATGAAAGACAATTCATTGCACTTTATGTGCTGGTGTGACATGCGTTGTGCGGCAATAAAATGTAGACATGCTGCATTTTTACACAACACAACAGCTCATGCATGGTGTGAACAAAGCACATACAGAGTTAGGGCTCGTTTACACTTGCTTTGGCTTCAACACACATCAAAGCCCCTACTGCTTCAACAAGCTTTTATGATGTGTTTTTGAGGCTTCGGTGGTGCTTCGATGAGGCTTTGGTGGTGCTTCAATGAGGCTTTGGTGGTGCTTCGATGAAGCTTTGATGGTGCTTTGATGGGGCTCTTTTGAAGCTTTGTTGAAGCTTGGTTGATGCCCTGTGTGTTTGTTGATATCTCACACCTGCAATTTCTCCAAGACAAAGCAAAGCTAATGCTGAATTAAAGCCTCAGAAAAGCCGCAGGTGCTTCAAGCGAGTGTCAAACAAGCTTTGTCATAGACTTCTGTGGAGGCGTTGAAGAGGCTTTGAAGCGTGGCTAAAGCTACATGGGGTATAATTTTTGACGCAAAGCTGAAGTGAAGCAAAGCCAACGCAAGGTGTAAACAGGACTGAAGGCTAACCATTTTATTTAGTGATATGAGCTTTGACTGGCATTAAGGGAGCTTTAACAAAGCGTGTCTGACACCCTGTTTTGAAGCAAGTGTAAACAAGCCTTAATTGTTTTCTCTCTGTACTTATGGAAAGTATGCATCCTTCTTCCTAAAGGTAAAAAAAAATATGTACAAAGCTTGCTAATATAGTGAGGAATGCACTTAAAGTTTGTTGGAAGCGGTTCAGATGTCATGATTTTTATTTTCTTATATCTTTAACATGGTGATCATTAATTATTGCTGATGTCCCCTTTTCAGCTAAAGATGTTTGCACAAAACACATCATTTACTTTGCAGTGTGGGAAAGTGACAACAATCAGCATTTGTGGCTCACCATCATGTACTGTAGAATGCTCTTGCTCATAGAACAGATAGATCTGTTGATTGCATGAGAAGTAGACTTTGCACTGCACCCTCTCCCATCACTCCTGGGGCACAGCTTTGCTTGTGCCAATCGTTTTCCCCCACATACACTGTCGAGATACAGGGGGCAGTGCTAGTGTAATTGACAGACGGTACCTTCGGCCAATCAGAGTGTGTGGATCCTTCCTCAAACTCCCTCCACCAGCAAAAGACAAGCATGAGTGCCCAGCAACGGAGTCTGTCACTGTAGGGGCGGGAGTTAGGAAGAAATGAGCATATTGTGAAAGCTGTGGGGAAGGAAGAAGAGTCAGCCTCTATGTTGTGCTACACTACACTGTGTGGAACTCAGCTGCCACCAGCGATTTATGTAACAATAGTGCCTGCCATCCGTGATTTACATAACAATAAAGCCTGCTGCCTATGATTTACATGACAATAGGGCCCACCGGCCACCCGCAATTTATATAATAATAGTGCCTGCCGCCCACGATTTACATAACAATAGCACCTGCTGCATGTGATTTGCATATCATAAACAGCATTAATGACTGCATGAGCCTATCTTGAGATAGGGGCCTGGAGCTACAGCTCCAATAGCGCCTATGTTAATCCGGCCCTGACTAGAGTAGCCAAGGTGCTGGTGGAAAAATTCTTTGTTCATTACGCATTGCCTGTCTGAATCCGTTCTGATCAAGGAAGAGACTTTGAGCGTCGACTTATACAACAGCACAGCAAGTCACTGGGCATAAAGAAGTCTCAAACTATCCCCTATCATCCACAAGGAAAGATTCCATAGGACTCTGTTGAATATGTTAGGAACTTTGCCTACTGAGAAAAAACAGAATTTGGGAAATCATATTGCCACCCTGGTACATGCTTATAATAGCACTGTGAGTGATGCAACTGGGTATTTAGAAAAGAGAGGCTAGATTACATATTGACTTTGTTTTTGGGACATTGGCGGGTGATACTTCCTGAACTTCTCACAAAGGCTATGTGGATCAATTGAGAAAAAAATTGAAGCAAGCATATGATAAGGCCATGCAACACGCTACTATCAGAGAGTCAAGAAACAAGAAGAATTTTGATCTCAGGGTGAAGGTTCAAGATCTACAGCATGGAGATAGAGTGTTGTTGAAGAATTTGGATGTACCCGGCAAGCACAAACTAGCTGACCATTGGAGGTCCCTCCCTTATGTTATTTGTAAGCAGCTCCCAGGGTTGCCTGTATACCACATCAAAGATCACGCCAGAAGGACAGGCTGGACATCTGAAGATGTGTCTCACCTACTTACTTCCTCTGTCGGATGCAGTTAGGATGCCTCATTGCTCAATTGTGCAGCCTGGCGCACTCTGTCTGGATGGCGGCGATTGATTAAGCAAGACCCTGTGTGTCCTGTCAGCTGGGTTGCGGCCTATTCATACAGGCCTTACGGTCTGCAACTGTACAGTGCTCCAGCGGATGATCCAGGAGACCAGCCCTGCTATCAGCAGAGCTTGTTCCTGAAACCTGCGGGCAGCTGGATCGATCGATCTGGGAGAACTGCAAGAAGAGAGGCAGTGGAAGCTGATTTTTGGGAGCCAGGGTGCTGGAGTGTCATCATCATTATCTCCAGTCTCATCATTACCATCATCCAAGCAGTGGGGTCATCTCTTACAGTCATCATTCCTGTTGGGTGGGCAGGCTAAGGCCCACCAATACAGTACTGAATTCATATAATCCAATCTCACATATTTGTTGCTAGTGAAGATTTAAGCACTAACACAGAACAGGAGAAGCTGGAGTATAACTACTTAAGCTCTTTTACTAGATTGCTGCCAGCTGTAGCTTTATTACAAAGTGATCTCAGTGAAGTTATTAAATTTGCTGCAGTAATATTGTTTCGCTTCACTTTTGTGCACTACTTGGAAAACCTGTTGCTGCTGCTACAGTCAATTTCTGGGTACCTATCATCCAAGTTAAAGAGCCGGCTGAAGATATACTGAACTTTGATTAACCACTTGACCACTGGGCACTTAAACCCACTTCCTAACCAGACAATTTTCAGCTTTCAGCGCTCTCACATTTTGAATGACAATTACTCAGTCATGCAACACTGTACCCATACACATTTTTGTCCTTTTTTCACACAAATAGAGCTTTCTTTTGGTGGTATTTAATCACTGCTGGGGTTTTTGGCGTTACAAATGAAAAAAGATTGCAAATTTTGTAAAAAAAAATGCATTTTTCTTAATCTCTGTTATACAATTTTGCAAATTAGTCTTTTTTCTTCATAAATTCTTGCCAAAATGTATACTGCTACACATCTTTGGTAAAAAATAACCCAAATCAGTGTATATTATTTGGTTTTTGTGTAAGTTATAGAGTCTACATGCTATGGTGGCAATCATTGAAAATTGATCACACCTGATGTACTGAAGGCCTATCTAATTTCTTGAGACACTAACAAGTCAGGAAAGTACAAATACCCCCCACATGATCCCTTTTTGGAAAGTAGACATTCCAAGGTATTTAGTAAGAGTCACGGTTCGTATTTTGAAGTTACCACATGTGTGAGACTTTTACACAGCCTGGCCACATAGCTTGGCCCAACTTTGAAGTAGCACCTATAGGCATTCTAGGAGCATAAATTACACATCTCAACCACCTATTACACTTTTGAGGGCCCTGGAGCACCAGTACAATGGAAACACCCACAAAATTACCCCTTTTTTGAAAGCTAACACCCCAACGTATAATCTATGAGTCATAGCGAGTCTTTTGAACGGTTCATTTTTTTCCAGGACTTTTGGAAAATATGGAAAAAAAATAAAAAAAGTATTTTTTTTTTTACACAAAGTTGTAAATTTATAATATATTTCCAATGCATAGCATGTACATAACAAAAATGACACACCAAAATATATTCTGCTACTCCTACTGAGTATGGTGATACCACTTTTATACAGCCTGGCCACATACAGAGGCCCAACATTGAAGTAGCACTGTCAAGCGTTCTAGGAGCATAAATTACACATCTCACTTTTGAAGGCTACTGGAGCACAAGGACAATGGAAACACCCACAAAATTACCCCATTTTGGAAACTAAACCTAAAACTAAATCTATGAGGCCTAATGAGTCATTTGAACATGTCATTTTTTCCACAAGTGCTTATAAAATGTGGAAAGAAAATGAAAATGCATTTTTTTTTTTTTTTATACAAAGTTGTCAATTTATAAGATATTTATAACACATAGCATGCAAAAAAATGACATCCCAAAATACATTCTGCTACTCCTGAGTATGGCAATACCACATGTCTGAGACTTTTACACAGCCTGGCCACATACAAATGCCCAGCATCAAAGATGCACCATCAGGTGTTCTATGAACATAAATGATGCATTTAATTTCCTGACAACCTATCACATTTTTGAAGGCCCTTCATATTTCTAACACATAGCATGTACATACCAAGAATTACACCCAAAAATACCTTCTGCTGAGAAAAGGGTAAACAAAAGATTACCAGTGGTTTTAGTAGTGCAGTTGTCCACAGGAGGAGAGCTCTGATCCAGGCAGGCAAGGACGTGGTCAACAAATTGTCCAGGCAGCAGGCTGGAATATTGTCCATAGTCGGTACAGGCAGGAATACTGTCCATATACAGTCCTGAGACAGTGCAGGTAGAGATATTGCCAGCAGTGCCAAAATATTGGTCCTGGTAGTAGACAGGAACATGGTCCATAGTACAATTAGCAGGCCAGGAAAGAATGGGGACAGTGGTAGAGGCTTCTCCCACCCAAATCGCTTCGAAGCCTACGAGTCTCCAGACCCTAATCTGGGAATGAAAAAAACAAATAATTAGTATTCTTCATCCAGGAAAATTATTCTGGAGCCCCTCACATATGTGAGACCCCTGTGTTTATTAATCCCACTGCTCCAGTAGCAGGGCAAAATATGAGTCAAAGAGGCAGGCAAAAAAACGTGGTCAATAAACAGTCCAGGGTCAGTTACAAAGCAGGCAGAGGTATGTTTAGCATTAAGCAGAAGCATTGTTGTATAACAGGCCAGGGTCAGTTCCAGAGCAAACAGAGATATCTCTAGTGTTAGGCAGAAGCATTGTCATATAACAGGCCAGGGTCAGTTCGGGAGTAGGCAGAGGTATATTTAGTGTTAGGCAGAAACGTTGTCGCATAACAGGCCAGGGTCAGTTCCGGAGTAGGCAGAGGTATATTTAGTGTTAGGTAGAAGCATTTTCGTATAACAGGCCTGGGTCAATTCCAGAGAAGGCAGTGGTATGTACAGTGCAGTGCAGTGGCATAAGGGGTGTGGAAGAAAATGACAGGAAATGAGAATTACCATACTTCACTAATAATGTACACAAGTATGATAACGGCAGAAACATTCACCTATACAGAGGCCTAGTTGGGAAGGACATTGTGGACAATAATATATGGTGTCTCTTCTAGTTTCTCCTCTGGAGCACACCCGGCATTTCTTCTGATGTTTTCGGGCCTGTTTCATGGTGGGGGAGTCTCTCAGGAAAATGCAGTTCACTGAGTCTGCTCACTGCATGCGAGCAAATTCTTTCTGGTGGGCCTTCAGGGAACAAAAGGGTGGTGATAAGTTCTTCTTGGTAACGAAGATAAGATACGGGGCTCTGGGTAGATTTACAGTAAATAACATAACTGTTATACATGGCCAAACTGAAAAAATAAATGGAGACTTTTTTTATACCAATAGCGGCTTTTTCTTGTGGGAAGATAGGGTTTAATCATTTGATCATTAAAATCGACTCCCCCCATGTACAAATTATAGTCATGGACACATGCTGGTTGCTGGATTGGGCCATTTCTTCTTTGGATTTTCACGTAGGTGTCATTATGGATAGATATGAGCATGTGGACATTTCGTTTATCCCTCCACCTGACAGCCAATATTTTCATATTTTCATAGTTCATAGTCTTTCAGTAACGAGCCTTTGTGGGAAGCCCTTCCTATTTGCTCTCACTGTACCACATGCTGGGATGCACCTTAGGTGAAGATTGCAGAAGAGGGGCAAGCTTGTGTAGTAATTATCCACATAAAGGTGGTAACCCTTTCCAAGGAGTGGATATACAAGCTCCCATACAACTTTTCAGCTGGCTCCCATGTACTCTGAGCATTCAGGGGGATCCAGTTTAGTACCCCTTCCCTTCATACACCAGAAAGGCATAGTTGTACCCCGTGGCTCGGTCACATAGCTTGTACAGTTTAACCCCATATCGGGCCCTTTTGCTGGGGATAAACTGCCTGAAGTCAAGCCTGCCTATGAAATGAATAAGTGATTCATCCACTGAGATTTTTTTGGTCGAGGGGTAAATAATTGGGAGAATTTCTCAGAGAAAAAATGTAGGAATGGTCGAATTTTAAATAATTTATCCAATGATGGGTCATTTCGGGGAGGGCACTGGAAGTGGTCATTGTAGTGGAGGAACCACATAATCATCAGGTATCTTGATCTTGGCATAGTCGATGAATGGATGGGCATGTGGTGAATGGGGTGGGTAGGCCAATAGGAATATAATTCTTTTTTTTTGTTATTCCCATGTTGAAAGTTAGGCCTATTTTTTTTTTTTTTAATTCCCCTACTGTCAATTCTCTCCCCTCATAATGACGGGCGTAACTTGAACCAGGGATGCTTGTTATGTACTGTTGTGCATAGAGGTTGCTCTGGGCCACGATGTAAGATAAAAGGTCTTGGGTAAAAATTTAATTTAAAAAATCATTAAAGGCAAAATTCTCTGTGTTCACCTTGACACCTGGCTGGGTGGTGAAAGGTGGGACGTTTGCTGCTTCTGAATTAGGAGAAAGCCACAGAGGGTTTTCAAGGGCATAGGGAAGGCATGGGTTCTAATCCTTTGGGGCTGAGATGACAACCCGCTAGTACTTGGCCTTTGTTGTACTGGTATATCATTTCTTGTGGCTGGCACTGCGCCACTGGTGGATGGAACTGAGCTGCTGGCTGATGCCACTGCATTACTGGTGGATGCACTGAGCTGCTGGTTGATGCCACTACGCTAATTGTGGTAGCTTGCTGGTCCATGCCAGAACACCTTCGCTTCATGAGCACACTTTCCTCTTCCTCTGATTCTGTATCCTGTTCTAGGTCTGTTCTGACCCACTGCTTACAAAGGGTTCATATTCTGAACCAGAATCAGACTCCCCGCTGCTCTCTTCGGTCAAACTATGTAGTTGATATGCCTCCTCAGTGGAAAACATTTTTCTTGCCATATTGGTGACTGTGGGCTGTGGCGACATACTGCTGTAGTAGGTACACTCGGACAGATATGGCTGCACTAATGGGTGCTGATCAGGCTGTTCTAATGAGGCTGCACTTATGTGCGCTGATGAGGTTGCACTGATGTACACTAATGCACTGATTAGCTGGCACTGATGTGCACTGATAAGGCTGCACTGACAGACGCTGATGAGGATCCATTGATATGGTGTCAGTGATGAACAGTCACTTATGGGCACTGGTGAGCGCTGTAGTGGCACTGATGGGCACACTAGAGCTCAAATGAGCACTGTAGTGGCACTAATGTGGCACTGATGAGCACTGTAGTGTGATGTGCACCCACTGATAGGGTAGCACTGATGAGCACTCACTTATGGGCACTGATGAGCGATGTAGTGTCAATGATAAGCACTGAAGTTGCACTGATGAGCACTGTAGTAGCACTGATGAGCGATTTAGTGGCACGGATGAGCACTGTAGTGGCACTGATGAGTGATGTAGTGGCACGGATGAGCGCTGCAGTGGCACGGATGAGTGCTGTAGTGGCACTGATGTGGCACTAATGTGGCACTGATGAGCACTGTAGTAGCACTGATGAGTGCTGTAGCGCCACTGATTACTATAGGTGCCCTGATGGCACAGGTGAGCACTGTAGTGGCACTAATGTGGAACTGATAAACACTGTAGTTGCACTGATGATGAGCACTGTATTGGCACTGATGAGCACTGACATGGCACTGAAGTGGCACTGATGGGCACTGTAGTGGCACAGGTGGCACTGATGGGCACTGGTGGCAAGATGTGGCACAGATGAGCACTGTAGTGGACCTGTAGGGTACAGATGATCTCCTTAGGGCACAGATGATCACTGTAGGGCACAGATGAGCACTGTTGTGGCACTGTAGTGGCACTAATGGGCACTGTAGTGGCACATGTGGCACTGATTGGCACTGTAATGGCACAGTTGGCACTGTTGGGTACTGTAGTGGCACTGCTGGGTACTGTAGTTGCACTGCTGGGTACTGTAGTGGCACTGATTGGCACTGTAGTGGCACTATATGGCACTGCTGGGCATAGATGGATGCTGGTTAACACTCACTATGTCACCGTAGCTCTCCTCTCCTCACGCGCTGTTAGGAAAATTGCAGTTTCCGGAGGTCTGTGTGCATTGTGCGCGCACCTGTGCGCAGCACTGGCGCCAAAACAGCCTATTTAAACAGACAACACCTTGCAGCAGATGCTGTCCGTTCTACAGAATTCCTGTGACCCCTGTGACTACTTTGAGAGACTTTCCTGCACCTGTGACCCTGGCTTTACTTGGACTTGTTGCTTTCTGCCTGCCCCGACCCTCGGCCTGTCTGCGACTACCCTTCTGCCTGATCCTTCTGTACTTTTGCTGCCCGCACGTTGCCGACCTTGCTTGCACCTGACCACCTGCCTGTATGCTCCATCTGTACTGCATTGCCAGCCTGTTGCCGACCCGGATTGTATGACCATTCTTCAGCTTGTACGAGCTCAAGTAGACTTCCACATACCACCCAGTGACCCAGTCCAAACCTTGTGCCCCCCTGTGCTCTTGCACTCTCTGTCTGCACTACCAGGGGTTCTTGAACCAGGGCCACAAGAGAGATGATCCCCTGCATAAGCCAGACTCATCCGCCAGGTATGTGACACACGCTGTATCAGTGTGAGGAGAGTAGAGAACAGACCTCTGTATGACCCTAGTTTGTTGACATTGTGATCGCTCCCTCATTGGAGGGAGCGATCACGTGCTAAAGGGCTGCTGTTATTAGACCTTTACCACAATCTGTGGACGCCTTCCCAGAATAAGTCTACCGCACTGTAGACGTCCTTTGACTATAGCGCGGTTGGCAAGTGGTCAAGTCACTACAGCTTCATTTACCTTCACCCAACTTATTAAGTTCAATTTCTTGGTAGAATCTTGGCATACTGAATTCACTTAAGAGCTCTCCTCTATAGAGCAGGTGGAATTTACGTGTATCTGTGGTATATAACAGTATCTACTGTCAACTAAGTTATATCAGTTTATCTACAGTCAACTAAGTTGTACCAGTTTATCAACTGTCCATTGATTAGTATCTGTTTAGCAATTAATTGATACTAGTGAACCTCCAGCCATTCTGTCTATATTTAGGTGTGTAAGTTTGTGTGTTTATTTTATTTGTGTCTATCCGGGAGTGAATCGTAAAGAGTGGTTTGACATACAATAGTCACTTCCCTGCTCTCCTGTGCTCACACCTGTGTACAGAATTCTCAAGACTATAAGTAAGGTATTGTGTATACATTGATATTCTATTGTCAATTATTTGGAAGTGTTATATACCATTTGTTTTTCAGAGTTCTTTAACCCCTTCCTTACCGGGCCATTTCTGGCACTCCTCTCCTACATGTAAAAATCATCATTTATTTTGCTAGAAAATTACTCAGAACCCCCAAACATTATGTATTTTTTTTTACCAGGGACTCTAGGGAATAAAATGGCGATCATTGCAACTTTTTATATCACATGATATTTGCACAGGAATTTTTCAAACACTTTTTTTTAGAAAAGAAAAAGTTTGGTGAATTAAAAAAATACAAAACAGTTAAGTTTAGAGTTGAGCGAACCTCTGGAAGTTCGGGTTCTGCTGGTCCGGCCGAACTTCGGGACAAAGTCCGGGTCCAGGTCCGGACGGAACCCGAACGATCGCATGGACACCGAACCCCATTAAAATCAATGGGGACCCGAACTTTTAGGCACAAAAATGGCTGTAACAAAGTCCTGGAAAGCCCTAGAGGGCTGCAAAAGGAAGTAAAATGGGGGTAAGGCCCAGGGGTAACTAAAATTACCCCAAGCCACAGGTACGCTAGCAAGCCCAAGGCAGGCCTGGACCTGGGCCTGAAACAGGGCTTCAAGCCGGCCTGGTCGTCTTGGGCTTGAAGGTCTCCAAGCGAGTTGAGATTTGAATTGACAAAACATAAAAAAATTAAGTGGTTTGAAAAAGAAAAGATTTTTTTTCACAAACTTTTTAAGGACACGTTTATAGTACACTATATTTTTCAACGTTACTAGCGGTAAAATAAGGGATCTCAGGGACCATTTTTTTTTATGTATTACAAACCCCCAAGACTCATTAAAAGATCGTTTTATTTACTACTAAAAATGTACATC
>BLSH010378060.1:234296-244630 GCA_018402905.1 Glandirana rugosa | reverse complement strand
GATATTGGCGTGACTGGAGTTCAGACGTGTGCTCTTCCGATCTTGGGCATCATTTCCTCTGTTTAGTGAGTTTGCCCGTGCTAACCAGCCAAGCATGCAGAGGAGGTAGTGGACTGGCTTACTAAACCTTCCTCATCCTTATCATACTCTGTCACTAGAGTTGAGCGAACTTCTAGAAGTCCGGGTTCTGCTGGTTCGGCCGAACTTCGGGACAAAGTCCGGGTTCGGGTCCGGACAGAACCCGAACTTTGTCCCGGACCCCGAACCCCATTGAAATCAATGGAGACCCGGACTTTTAGGCACAAAAAATGCTGTAAAATAGTCCTGGAAGGTCCTAGAGGTCTGCAAAAGGAAGGAAATGTGGGTAAGGGTGGGACAAGTGACCTACAAAGAAATGGGGACAGGGAAATAACTTTAAATATTTTTAAAAAAATAAAAACATAAAAAATGCAAAAATGGAGATCATCTTCAAAATGGGTCTGAAAAGTATTAATTAACATTAGAGGCCATAGAACTGTTCTAAAATCATCTTCAAACTGTGTCAAAAAAGTATAAATAAGCCGGGAGTACCCATATCACTGTTCTGCAAAATGTGTGTATCACTTTAAATGAAACCGGAAATCAGTAAACATCTCTTCTGCACAATTATTTCAAGTCTGTGTGTCACTTTAAATCAAACCGTCAATCATTGCACATCTTTTATTCACACTTCTTTTTAAAATGTGTGTATCACTTTAAATGAAACCGTCAATCATTAAACATCTGCTATTCACACACATGTGTTCTGCACCATAACAGATGTTCTTCACACAATACATCTTTTCTTCATACATCTGGAAATAGAATAGAACACTTTACCTAAAACCGGGGAGAAACCATACACATACACTTGAAACATCTGGATAGTGTGTTTGAAAATACAGCATAGAGAAGAGCATGCATATGGTTTCACTCTTCACACACAGTTTCCAGATGTTTTCAGAACAGTGATATCATATCAGTGATTATTGGATTCAGATGTTGGTTCTGAGGTTGAGGATGACAGGAACATGAGCCTAGAGAGAGGGGAGAACACTGGTAGGAAAACTGGCATTCATGTTCCCCCAGCCACAGCGTATTGCCAAGTTGTCTCCAGTGGTAATGATGATGGAGGTGATGGAGATGCTGATGATGATGAGCATCTGTTTGACAGGTGCATATTATTGCATTTTTTTTTTTTACAGAAAGGCCAATTCTTGCCTTCATGAAGAGCACCTCTATGGGGTTATGGTGTGAAGGCACGACCGACACCCAAAGCCCAATTTGTCCAAAAAATCTCTCATCTTGTTCCCAGTGCACTACATTGTGGCCTCGTCATACACACTGGCTCCCCAGCTGTTGCTGAACAAAATAAAGGCAGCTTGCAGGGAAAATGTCATTTTTTTGGCTTTATAAATACAATTATTGCTGCAGCAGATTCTAAACATAGTACAGATCTACCACTTTACAGGTAGACTAAGGGGACCCTCCAGGCACTATATTGGAAGGAATGTTTCATTTTTATGCTTTCACTTTAAAAATAAATAAATCACTGCTCATTTAAAAATGACGTTTTTTTCACAAACTTTTTTTTTCATTGATACATGTCCTCCAGGGCAGGACCCGGACCCCTATAACCATTGTATGCACAATTATTTGCATATAAGCCTACAAAATGGACACTTTTTGAAGTTCGCGTCCCAGTGACGTTATTATTTTGGTCCGAACTTTCTGGTGCGAACCGAACAGGGGTCCGTTCGGCCCATCCCTACTTTCTGCCTGTACTGTTGTAAAGGACAATAAAAGAAGACAAGAAGATCCTAAACTAGTATACTTAACTTCAGATACATTCAGGTTGATCTGGATTTAAAACTGAAAAATGTGTTTTCTGTTCATATAATAACACTTCTATAAGAAGTCTAATTTCCATGTTTCATTAAGTCTATATAAGTGATGCAAATGTCTTGTGCATGAAAGCTCTTTATTTTGGTGAATGACATTTGCCATTCCTACAACTGACTGAAGAACATTTTGCTTCACAGAAAAAATTGCCTTAGGACACTTTCAGAAAATAGATAACAAAAAACAAGTTCCACGACTATGACCAACATGTTTTAGGCAATGTTGAACAGATTTTTCTGCTAAGGTGCTATAATATCTTAGAGTAAAAATATAACTCTAATGTTAGCCATCTTTTTGTAATTTGATGTGTCAACTGTTTCCTGCATTAGTATATCCAATTAGAAGAAGAATTTTTGATGTCTAAACATAAAAACATAATGAGCTTTAAGGTCTTTTTTTTTTTTTTTTTTACTAATAGTCAGTTTTAACTAAGAAAATATATATATTTTTTAACAATGCATTTATGTCTGGATAAAAATGTAGTTGCCCATCATCCGCTTTCTATTTTTTCCATAGAGAGATCACTTATGCAATGCTTAGTGATCAGGTTACAGTATGTTCTCCTCCAATTGAGTGTAGTCTGTGAAACAGGCACAGAGGAATTCTCCAACACTTCACCTCTCCAGGCTAAGCCTTATCAAATGTTCAGTGTGACAGTGTACAACGGACTTCTCTGAATTTTTTAGTGTAAGAGATCTACAAAATTGTAAATCTATCAGTGACAATCTCTAAAAACTATGACGGGATGCAAAGATGAAGCCAAGGAGACCTCTCCTCTATCAGACAAACCTCATGGAATTAACAAACTATTTCATAAACTGTTACCTTATGGATTCTGTAATGAAGCAAAGGAGCAGCTTGGGATGGCCATACCCATGGTAAGACATGACTTCAAATAATGTATTTTTACTGCTTGTGGCATTCAGATTTTCAAGGGTGCCATTAAAGCTTAAACCCAGGAATTATTTGTGTAGCATACTTACATTGGTTCAGCTTGGCACAATGTAAGTATGCATTACTCATACCTGATGGTCTGTGGGGGAAGCTGGAAATCATTGTACTAATTGCCACTACTACAATTATAGCTGCAATCTTCTGGGTCCTGCTCCAGTTCTGTGCAAGTGACAACTGTGTTGTTACTATTGAATGGTGAATCTGCACAGTTTGTATTCACCAAGGGTTTGTTGAATCATATTCAAAACTCAGAGAAACAGGAATTTAGGGGCATTCTATTGAAGACTGTAGGAGGCAAATCATGTTGTTAAATTGTGCCCCATTTAGGGCTAAGAGCTTTACTACTATCAAAAAGACATGAAAAGCTGGGCACTGCCATGGGGGAAATGTACCAGGGGAACAACCCCCCCCTCCCACGCACACGCACACATAGACTAACATAAATGCACTCACTGTGCCTGCACACAAAAACATAGATTGCGATAATTATATTACATATCACACACACTGGAGTCATAATAATTTTACACCCATTTTCTTTAAAGTTAACGATAAACTGATGACCCGTAGGGGCTTTTAAAGCATTGCCTATGGAAAATATAGGGTACTGAAGTTTTTCATGGGCACATAAAGTTTAAGGCTTTACATGTTAGGTATTTGTTTATGCAGCACAACCTCATCTTTTATATTTTAACCAAAAAGTTGAGTAATATATTGCGTTTATGTGACCTTAATGTAATTTTAGCGCATTCTTTACTAACATTTAGTGTTTCATAAGCTGTTGCGCTAATATGGTGTGACATAAAAAAATTGGAACTACAACATTTTATTCTCTAGGATGTCTAGTAAAGATAGAAAAATATCAATACATACAGTGCCTTGAAAAGGTATTCATACCCCTTGACATTTTCCACATTTGGTCATGTTACAACCAAAAACATAAATGTATTGTATTGGGGTTTTATGTGATAGACCAACACAAAGTGGCACATAATTGTGAAGTGGAAGGAAAATGATAAATGGTTTTCACATTTTTTTACAAATAAACATCTGCAAAGTGTAGCGTGCATTTGTATTCAGCCCCCTTCAGTCAATATTTTCAAGAACCACCTTTCACTGCTATCACAGCTGCAAGTCTTTTCGGGGATGTCTTTACCAGCTTTGCACATCTAGAGAGTGACATTTTTGCCCATTCTTCTTTGCAAAATAGCTCAAGTTCTGTCAGATTGGATGGAGATCTTCTGTGAACAGCAATTTTCATGTCTTTCTACAGATTCTCAATTGGATTTAGGTCTGTACTTTGACTGGGCCACTCTAACACATGGATATGCTTTGACCTAAACCATTATATTTTAGCTCTGGTTCATGTATGGTCTGTATGTTTAGGATCTTTGTCCTGCTGGAAGATGAACCTCTGCCCCAGTCTTTTGCAGACTCTAACAGGTTTTCTTCTAAGATTGCCCTGTATTTGGCTCCATACCATCTTCCCATCAACTCTGACCAGTTTCCCTGTCCCTGCTGAATAAAAGCATCCCCACAACATGATGCTGCCATCACCATGTTTCATGGTGGGGGTGGTGTGTTTAGGGTGATGTTTGGTGTTAGTTTTCTACCACACACAGTGTTCAATTTTGGTCTCATCTGGCCAGAGCACCTTCTTCCACATGCTTGCTGTGTGCCTCACATGGCTTCTCACAAACTGCAAACAAGACTTCTTATAGCTTTCTTTCAACAATGGCTTTCTTCTTGCCACTCTTCCATAAAGGCCAGATTTGTGGAGTGCATGAATATTAGTTGTCCTGTGGACAGATTCTCCCACCTGAGGTGTGGATCTCTGCAGCTCCTCCAGAGTTACCATGGGCCTTTTGGCTGCTTTTCTGATTAATGCTCTCCTTGCCCGGCCTATCAGTTTAGGTGGATGGCCATGTCTTGGTAGGTTTGTAGTTGTGCCATACTCCATTTTCGGATGATGGATTGAACAGTGCTCTGTGAGATTTTCAAAGCTTGGGATATTTTTTATAACCTATCCCTGCTTTAAACTTCTCCACAACTTTATCCTTGACCTGTCTGGTGTGTTCCTTGGCCTTCATGATGCTGTTTGTTCACTAAGGTTCTCCAACAAACCTCTGAGGGCTTCACAAAACAGCTGTATTTATACTGAAATTAAATTACACACAGGTAGACTCGATTTAATAATTAGGTGACTCCTAAGGGCAATCGGTTCCACTAGATTTTAGTTAAGGGTATCAGAGTAAAGAAGGCTTAATACAAATGCACGCCACACTTTTCACATATTTATTTGTAAAAAAAACGTTTATCATTTTCCTTCCACTTCACAATTATGTGCTGCTTTGTGTTGGTCTATCATCAAAATCTCAATAAAATACATTTACGGTTTTGGTTGTAACATGACAAAATGTGTAAAATTTCAAGGGGTATGAATACTTTTTCAAGGCACTGCATAGGTCTAAATTACAGATGATCCAAATTAATTAACATGTTACATTTAATCCAAATTATATAAAGTGCTCAAAGTTCTGTGTAATATAGCAAATGCAATTAAATTACCTCAAATTGCATATATATAAGAAAATAAAGTGCAATAAGTCAAATTAATGTGCAATACACACATGCTTCGGAGAGAGATAATTAAAAATGATTGAAATGTGCAAACAATTTCAGAATGTGCAAAACATGCCAAACAAACTTAGTGCAAACCATCTCACTGCACATGTGACTTCATCAGAGGCGGAATTGGGTGAGTTTGGTTCTTCTATTTGTATCTTTCAATGATTGGTATAGATACCAGTCTGCATCAGAATAACGGCACATACACTCGCGTGCACCTGTTTGTCTGCACTGACTGATCCAAAATGGGCATATATCAATCATTATTGCTCCAGTTGCTATAAAATACATTCGCAATTTACCCAATGAAATTGTGTATATTTATAAAACCCAGCTCCTATTTCCATAAACATTTTTGATTTTCACGGAGATGCTGCCTATGTCAGTAACGCCTAGAATGTCATTAAATATATACTATACATTTTTTAAAACCTCACTGGCTGATTGAAAAAGTGCAACCAAAATTAACTGTTTATGATGAATAAACTCACAATTAGATTGTTAAAACCAATTGTCATGAAATTGTCGGTATTTTATGAATGTATATACTATTAAATTAATCTTCTCATGTTAGCACCATCTAGTGGTCAGAACTTTACATAAAAATGATGGAGAAAAGAAGGGTTTGGGACTTTAAATGAGGCACAGGACATAGGGGCCAAGTGCCTGCATCCCTAATTGCAAGAATACATAAATAAGGGGTTGGGACTTTAAATGAAGCATGCGGCTGGAAAAGCAAAATTAACAAGATGTGTCTGGCAAATTTATAGTTTGTTATATCTATACACATTAGATCAGGGCACAATGCAGATACAAAGATATTGATGAATAAAAATTAGTTCATATATGTAACCCATAGTGGCATTATAACATAATAACATGGTAGTTCATAATATTGACTTGTAACCCAGACTCTTTGATCCATATTTACATTCCAAAAAGTTTTTATTGAAATTTTTAACATTTAGTACATGGTATAGTCGGACTACAAACATTATAATTGGTACAATGTAGCATTCAACACATGGAAAACAGGAGTCCCAGCAGTGCATAGAACAAAAAAAAACAATACAAGCATTGAGAACCAATACGTACAGGGTGGGGGGGACAAGTTAAGGCAGGTGAACTTGAGTACATGACCCAACACTTATATTGTAACTTATAAACCCAAACATTCTAATGTTACTGCTCCATTTCTTTAGTGTTAAGAAGTAAATGACGGCTGAGACAACCCCGCTACCCCAAACAGGAACTTACTGTAGCGAAGCAGTGGCCGCCCCCACTCATTGTCGTATCACTGTTCAAGGAACAGAGACAGTATTGTGTCTACTGCAGGGATTTAAGAGTCTTTCTTGGTCAGTGTCATCAGAAGAGAGAGGTTATTTGCCTGCGCAGAGTGAAGGCTAGAGGCCTGTGCATCCTGTGGGAAGATCTGCTTTAGTGTAGAATGGGCCTATAGTTTAAGTTATGCATATTCCAATGGGAGGGTAGTTTATGTCTGTGTTGGGTATTGACTGTGGTCATGTGTGGATTGAACAGGACCCAAAAGAGGGGGGCATGTGGTAAGCAATGAAAATAGGGGTAATGAAGGGTGGGGAGGTGGGAAGTGAGGAGGGTAAAGTGGGGTGATTGTTCTACCCTTACCTCCCTCTCCTTCATCTTCTCAACCAGAGACAATCCTTTTTTAATCTGTCCGTAAAGCAGGGGGGGGGCAAAATTTGGGAGGCCAGAGGCATCAGTCAAGCATCAACGCTGTTGATTAGTAGTGTTAGGGGTCTTAAAGCAATTATCCTGTAATGTCCTGATCATTTCTATATGGATTTATTAATAAGGCAGGAATAGTACTGGATGATAGGAAACGAGTCCAGCACGCCCATTTTGTTCCAGATTTCGCAGTGTATCCCAGGCAATGTGGATTAGTACCTCCATTTCGGCTACTTTTCTAATTCTATTAAACCATTCTATGATTGTGAGGATGTAGGTGGTCATCCAGTGGGTTGGGATGCATTGTTTTGCCACATTTAGCATGTGCATAGCCAATGATTTGTGTTATGTTTTATGTGAAAGGAGTGATGAAGTAAGATTTGGGCTGGTTTAAATTACAGGTCATATGTCGTAACCTTTGAGATAATACGGTGAACATCCTTTCAAAAGATATGAATCCTTGGACACCAGATATGTATTAATGTACCTCTTTCATTGAGGCATCTCCAACATGTTTCCGATAAGGTGGGCCTAAATTTGTGTAGAAGAGCTGGAGTGCGATACCAGCGAGTTTGGATCTTGTAGCCATTCTCTTGGGTGAAAACATTTAATGAACCTTTATGAATGTTGGTGTATATTTGTTCCCAATTTTATGGCGTCAGTCACAAGGAGAGATCTGTCTTCCATTTCTTACAGGCTGCGCTATTATTAGTTCGGCAGTCTGTGAACAAAAGGTAGTGTACAGTGGATATTAAGTGGTTCTGAGGGGGGTTTTGCATGCATAGTTGTTCAAATTTTGTGAGCTGTCTTGCGCAAGAGGAGTTTTGATCTAGGGATTTGAGATAGTGTGTGAGCATTAAGAATTGCCATGGAGGGATAGGAGGTGTGTTCGCTTGTAAGGATAGGTAAGTGGCTGACACTGGTTTTCCATTTTTGTAAAAGTGATGTGGAAGAATTTGATCGTCCGGCCAGTGGTCTAATAGGAATTGATGGTGCATTCCTGGTGGGAAGTCAGGGTTCATCTTGATTGGGGTCAATGGGCTAGTGATGGAAGATAAGGAGGTCTGCTTACATGTTTTGTGGAAGCAATGTATAGTGGGTTCTATTAATGGATGAGAGCGTATCTCGGGCGGGAGGTGTCATTCTAATATCCAAGGTAAGGATTTCAGGGTTAGGGTCATGAAAGAGGCCTCCAAGTGTACCCAATCTTTGTATGATTCATGCATGATCCAGTCGATTATCCTGGATAGGTGGGCAGCCTTGTAGTAGTTGGAGAGATCTGGGAGGCCTATCCCCCCTGAGTGTTTAGGTAGAGTCAGTTGTGCATAGTTAATCCTGGGTCTACCCTCACCCCACAGGAATTTGGTACAGAGGTTCTTATATTAATTAGAAATCACTGTGCTGAGAGTTCAAAAACATCAAATAAAAGATTAGTACCATGAATGCAGCTGTTTATTATTAACAATATATATATACATATGGTGAAAACCTATAACTGGTGAGTTCCAATCAATTCACAGCAGCGCAATGAGTGAATACACATAAACCTACTGTGTATTTTCATATGTGCATAAACTCAATAAATATAAAGTGAATCTGTGCAAATAATGTAAAATCATATAAAAATATTGTTTGCATTAAATGTGCATATGAAAAAATATAGTCCATAAAAACGTCCATTAATGCATCACAGTCTCATATGTGAAGACAAGTGCTCATACTCCATACATGACACCCTTATACTCCTCCACCAGTGTGCTTCAGTGATTCAATCACGCTAATGGACATAGGCTTACCAGACATCAGATGATAAACTGTATAAAATCACTGCTTATATGGCATACTCCAATTGACTCCAAGATTAGTGCTCATATGTTGGATCCAAGCCACTCCACATGTGGGAACAAATCACACGGGAAACCTCCGATAGTGTAAAACCTTCTTAAAAACTTTATTGCACAAAGATCCAATTCGATCAACCGTTCTGTATCTTACATCAATAGTATCAAATCACTGCACTCCTTCTCCTTACTGTTTATTAGCACAGCACTGACACTCGTACAGTCAAGCATGGTATCTGAGTTGCCATATTTCCAGCCCTTAGATGCGTTTCATCACTTCTGACTTGTTCACAAAGGGGTCTTTGGGTTGGAATGTGATGGAGAGTTAAAGTCTCGTAAGAAAGGGGAACGTAGGACGTCACTGAAAGTGTTAATATATGCCACTAAGAGACCGTAGGGCCCCGGGTTTTTCCTTGGTTTAATTTGTTTTATTGTTTGGTCCCACTCTTCTGCTGTGAGAGGGCCTTCCAGATTTTTGGCTAAGTCAGGGGTATTAGTTTTGGAAAAGAATTTGCCTAGGAATGTCTTAATCTCTTTGTATCTTTCTGGAGGTGAGTGGTTGGGGGGATTTTTCTCATTGAGGTTGTATAGATCAGAGTAATACCTTTTGAATTCTTGGGTAATGTCATTGTTTTTTGTTAGTACCTTGCCTGTATGAGATTTAAGTTTGTGTACTGTATTTTTAGCTTTCTTTGTGCGTAACGCCTGTGCTAGCAGAAGGACGCTTTTCGCTTTTATTGCGATGCTCATAAAAGAGTAGTGTTGAGCGAACCCGGACTGTAACGTTCGGGTCCGTACCGAACTTTCGGGTGTCCGTGGCACGGACCCGGACCCGGACATTTCAAAAATCGTTCGGGTTCGACTAACCGACGGGACGTCGAAGAGTTGTGCACCTCATTTTATCGTCTTGGGGCCTGGCTTGGGCTTGCTAAAAACTTTACAGGCCCAGGCCCAGGCACGGTGCCTGTGGGCTTTCAAGCCATGCCTGGGCTTGCAATGTCAGGCCCAAGCGAGTTGTGATGAGAAAATACTCGTAGCGTTATTTTCGCTTTTCGCAGGAAGACGATCGTGTCCGCAATGCGTGTTTCTTTCGATTTTTATGTCATGTGTTTGAATTTAGAGTATGTCCGTTCCATGATTGTTTTTTGTTACTGTAATGGGTTCTTAAGTTTTCCATAATGAGACTAGATATGTTGGAGTTACTCTTTTTAGGGGGGTTGGTGAGTGGAGGTCTTTCTATGTTTCTCTAATTCTGTAAGGATCCGTTTAAGAAAAGGTTTTGATTAT
>BLSH010378060.1:193899-222165 GCA_018402905.1 Glandirana rugosa | reverse complement strand
CACAGACAAGCGGAGCCGTTTGTCCACATCCAATGTGGACAAGCTAACCTTTATTAAAATGAATCAGGCATGGATCCCACAAGACTTGTCTGTACCTTCTGCAGAATAAACATTTAGACCGGACTCACACAGCCATTCATATACTTCTTTTTTTGAATAGGCCTCAATACAAAAAAAACCATGTTGGCTACCTCCTCCTACTCCTCTACCACCGCCACTTCCACCTACACTGCCACGGTCACGGCCTAGTCAACCTCTAGGCTCCTACTCCACATCCACCCCCCTTCCTGTTATTTAACTTGATTTTAATTTATTTTCCCTATCCCCATTTATTTGTAGGGCACTTGCCCTAGTTTGAAGATGATTTTAGAACAGTTATATGGCTTCTACCGTTAATTAATACTTTTCAGACACAGTTTGAAGATGATCCACATTCACCTCCATTTTTGCTTTTTTTATGTTTTTATTTTTTTAAAAATATTTACAGTTATTTCCCTGACCCCATTTTTTTGTAGGGCACTTGCCCTACCCTTACCCCCATTTTACTTCCTTTTGCAGCCCTCTGGGGCTTTCCAGGACTTTCCTACAGCCATTTTTGTGCCTAAAAGTTCGGGTCCCCATTGATTTCAATGGGGTTCGTTGTCCGTGCGATCGTTCGGGTTCCGTCCGGACCCGGACCCGGACTTTGTCCCGAAGTTCGGACGGACCAGCAGAACCCGAACTTCCAGGTGTTCGCTCAACTCTAGTCATTATATATTCAAACTTGGGGTGATCTCTCAGTTTGGAGACAGCTCCTAGTTTGGGAGACAGAAGGTCCCACCCAGGGGTCAAAGGAGCCCCAGCCAGGAGCTAAGTGATAGAAGGTCTCACCCAGGGGTTAGAGGTGCCCCAGCCAGGATTAAAGAGACATGAGGTCTCACCCAGGGGTTAGAGGAGCCTCAGCCAGAAGTCAAGAGACAGGAGGTCTCACCCAGGGTTCAGAGGAGCCCCAGTCAGCAGCCCAGAGACAGAGGGTCTCACCCAGGGGTGAGAAGAGCCCCAGCCTAGAGACAGGAGGTCTCTTTCCAGGAGTCAGATTGGCTTCTATCGGGGTGTCAGGAGAACCCCCTATCCAGAGGCCAGGATTGGGTCGTGCAGCAGGGCTCTGCAACTAAAGTCTAAGGGAGCCTAATAAACCAGTAGAGACAGTGCGACCAGTGGACAAAACAGTCCGAGGGACTGGTAAGAAGAGCAGTGGTGCTGCCAACAAGAGAGCCAGGTGGCTTTGTATTTTCATTTGACTGTTCATTGATGTGAAAGAACCCCTGCATTGGCAACTGATGTCTATGTGAACTTTCCATTTTATATAATAAGTGGGCTGCTATGCCCTAAAATACAGTTTGATCTGGTGCAACTCATTAAAAAAGCACCTACCGCATGAGTATAATCTTCCGAATACCACAATATATATTTGTTTTATTTATTTTGTATATACTGTATGTAAATATGTTTTTTTTAAGCTGTATGCTTGTAGGATTTTTAATAAACAAAAATTTACGGAGTGAGACATTGTATAACTCAGCATGGCTCAAACATGTCACAAGTCTTTAGACACTGACCTAGCATTGTAAATGGAGACATTTATCATATTTCTCTCTACTTTACTTTCGGCTGAGACCTTTAACAACTTACGAACAGAAATGCTTGAAGCCATTGTTCGCTCACCATGTCCTCTCCCTATGTTACAAATTATTACCTTTATACAGACTGAGATTACTCACTTTCTTTTTTGAGAAAAGGGAAAAAGACCTGGACTCATGTCAAAAATCATTATCTCTCAAACCTTCCATCAATAATAATGGAAGAGCATAGCAATAAAAGGTAAGCTACTTACAGAGCAGAGAAACCTGCCTTTCTACTGGGTGTTATATATTACCTCTCCCAGAGCTTTAACGCCTGAGTCATAGTGACAACCTGGTAGTACTTAACATCTTTTAGAAAATGTAGCTTTTTCCCCTATCTGTAAAACAATAACATTTTATTTGCATGTCATTGATTTAACCTCTAGCATCTTGGTTATGAGAAGTCTAGTTGGTGACAATAAGATTATTGAGCATTCATATCTCTGTTTAGCCCACACAGTGTGATTTTAGAGGAAAGGATGGGAATAGGTATATTATTGCTGCAGGTGGGGATGAGGCAGCAGTGTGTTTCATCTTTTTTTTTTTTTTACACTTTTTTCCCTCATCATCATGCAATGGCGGCCCATCCATAGAGGGTGCATGGGCGGCACACCCCCATCCATGCGTCCAGCCCCCTGATCTACATAACAGGGCACTGGACTATGGATTCTAATGGCAAGGTGTGCCAGAGGCTCTAATAGGCTTAAAAGAAGGGTGGGATTGGGGCACCCCGAACCCACCCAGTTGTGTGATGATAGCAAATTAATTTTTGCTATTTTCACACTAATCAGGAGGCAGGTCGTGAGACCTGTTTCCCGATTGGCCAAAGCGTCAGGCAATCCTATTGGATGCCTAGCCCTTAGGTGGAACAGAGAGGAGACACACGGCGGAGGAAGCCCTGGAAGGAGCGGCTGCCGCTGCCCGCATGCTAGGAGAGGAGGAGAGGACACCACAGCCCGCCAGCCCTAGATCGGGTAGATGCCAGACCGCCGGCCCCCGGCGAGGGTGGGGGTGTTGTCAGTGCTGTGCTGCCGGCCTCCTGGAAGGGGGGGTTGTGCCAGTGCAGCGCCTCCGCCTGCTTGTTTGCCACCCCCCCCCCCCCAAAAAAAAAAAAAAAAACACCAGCCACCACAGTCATCATGTCTACTACAGCCAACTAAGATTATTCCAGGAAGGAAAGTTGCCAACAGTGCCTCAATTAATGCAGTTTGGATGTTAGAAGATGGGCTTGCAATTGTTGGTACTACATATAAGTTAAATCTAAACTCCAACTTTCTTTTCACTAGAACTGAATAGAATCATCAATCCCATCATAGATCATACCTCTTTACCATGTTGCTCTGATGTCTGCAAATCCCTTGATATTCTGGGTTTAGTTGTGGCTTTGTATCATATGACACCCTGTATATCCTGCTGATAGACTTGGTCCCTTCCACAGGCACTGCAGCAGCTAGACCCTCAAACACACCCCTCTGTAGTCAAATGATGTAACTTCCTTCACAGCTCTGATGGAGTGTGGGATGTAATACATTGTTATTAGCCTTCAGTCCCACCCAGTCACACTTACAGGAAGATTCCAAACCTCTCAAGTCCTGCTTCACAGATCACAGCATTATTTAAAAAGGAAAGCCCTTCATATACGCACATACACAGCCTGCTGGGGAAGCTAGCTGTGCTGACTCTGGGAGGGATTGAATAGATAGCCCTGGTACACACTAGCATGACATGAAAGTCATGTGACTTACAGTGCAACTATCATTACTATTCAACTTTGATAGATCTGTGATTTTTTAACCCTCACCTCTCCTCCCTGGTCATTCCTGCTGCCTAAAAACTTCCCACCAAGCACATTCTATTCACACCTCAGTGTAGCAGAAAAGCATGTTCCCACTCGTGGTTTCTTGTGCGTTTTGCAAGCGTATACATGCACTTAAATGGGATGCCCTACATGCAACAAATTCCCAAAAGAAGCACAACAACATGCACAGAAAATGCATGCTTTTTCTTGCTGGGTTTTCCTGTGTTCGGATATGCGCAGATGTGAAAGTGGTAACCCAAGAACTTGTTTTTGAAATGCACAGCAAAACACACATTCTCTGCGCAGGTTGCTTCTCATTCGGAAATGTGCAGATGCAAAGCATGCATTTTTTGTGGCTCGCTGTGCATTTGGAAACGTGCAGATGCAAACAAACGGTGATACAAGCACACTGCTTTTTGCCAAGATTTTTCTAAATGCACGGCAAAGCATACATTTTCTTGTGGGTTGCTGTGCATTCAGAAGTGCGCAGATGTGAATGAATACCAACGCAAGCACGCCGCGCATTGCTGCGTGTTTTTGAAAAGCATGGCATGGTATGCATTTTCTTGTGGGTTGTCATGCATTTGGAAATGCGCATATGCAAACAAATAACAACACAAGTGCAATGCGTGTTGCCGCGTGCCTTCAAAATGCACGGGAAAGCATGTGTTTTTTTGTGTGGGTTGCCACACTTTTGGAAATGTGCAGATGCAAACGAATGGTAACGCAAGCGCTTCGCACATTGCTGTGCGTTTTCTTCTGGGGTGCTGTGCGTTTCGTAATGTGCAGATGTGAATGACTGGAAACGCAAGCATGATGCGCCTTGCATGGTAAAGTGTATGTTTTTTGTGCAGGTTTTCGTGTTTTTGGAAACGTATAGATGTAAATAAATAGTGATGCAAGCATGATGCATGTTGCTGCACGTTTATTTTATTAAGGATTGCCGTGCGTTCAGAATTGTGCAGATGCAAATGAATGGTAACACAAGCATTCCATGTATTTTATTGATTGCCGTGCGTTTGGAAATGCACAAATGTGAATGAATGGTAACGTCACACGTTTTGCTGTTTGTTTTCTAAACGCATGAGAAACCATGTGTTTTCTTTGCCGGTTGCTGTGTTCGGAAACGTGTAAATGAGAGCCTGTTACTAAACCTAAAAACATTTTCAGTTTTCCTGTGTCCCCCTTCCCTTTATGAAGAGTAAGAGAGGGGAGAAGAGATCAGCGTTGTGCATCTCTTCTCCCCTCTTTTCCTCTTTACAGAGCATTCGAGCAGCAGCAGGAGCCATTGACTCTTGCTGCAGTCAATCAGATGCAGTGAAGAGGAAGTGGAGGTGGGCCTAAATTTTTTAAAAATGCGCAGCAAAGTGCAAATTTTTCATGCGGGTTGCTGCGCATGCTGCTTGTTGCTATGTGTTTTTAATACGCACAACAAAGTACATGTTTTCTGTGCTGATTGCATCCTGAAACGCGTAAGCGACAATGCAGCCTAAATGATAACGCAAGCTTGACATTCATTGCCATGCGCTTTCAAAACACACAGCAAAGCATGCATTTTCTATTGTGGGTTTCCTTGTGTTTGGAAATGCGCAGATGAAGCCTAAATAGTAATGAAAGTGCAAAGTACATTGCCGCACATTTTAGAAATGCACAGCAAAGCGTGTGTTTTCAGTGTGGGTTGTCATTCAGAAACAAACAGATGTGAACCCAGCCTAAATGGCACTGTGAAAGTGATGCATGTTTGGTGGGCGTTGCGTGCATTTTCCGTGTGGGTTCTGTGAAAAAGCATGCATGAGAGCCCTCTTGGCAAGCGGCCCTGGGGGAAGAGGAGGATGGGGCTGCTCTCTACATTACAACCATTACACAGAGCGGGGAAGTATAACATGTTTGTTGTTAAAAAATAAAAAAAAATGCCTTTAGAAACACTTTAATTTTCTGACTAAAGTTCCACTTCCTGCTTGTTCCCTCTTCACTGCAGAGAGGAATGGAATGTGGGTGGTGATAACGCAATTCCATTCCTCATCTTTCAGCACCCCACATGAAGCCCAGAAATGCCCAGAGTAACCCTTAGGCCTCATGCACACAGAACGTTAAAAAAAATTCTAAAAAAGTCAGTAGCTTTGCAGTGAATTTTTCAGCTTTTTGCAGCGTTATTGCACTAGCGTTTTTGAGTGTTTTTTAGCAGTAGTGTTTTTTTTTTTTAATGGATCGAAAACATCCAAAAATGCTGGTGAGCCACGTTTTTGATCGCTTTTGGACATTTTTGAGCGTTTGAGTGTTAGAACATTTTTACAGCTGAAAAACGTTTCTCAGAAACCATTAGTCTTGGGATTTTTTTGCAGCTCAAAAACGTCACTGCCCAAAACAGTTGATAACAGCCTATGTGTGCATGTACACATAGGATGACATGATGGGGAGTTTATTGACTGTAGAAAAAAAACATTTGAAGCTAAAAACAGCAGCTGTAAAAATCCAAAAATGTCCTGTGTGCATGAGGCCTTAGGCTCCAAGCACACTGGCTTTAAAAAAATTTGTTTCTACAGGAGTTTTGTGTTCTGCCTGTAGAAGCTACTCAATGTTATTCTACATGTACATGCACATTAGGATGTTTAGAGGCATATTCGGAGCGCAACATTTACAGGCAGGAAAAAAAAACCCTTCTGGATCGCGTTTCTGATTGGAGCTCACTGGCAGAAAAAGTGTAAAGCTCTCTTAAACTCATCTAGACTTTGAACAAAAATGCTCTATATGAACTTTTTTTTATTACAAAGAGAACAGATGTTTTTTTTAAGCCCAGTGTGCATGGAGCCTTAGATCCACCCACATCAACTCCCACAGCTGGTACAAGTGACTCCCATAGCCCACCATGAAACTACAGAGGCTCAAAGGATTGTGGGACATGTAGTAGCAGGACTGGAAAAATAAGGAAAGAGGAAATTCAGCCAGGAGGAGAAGTGACATCACAGAAATAGTAACCTGCTTTATACACAGGCACCTGCTTTATACAGTTAAAGGAGGAAAGTTACACATAAATTGACAGTGGGGTTGTGATTCATTTACATGCACAATGCATCTGTTGTTTTGGGGAGGAAAAGCTGGAGTTGTACTTTAAATGATTTGTGCAAACCTAGACTTGACCAAAAAAGTTTTGTAGAAGTGTGATGTTCATCATGTCCTGAGCTCACTGAAACTGGACATTCCTGTCCGGGCTGCTCAAAACTTTTAGCTGCATTACAAGCAATATGAGCATTGGGTGTTAATTGCTTTGAGCCTTAATTAGCATCAATTCAGTCAAGGAACAGCTAGTTACCAAATTTTGATGATTTTTTATAATTCTTTCTAAGGCTAGGTTCACATTTGTGTGCTGCAGGAATGCATTCAAAATCATGCGCTTTCCTGCAATGCAAAAAAAAACAAAACAAAAAAAAAAAAACAACCTTTTCTCAGTTGCCCAGCATTGACTTTTATTCTTAATAGCACCTCAATGCATCTAGCAATGCATGCATGTGTTCATGTATAGTAACAAACTAGTAGTAGACATGTGAAATTCGCTTCGGTCTGAATATAAATTCGGACAAATTTTTAGTTGTTCGGAGATTCGGATGTATCCGAATTTCCAAATGAAATAGTAACACATTTTGTTGAATTTTGTTTCGTATATTTGAAAAATTATTGACCTTTTCAAACTCTGTGTGAAGAATAGCTGATTGGTAAGGAGCAGGCCGGGAAGCCGGCCACCATGTCCTTAACAACACTCATAAACTGTCAACTTCTCCACTGACAGCTCAAATGTAAACAAAAGAATGCCAGAAATAAAAAATTCATTAAAAAACAGTGTGAGCTCCCCACCCAATCCATACTAGGCTCTTTGGGTCTGGTATGCATTTTAAGGGGCACCCCAAACCATTAATGTTTAAATAATGGTGTGGGGTCCCCCTCAACATCCATACCAGACCCTTATCCAAGCATGCAGCCTGGAAGGCCAGGAAGGGGGGGTGAGCGAACCTCCCTCTCCTGAACCATACTAGGCCACATGCCCTCAACATGGGTGTTCTTTCGGGCAGGGGGGGCTCTGCATGTTAATGGGGACAAGGGCCTCTTCCCCACAATCCTGGCCAGGGGTTGTGGGGGTCGGCAGGGGTCTTATCACAATCTAGAAACCCCCTTTAACAAGGGGGCCCCCAGATCCTTGCCATCACTATGTGAATGAGTATGGGGTACATAGTACCCCTACCCATTCACAAATCAAGTGTAAAAAGTGAGTAAAGACACAACATGAGTTTTTGACAATTCCTTTATTAAAAAAATAAAAACAAGTCCCCTGAAGTAGATCCATAGTCAATCACAATGCCGGCCGCACCACCGAATCCAAGAAACGAAAAAGAAAAACCTCCAGTCTTGTTGAAGGCTCCCCCCATCTGCCTGCTCTGCTGTTTGACATTTCTTCAAAAAACTAAAAAATTGGCGGAGTCACTCAATGATGTAATTGGGTAACCCTGCCACTGGCACTGGGTGGCCACCACCCCTTAGCTATTTAAGAACTGTCAGATGGCGGAGCAGGCAGATGTCGGGAGCCTTCGTCGGGACCAGAGGGTTTTTTTAAATTATTTTACAGGTCCGGCAGGCAACATGATTTACATTGGATCTACTTCGGGGGACTTTTTTATTTTTTAAATAAAGGACTTTACTCACTTTTTACACTTTTGGGTACCCTATACATATTAACATAGGGGCAGATCTAGGGGTCCCCTTGTTAAAGGGGGCTTACAGATTCCGATAAGCCCCCCACCTGAAGTCCCCCACAGCCACCAGCCAGGGTTGTGGGGAAGAGGCCCTTGTCCCCATCAACATGGAGACAAGGTGCTTTTGGGTGGGGTGCCCCAAAGCACCCCCTCATATTGAGGGCATGTGGCCTGGTATGGTTGAGAAAGGGGGGTGCTCACTCATCCTCCCCCTTTTCTGGCCTGCCAGGCTGCATGCTCGGATAAGGGTCTGGTATGGATTTTGGGGGGACCTTATGCCATTTTGTCTTTAAATTTTGGTGTGGTGTTTTTTTTTTCTGAATTTTTCATTTCCGGCATTCTTTTGTTTACATTTCAGCGGTCAGTGGGGAAGCCCTTTGACAGCTGATGAGTCATAGGTTGTTAAGGACGTGGGGGCCAGCTACTCTTCACACAGAATTTCAATTGGTCAATGATTTTTCAACCTATTCGAATTCCAATTGTTGCGAAAATTTGAAATTCGTCAGAAAATGAATAAACAAAACAAAATTAAATGAAATAAAACTAAACTAAATGAATTCTGAAACAAATCAATGAAATTAAATTAATAACATAATAAACCTATCCGAAATCAAAAATGTTTTTTTTTCCCTGTTCTGCACAGGTCTAATGAGTAGTTAATTGTTAATCTCTGCAGGACTTCCAATGCCTAGGAAGCCTAATGCCAAGCTCCCACATTAAAAATATATAAATTGCAGAGCCAAATTATGTGGTTTTCATCCTCATTCTTTTGCTGTCTCCCACAGTCTCTCCATTCGACCCTCTTCCTGTTTCTGCTCTTCTGGGTTCTTCTTGTAAGCCCAAGTGATCTTGGACATGACCTTAGAGATGCATCATCATGCTGACCTGGGTTTATAGTGGTGTTGCACATAATGGTGCTGAAATGTCGCTATATGCAATTGTGTGCAGCAATAAGGAGTGTCAGAGGAAAGAGAATCTAGTTTATCACATGACTGGAAAATGTTACACCACCATTCCTGGCTCCAGCTGGAGTGGAGTGAACCACCTCTGGGCCTGCCCCTGCAGAGCTGCAAGAATCTCTGCTCCGGTGTAGTTCCTGGTCCCTAGACACACCAGCTGAAGCACTGCATAGCACCTTTTAGACTGAGTCATTGAATAGCCCCTTGAATGCTTAGGGGATACTTGAGGTTCATAGGACAATTCAGCAGGGGAGGGCTTCAAGGACCTGGGACACCCTGCACTATACCATCATCCCTGTCAGTGTAGGCTGCTAAGAGGTCATGAGGTATAGCGGGGGAAAACTGAGGTGAGTAAGGAGAAGGAACAGATTTGCACCCATTTTGTGTGGCTTTTAGGTGCTCTTGCCAACAAGCTGAGTGGTGGGAGGTTAGATGCCTTGTCAAGCATGTGGTACCCAAATGGCTGGTGTTTTTGCCACGCTTGATGTGCTTGAGGCAAAGTTCGAAAATTGCAACAGTGCAATTGGCTGCACATGTGCTAAAAAAAGGCCCAGACAGCTGAGCTGTGGGAAGTGGGCAGAGAGATAACAGCTCCACAATGTGATGGGATAGGGTCGCTGCTCTCTACTCTTCCATTAAGGCAGCCTCATTGGGGTTGTGCCTGACCCTCACTTTCGTCCTCTGCTCTATCTGGCACCCAAGTTGCATCAGTGACCTCATCATCATCATCATCTCCTCCATCCTTATTACCACTGGAGACAACTTGGCAATACGCTGCAGCTGGGGGGCATGGTTGCCAATTTGTGTACCAGTGTTCTCCCCTCTCTGTAGGCTCATGTTCCTGCCTTCCTCAAAGACAGGACCAACATCTGAATCAAGCAATGGCTGCGCATTGTCTAGGAGCAAGTGGCTGATGCTGTGTTCAAATAACTCAGCTGACTCCTCCATGCCTGATGCTGGGGCTATGGCAGGAATAGCTGTGGACAAGGAGGCAGGTTAAGCCACTCTGGCAGCTGCAGTGTATTGTGCACTGGTCTCTGCTTGGGTGACGGAGGATGAGGAGGATGAGGAGGATGAGGACGGTTTAATAAGCCAGTCCACCACCTCCTCTGCACGCTGTGGTTGGATAGCACGGGTAACATCACTAAACAGATGAAATGATACCCTGCCTGAGGACTGAACACATCCACCTTTGCCTGTGGACACATATGCTGCTGGCCCCCTCACAGTGCCATGGGAGTGCCTGCCTCTCCTTGTTGTCCTCCCAGACATGATGTTGGTGATTATTAACAAAATGTAACAAAGATGTGGAAATGTGTATGTGGATGCACGTTAATCAATGAAAAGAGGTGTTTGGTGCACTTTATCTTGACTACTCACTACACAGACACACTCCACTAATATACTATAATATACTGCAGTAAAACTGCACTGATGCACTGCAATACACATGCAGTAGCACTGAAATATATGGCGTTAAACATGAAGTAACGCACTGAAATATACGTTGTTAAACTTGCAGTAAGTCACTGAAATATATGTCATTACACTTGCAGTAACGCACTGAAATATATGGCGTTAAACTTGCAGTAATGCACTAAACTATACTGTGTTAAACAGAAGGTAATGTACTGAAATATATGGTGTTTAACTTGCAGTAACGCACTGAACCATACTGCGTTAAACAGACGGCAATGCACTGAAATATACGGCGTTAAACTTGCAGCATGTGTGAAATAAGCTTGTGGGGATCGCTTTTCAGAGGAAAAGATTCAGAATGGAGGTCAGTTTCTTTAAAATCTGGTGGCTTGCCAGGTTTATTATTACATTTTGCAAGCTCAAAACACATAGGAAAACAGAAAACCAAATCTCGCGTCCGGCCCTAAACTAAACAATCAGGTTCCACTCTATACAGTGTGGGGCTGTCCCCAACACCCACAAAACATAAGTACAGTGCAAACCTTGATCTTTGAGTTCAAATTAGTGCACAGAGCTCACTCAGCTTTCTCCCTCTGAGATCCAGGATAGAGCTCCCCTCTGCTCTCTTCCTGATAATTAAATGCAGGTGGAGATGGGTTTAAGTGGACCAGAAAGTCTGGGCCAGAATCAGCTCTGCCACTGTGGCTGGCAAAACCCAGGTCGGACTCTCACTAGTCGCCTCAACATGATCACATGTGAAGTGACAAGTATTGCCCGTCCATTATTGCGCCTCGCATAACGTCACATATCCCCCCCTCTGCTCAAGCCCCTTGGGGGGAGCAACTGTCCTGACCATGCAGTAGGCCCGGGAAAGGCCATCAGCGTTATTCTGGAGCCTTCCAGCCTGGTGTTCCACTGAGAATTTAAACAGCTGTAGGGCCAGGAACCACCTAGTCACCCGGCTATTTTTTTCCCGGTTGTTACACATCCACTTAAGGGGAGGCATGGTTGGTTACTAGCCTGAATGACCTTCCCAGTAGGTAGTATTTTAGGGCCTCTAAGGCCCACTTGATAGCCAGGCACTCCTTCTCCACAATGGCATAATTCCTTTCATGCCTATTAAGCTTTCTGCTTAAGTAGACGACCGGGTGCTCCTCACCATCTCTGATCTGGGACAGAACAGCACCTAGTCTCACCTCAGAGGTGTCGGTTTGAGCAACAATCTCATTTGTGAAGTCTGGGGTCATGAGCACCGGCTGTACACAAAGGGCTTGCTTCAACTTCTGGAATGCCTTCTCGGCTTCGGGATTCCACTTAACCATTCCCGACCCTCTATCATTCATCAGATTGGTCAGAGGGACGGCAATGGTGGAAAAGTCGGGGATGAAGAGTCGGTAATACCCTGTAATCCCAAGGAAGGCACAAACCTGTTTTTGTTCACCAGTTAGGGCCACTTTTGAATGGCCTTGATCTTATTGGTCTGGGGCTTGATCAGACCCCGACCAATAACATACCCAAGGTATATGGCCTCCTCCAGACCTATGGCACACTTTTTTGGGTTTCAAAAGGGATGCACTCCATTGAGACCCAAAGTGCCACATCCCAAAACACAAGACAAAAATGGAGAACTCCCTCTACAAAGTTCCACCCCTAGAGGGAGTTCTCCATTTTTGTCACTTTTTTGGGTTGAATGTTAAACCTGCTACTCTCAGCAAATCTACCACTGCCTGCACCTGGGGTAGATGTGATTCCCAATCTGGGCTGTGGATGACCACATCATCCAGATAGGCCGCTGCATAGGGCCGATACTGTCTCAAGGTTTTGTGTATCATCCTCTCGAAAGAAGTAGGGGCGCCATGCAGACCAAACAGCATTCGCTTGTATTGGAAAAACCCCTCGGGGGTAGAAAAGGCTGCACTAAAAGGCTCAACTAGATGCTGTGGGGCTCCTCTATCATGTCTAGGGATGAGCCAATCAGTGGGCGGCCTGCTGTGAGAGCTTTGATTGGCTAAAGGCAGGGTGCCTTTAGCCAATCACTGCACAGCAGCCCCAATCCACGCCCTACACTATATAAAGCTGCTTGTACAGCGGCTCTATGTAGTGTGTTGGCGATGGTCAGCTATTTTAGAGAGCTCGCTTAGGTTCCTGAAAACAGGCAGTTTAGCTAGCTAGCTTTCTTGTCTGTTTAAAAATAGAAAAAAAGTCCAAAAAATAGATAGCTAACTAGATAGATAGTTGGAAATATAAAATATATCTGTCAGTTAGTGCAGATGGGTTAGTGTAGGAAGGAAAAAAAAAATATATATATATATATGCATATATACTGTATATATATATATATATATATATATATATATATATATATATATATATAATTACTAGTTGTGGTGAGCAGCACTCATTTACAATGAGGGTGCCAGCGATCTAGCCTTGTCCATAGGCTGTATATAGAAATAATCAATCCGGGATTGCTGCACTCGTAGATTTATTAAAAAATATACAAAAAGTATACAAACAATATATACAAAAAGTTCCAAATGTCCAACAGTTTCGGGCTAGTGACAAAACGTTAACACCCTTCTTCAGGTAGGAACCATTACATATCACATACTATTCATTTAATCGTTTATATGTACTTCATCTTACATCAGGGAACAATTAAACAATCAATTATGTAAATAACATGATAGTTTCTTCCGTCTTCCTTAACCGTTTAATCATCAAAGGTGTTCACAGGTTAGATCAATCACCCACCTAGATATGAAGAGGGATCCAGAAATCTAACAATCATGTAATGAAAAAAAAGATCAATATAATAATTTTCCAAAGAGATATTATGACCGAAAAAAAGGGAATAAGTAAAAGAAATAAAATAAAACAAAACAGATGGAAAGGCAAAATATGCATGCAAATATTATCCAATATATGGAGTAGACAGTCTTAACCAGTAATATTTATAGGAACAAATGTAGATCAAAGTCTCTGTTTAACCCCTTCGGCGACAAAGTGCCCAAACAGTCAATCCAGTAGACCTCATGTGTTTTCAGCTTCAATTCTCTGTTACCCCCACGCCTATCAGGTAGAATTGCCTCAATAATCATATATCGCAACTGGGATACAGAGTGTCTCATCTCTACAAAATGTCTTGCCAATGGTATATTAGTTAATTTATCACGTATGGCATATTTATGCCTAGCTATTCTATCCTTGACCTTCTGTGTGGTCTCTCCAATATAAAGAAGGCCACACGGACATTTAATCATATATACTACAAAGGAGGATTGACATGTATGGTAACCCTTGATGTCAATATTCCGACCATTGTGGGGATGATTAAATGATTTACCCTTGATCATCGCACTACACTGAGTGCATGTGAGGCAAGGGTATGAGCCATGATTCGGCTGTCTTAAAAAAGTCCTGGTGTTAACAGTACCTGGTTTTACTATATCTGATTGAACAATTTTATTACAGATGGTACGGCCCCTCCGATACGAGGGCATGGGTGCACTTTGAAATTCCCTAATCTCGGGGCAATTATCCCTCAATATAGACCAATGTGTTTTTATAATTCTAAAGATACGATTTGAGTGAGCATGATATTGTGTGACAAAGGGAATTTTCTGGGTACTAACATTTCTCCTCCCAACCTTCATTGGCAACTCATCCCTAATTTGTCTCACTGTTTGTCTAGGGTAACCCCTCCTAATTAATTTATCCTCCATTTGGTTAAGGCGCTGTTCCCTCTGTTTAGAATCACTGACAATTCTTTTTACTTGTGATAGCTGACTTTTGGGAATAGACCTAAAGACATTAGATGGATGGAAACTAGTATAATGGAGAAGCTGATTTCGATCAGTCGGTTTAACATATAGGCCACTTGTCAGTACACCCCCGCTGATGGAAACACGTACATCCAGAAATGGTATGGTCTCAGTACTATAATTAATATTAAATTCCAAACCCGGAATCAACAGATTAAGGTACTGATTAAAGAGTAAAAGGGTATCAATGTCGCCCCCCCACAATACAAACACATCATCCAAAAAACGCACCCAGCATTTATATGCTCCAAAAACAATACATTATCATAAATAAATCCAGTTTCAATCATATTCATAAATGCGTTCGCATGGGGGGGGGGGGGCGACATTAGAACCCATAGACGCACCCTTCAGTTGTCTATAGTGCAGCTCTTTGTACAAAAAGACATTTTCCTCCAACACAATCTGTAAAAGATTCACTAAAAATGCAATTTCTGTTGTGGTGTAACATTTAGAATTATCCCACATGCGGCGACAGGCTTCAATTCCTAATTTATGAGGTATAATGGTGTATAGACTAGAAATATCCCATGTCACCAGAATAGCACCCTCCGGCACCTCTAAAGCATGCATCTTTACAAATAAATTGCTTGTATCTTTTATATATGATCGGGTATAGGTGATCAAAAGGTGTAATAGTTTTATCAAGAAACCTAGACAGAGGTGCCGTAACAGATTGCATGCTGGAGACAATTGGGCGACCCAGAGGGTCTGTGAGATTTTTGTGGATTTTTGGCAAAATGTATAATACAGGGGTAATCGGATTTTCAGCTGTAAGATATTTGCAGGTATCATGATCAATACTTTTGGCATCCACCGCATTTGTCAAACACCTATTGATTCTTTTTTGTATTTTAAAAATGGGATTACAATCAAGTTGAGCATATGTCTCTCTATCAGATAGAAGCCTCATATCTTCTTGATTATATTTGCAGGTATCAAGTACCACTATAGAACCACCCTTATCGGCCGGCTTGATGGTAATATCAAGCCGAGCCGATAAGGAGTCAAGTGCCAGTTGCTCTGCTTTACTCATATTGTTAGGTGTATGATCTACAACCGATCTATCCTCCAAAAACATTTTAATATCTTGCTCCACTTTCTTAATATATAGTTCTACTGCCGGACATTTAGTAGGGGGAGTTAAATGGCTTTTGTTAAATAGCCCAACATTTTTAATTGAAAGTTTAGGCACCAGAGCATTAGATACAAAGGGTTTGGAAGAAAAGAATGTTTTTAAACGGAGTTGCCTATAAAAGTGATACAAGTCCTGTATAAGTGAAAATTGATTAGTATGTTCTTTTGGGCAAAAACCCAAATTATCAATGTGCCTCTCGACCTCAATGATTTGATCAGTGAGGGAGACCCGTTCTTGTTGAAGAAATTGCACAGTAAGTGTCATAATATCATATGAACACTTATTGATAATTTGAGTAATTTTGGTTTTAAAGTTTACATCCTGGGAGAATAATGTAGGGACAAGCCGGACCCGCAAGCCTCGTGGTATAAATTGCAACCTGAAGTATTCAGCTAGAGTGATTTCATGCAGTTCAGAAGAGATAGATTTACGCATAAGTTTTCCAGCTTACGTGTCAGTTGCACTGCCGAGTCCTGTGTCAAAAAGTCCCTTGATCCAGTAGTGCCCGTAAAGATCCGGGATACATCCTCTTCAGAGAAGGAAAAAGAACCACCCGTGGCCATCCTTCAATGAATTCCCTTTTTCCAAAGGTGCTAGCTAGCAGTCGGGAGCTTCCCCCCATTCATCTGCACCCCCCCCCTTGCTCTCTTCCTCTCCCACCCAGTCCGGGATGCCCAGTATTGTGAGGAGCCTTGGAGTGGATGGATCATTGATACGAGGGGCTCACGCAGCAACGTGGATAAATGCAGGTGAAGGATCCATGCAATACTCCATAGGAGACCTGAATTGATCAGGGAGATCAGGACACAGGTGGAGGAAATCAGCCCAGCAGCCACACACTTGGAGGTTGAGACCGTAGTAATCCACAACACGGTCTCCCGTTACAAAGATTGTGATATAAGATCCAATAATAGTACAGCTAAGACCATGTTGGTCACTCTATGGACTATCCTATTACGGTTTTCCATTGTCAACCTACAACAATTGAAAGATTTGGTCATATAGTGAGTCAACCGCTGCAGGTAGAAGACCGATTTGATCCAAGATATTTGGTCTCCCAGTGTATGGCCATCCTATTGCAGTGTTCTGCGGGATACCCGGTCTCACCAAGCAGGGAAGCATCAGGTTGTACATTGGACACCCACTGGATGGATCAGGGACATGGCTTCCTCACAACAGTCGGGGAGATTGGATAACTATCTTGTGAGTGGACTCTATCACACAACACGATCCTCCTAATGGGTGGAGACCGAGTCACCAGGTTGGGAACGGTCTCCCCGTATTTGGGGATATCACCTTTATGTGCCACAGGATTTTTTGGCATTACCATCAGTGTGAACAACAGGTCAAAGCAGGGGACTGGATTAAGGAGAGGAGTCTTTCCCCCAATTTCCAATCAATCCCGGTGATTACAGCTCGGCATCAAACAATAGAAGGCCTTCCAAGAGTCAATTGAGGATACAGGTGGATACCGTTGTTCCTAGGGAGGTCTCCCAGCAACATACCCCTGGAGATACAGGATAGGGAACCAGGTAGAGACTGTTGGAGCATGAAATAAGGGTCTCCCTGTAAGTACCTACAGAATTCCAGCTAAGGAGGAACTATATGTCATCTACAAACTTTGAGTTTCCAATTACAGTGTCATAATGACTTTGATGCCTTCTTTATTTTGACCTGGTTAATCACTTTGGACTGCCAATAACCATCAATCCCTTCTGGGGTCGGGGGCAGAGCAGATGGGGGAGCAGATAGAGGTGTACCATCTTTAGGGGGCTAGAGGGGCGGTTTCTAACAGGGATCCCCTACACATCCCCCATTATAGGGGAGGGGACCCCTGTAGGTTGCAAGCGTCGGGTGGGTCCCCCACGGGCATGTCATGTGATGATTTACCAATCAAGAATACACAGGTGACTTGTAATGATGGTGCAGTTCGTTTTCTTTTTTTCTTTTAATTAAATTATATTTTTTTAACTGCATCCCCCCCCTCATTGCAGGACAAGTGCTGTACATTTAATTCATGAGATTCCCATAGTAGGTTGTTTGGTTTTTGTTCACTAAGGTTATCTAACAACTCTCTGAGGGCTTCACAGAACAGCTGTATTTATATTGAGGTTAAATTACACACAGGTAGACTCTATTTACTAATTAGGTGGCTTCTGAAGGTAATTGGTTCTACTAGATTTTAGTTAGGGGCATCAGAGTAAAGGGGCTGAATACAAATGCACACCATACTTTTCACATATTTATTTGTAAAAAAAATTGAAACTATTTATCATTTTTCTTCTACTTCACAATTATGTGCCACTTTGTGTTGGTCTATCACATAAAATCCCTATAAAATACATTTACGTTTTTGGTTGAAACATGACAAAATGTGGAAAATTTCAAGGGGTATGAATACTTTTTCAAGGCACTGTATAGTGTAAAAAAGGTTTATATTCTTCTCAGAACAGTGTGGTATTCCACTGAATTCAAAGCCAGATGAAAAGGGTTAAGAAATCCACCATGCACGCGTACCCTCCATCGCAATATAAGCCTCTTACCGGATGGTTATGATCCCCAATTACAGAGATCAAATACGCATGCAATAAAACCGACCCCTTCTAGTATCCCCAAGCTAAGAAAATATGGTTTGCGCAAATATGCAAGCTCAGTCGGTGTTTGGCTGTCAGTCACATTTGAGTGTAATCGGCACTCATAAGACTTCACTGTGTGCATGCGTGGATCAACTGGTCGAAATAGAAAACCAAGACCCTCTGATGGGACTTTCAAGGGCATAGACTCCACTCAAACATGACTACAGAATAGTATAAAAATTATTTCTAGTTTATTACAAAATTTCAATTAAAATCAAAAAGGAAAAGGAGGGCGGAGGGGATGAAATGGGGTACAAAAAACCCAATATACAAAATGATGATAAAATGCAACAATACATATAGCAGAACCACTTATTTACTGCACTGCTGTGTAATTGAAACAGAGTGCAACCCAATGCGTTTCAAGATTGTGCGTTGTTCCTCTTCATCAGGGGAAAGTGGTGGTATTACTCATATCTATTATTCAGGCATGCATATAGCGTAAATGTCGGTTCTCATATAGAACTAATGCAGATTAAAAGCAGGAATAAAGGATGCTGCTGCCACTGGTATCAGAAAGTCCATGGGGGTGAATGATGGGGATCGGTCCCAAAGCTGTCGCCTGTGAAAGGAGGGCAAGAGGGGGGGCGCCACCAAACCCAAGGCTAGATCCCAGGAGGGAAGGCTCACTGAGAATGGCCTGCCCGGTAGTAAAGGTCAACCCGTGCCATCTATGGTATGTGTAGATGCAGTATGAATAATGAGAGGGTGGTGGAGCTGCGTGGGAACAGTGTGGGAAATGTGTATGGCGTATAAGTTTTAGTATAATCCACTGGTTAACTAAAACTCAATGTGGAGACTGTCTATTCTAACCATTCACGAGGTGGCGGGAAGAGGAATGGGTAAATGCCACAAATGCACATGCAGGATCTCTACATGAGCTGATCTACAGTACATCTCTGCAAGTTTCTTCTTTCCTTTATCTATGTTGGGTGTGGAAGTGTGTCTTTCCTCCAATCAGCTCACACACAGTGTATGCCCAGGCTCCCCTCCCGCTGCTGAAACAAGGAAGAAAGATTTGTAACACCATGTGCACTTCCTAAAGCATATAGAAAGAGAAAGACTGCAGATATACATGTAAAACATATGTAGGGAGATTTGTCTCATTTGTGTATCATCTGAGTCTATTCACTTCACTGGGTATACGAGAGAGTTCACATCCACTTCTATCCTATGTTGATTTGAAAAGTAAGTTACAAATGGTTGCTATGGATTACAACACGTAAGAAAAAGAACTCTAGTAGAGGTGGACACAAAGGAAAAATCTCTAAAACAAACTATACCGAGTTATAATCTCATGAGCATTGGCTTACAGTTGACAAAATATGGTTTATTCAGGTGCACAAGTGTGTACTTGTCTTTAGTGTCATTTCTCTCTGCTGCCTTGTTCTTTGCTATCTGCATGAGTCACTTTTGACAACTGTATATATTCTGGAGTATGAATGGATGTAGAGGAGAGAAATCTACAGAAAAACAGGTACAACTTTTGTTTTCACCTCTATGTATCACCTGAGGCTAGTCACTTCACTGGGTATATGTGTGGGTTTACAACACTTTAATGTAAATTTTCATTTTCTTTCAGTTTTTATCTCAATTGATGGCATATCTTTTATTGGTGGTGAGCTCCATGTTCTGTGGCCATTTAGGAAAAATTGAATTGGATTCTATCACACTTGCTACAGCTGTAAGTATTCACTTTATTACTATTCTTCTTCTCTATCAAAAAAGGTCTTTATTTTAGTGAAGTCAAAACATTACAAGCAACTTCATAGTCTAAGGGCCGGTTCACACTGGTACGAGATACGCTCCGACTTTGGGAGCAAATGCCGCATGAAGTGTATAAATCAATGATTCCCTATGAGAGCCACCCTAACTGATCTGACACAAGTCGGTCTGACTTTGAAAAAGGTTACATACCAGCCCCTTTGGATCTGGTATGGATCTTCAGGAGGAACCCCATACAAAATGTTTTTAAAAAATGAAGTGGGGTCCCCCCAAGACCATACCAGACCCTGATGTCAGGGTTTTTTTTTATTATTTTGGCACAGGATTCTCCCCTCAAGATTCATACCAGATTCAAAGGGCATGGTATAGTCGGATCACACAAAGTCAGATCCATTCATTGGTCATGGGTGCTCAACCTGTGGCCCTCCAGCTGTTGCAAAACTACAAGTCCCCTCATGCCTCTGCCATTGGATGTCATGTTTGTAACTGTCAGCCTTGCAATCCCTCATAGGACTTGTAGTTCTGTAACAGCTGGAGGGCACAGGTTGAGCACCCATAGTCTAAGCCCTTTGTATAGTGGTATTATGCAAATCATATTTGTGTATATGTAATATTACAATTATATCAGTAAAGAGCCTAGTTAGTTCATTGTCTCTTCATTGTCTCTTTATGTATATCATGGCAGCATATCTGCCTGTACCTGTAGTAACATATCAGGAAAAGGGGACATGAATTTTTAGCTTTTCAGAAAACACAATAATGCTCAAATCTGTACAGTAATAAAAAGAATCAAGCAATGTATGCCCGGTAATCCAAAGCAAGGCACATGGATACATCCAGAGGGGTAACTAGAACCTTCAGGGTCCCAGTACAAGAAACCATGAAGGGCTCCCCTGACTCCCCCTTTCCAACTAAGCCTCAAGTTCTAGGAGGGTGTCCATGGACATCCTCCCAGAACCCTGCCTCCCACGTGCCCCGTGGGACCCACATGCAATGCGCTCTGTGAATGTTTTGTCCTTCGGACACAGCTGATCACAGATCACTGTCAAGGGCCAATCACAGTGGCCCTTTGCTATGTGATTAGCTGATCAAATGTAAACAGACTGTTTATCGACAGTCCTTTCCTACCACACTGTGTCTGTGTAAGGAAAGGAGAGCTACATGGCTTACACTGATAATCAGGGCACTGATCATCACATATGAAAATGTGAAAGAAAAATGCATTATATTATTATGCAATAAGAATGCAACATTACAGTAGGTTTTTTGTAAACCATATATTTCGGCAATCACTTTTTACAGCTCCTCTACATTGTACAGTGTAGTGCAGTGGAACGATTATGAGCATAATCTGTTCCAGGAGAATGCTTGTAATCCAAATCACTCGTACAGTCAGGTCCATAAATATTGGGACATCAACACAATTCTAATCTTTTTGGCTCTATACACCACCACAATGGATTTGAAATAAAACAAACAAGATGTACTTTAACTGCAGACTTTCAGCTTTAATTTGAGGGCATTTACATCCAAATCAGTTGAGCGGTGTAGGAATTACAACAGTTTGTATATGTTCCTCCCACTTTTTCATATTTCAATATTTTTATTAAGGATTATCTTACAGTATAAGACAAAAGCATTGTTGTAAACAGCGCGTAATAACAACTTATATTCAGATGAGAATATGATAAACATTGTTTCATCCAGAAAACAAAAGACATCAATAAGCAAATAAAATAGACAGAGAAAAAAAAAAAAAAAAGGAAAAGGGGGGAAAGGGGGGTAGGAATAACTATCATGTACTATTAAGACTAGTAATGTGGGTTATTATGAATCTGTATCATAACGGTCCAACACAGATACTTGTGAAAGCCCATTATGAGATATGTCATTCTTCAATTGAAAGCATAATGCAAAAATTAGGACCTCTATAGCAAGTCTCTTAAAGTAATGAACCCTTCTTAGGAGCCTATAGTAGAATCCGCATTGGGATCCTCCTGGGGGGGGGGGGGTGCTCTCAGATCCCTAGCACCCCAAACGGGGGCAGACTGTGCCAGGGACTGAGGTCCTCCCTGACTCCCAAGGACCCTCTCATTAAACCCTAATTACCCATCCCTCTTTCCTTTCCTCCCTTTTAAGAAAAGGAAAGGAAAAAGTCCTATGGTCATCTTCAGTATTTCTATCAAAGAACTTTCAATGACTTCCTAACTCACAAGACTATGTTAGTGTTCCCTGCCACTCACATGAGTGTAGCGACAAAAAAGGAGACAACAATGAGAAAGAAGATAAGAGAGAAAGGAAATAGTGAGATAAGGAGAGAAAAGACATAGACATAGTAAGTGTAAATTTAGTGAAATAGCTGAAGACTCCATCAACAACTTGAAGCGGTAGTAAACCCGCAAAGCTATTTTTACATACAGGTAAGCCTATAATAAGGCTTACCTGTAGGTAAAAAGAATATCCCCTAAACCTGCATGGTTTAGGAGATATTCGCCCTGCATGCAGCCGCTGACATTAGCGGCGCATGCGCTCTGACGATCCGGCCGAGGCGGCCGGCAACTCAGAGCTGGCTGCCGGAGCGAAGAGCTCCTGTGCGCCACTCACAGCGCCGGAGCCGCGTACCCGGAAGAGAGAAGAGGACAAAGATGTCAGTGTCCTTAGCGCTGACCGACTCTGGCATCGGGGGCCTCGTTCTAAGGTAAGTATTTCATAATATGTTAGTATGCGATGCATACTAACATATTATGCTATTGTCTTGCAGGATTTTTTTTTATTTTTTTTTTTAGGAGCGGGTTTACTACCGCTTTACGAACTTTGGAATCCTGGGATGCCTGGAATTAAGGAAACACCCACGAAGGACGCCCATGGTTCCCAGATCAGCTCAAATTTGTGTAGGCTGTCTGTTAAGATGCTTGCTAGCTTCTCTTGTGTCATCAACCAGGAAATTTTTCGGATAGCTGCCTTTAGTGAAACCCGTTCTTGTTTCCATGCCCTGGCAATGGTTATTTTGGCGCCCAAAAAGATAAAGTGAATTAGTTTCCTATTGGATTTCGAAATGTTGGGGATGAATTAGTTTAGGAGTGCTATGGAAGGAGACATTGCTAGTTTACATCCTGTAACCTTCTGAATGATGCAGAAGATTTTAGTCCAAAATGACCGTATTCTAGGGCATTCCCACCATACATGAGCCATGGAGCCATTAAGTTGACAACCCCTAAAACAAAGCGGGTCCGCAGATGGGTAGAATATTGCAAGCCTAACTGGAGTGAGATACCATCTCATCATAACCTTTACACTGGCTTCTGAGATAGTGGTATTCAGAATACCCTTGAAGGATCTGAAACAGGCTGCTTGCCACTGATCCAGATCCCAGTCCAACTGGAGATCTGATTCCCAGTTAGTCATGAAGGCTGATTTTTTAATGGGAAGAGTGAGTGCTTCATAGATAACCGAGATACCTCCTTTCTGTAGTGATGGCTGACCACACCATCGTTCATAATCTGTAAAACTCGGGGGGAGTGGTTTATCCTTCCAAATTTTATGAAGGAAGTTTGAAATTTGAAAAAACCTAAAATACTCAGATCTGGGGAGTTCTAATTTGTTAACACAATATTTGAGAGTGATCGGGCCCGTAGCTGTGAAGAAGTGTCCTATGCGAAACATCCCCTTGTTAAGCAACCATTGAAAGGCTTTGATTTGTAACCCTGGGGGGAAGTCTGAGTTATTGAAGAGATGAGCTAAAGGCTTAATTGGAGAGACTAGGGAGGATGAGAGTCTGACCTTATCCCAGAGAGCTAGTTCATTGGATAATGTAGGGGCCAGTATTGGTGGTCTGTCTTTAGGAGAGCACCGTAACAAAAAATCTAGAGTGTGTCGAGGGGCAGCCTGCCTTTCTATCCGCACCCAGTCTTGCTTATCCTGTTAAAAGTATAAAGAAGACAGTTGAGCTATCCTGGCTGCTTGGAAATATCTCACTAGATGAGGAACGCCTAACCCACCCCTACGTCTATGATGAAACAAAGTAAATTGGGGTATCCTATATCCTGAGCTTCCCCAGATGAATTTAAGGATTTTGCTTTGAAAGGAGGAGAGATGATCCATTGGGGAAAGGGAATTGAGAGCCTCTTTGACTCCGGACAATGGAAACACCCCCCTGAAAAAAAAAAAAAAGGGTGGAGAGGCTGGTTTCCTGAGGCTTAGATCTCACACCCAAGGGCATAATCCCCTGCGACGTGGCACCAGAGTCTACATAGGAGGGGATACCTCCCCATTTTGGTGATACCAACATTTGACCCTAGGGTCTTAAACATTTATAAAACGAAGTCTCACCAACATCCTGAAAAATAAAAAAACATGTTAACAAAAGTGCAGTGGAACAATTTGTAACCCCGGGGGGAAAAGCCGGCATAGTCCATCCAAACAGCAGAAAGGGTGTGTCTGGTAACAGAGACCCTCTACTAGAGTTTAGTCGAGAGATATAAAGGGGCCTAGAGCAGGCATATAAGGTAGTTAGGGGCGTGTTTCAGTGGGGTAAAAGCCCCATCAAAGATAGACAAATGTCTGTTTCACGGCGGACCATTTTCCTTCGCTCTCTTCTGTTTGGCCTTCTTCCAGAGGGGGGTTCTTGGGCTGGTGGGTGTTTGTCGTTTAGAAGGGCTGGTGAGATTGGAGGTGTCCATCTCAGATTCCTGGGAAATTAGTTTAAGATGGAGAAGTAGCTTTTCACCTTCTTGAAGCGAAGAGAAGGCGTATTCCCAATCCTTAAAGGAGAATTTGACAGCAAAAGGGAAAGACCATCTATATTTAATTTCCTTTCCCGACAGCACAGTTAGGAGGGGTTTCAGAGCTCTCCTTTTCTATATTGTAGATGGAGCCAGGTCAGCAAAGATTTGTACGGGGTGCCCTTTGCAGAGGATCTTGGCTGCATTTCTGGATTGCTTCAATACCCCTTCCTTTATGGCATAGAAATTAGGTTTGACGATAATGTCTCTTGTGTTGCCATCTTTCCGTGGAGGACCCAGAGCTCTGTGGGCCCTGTCAAGCTCTAGACGATGTTTAGGGGTGTCCGGAAGTAGGAACAATATCAAATTTTGTATTGCATCAGGAATGTCCTTGATCTCCTCTGGAAGACCTCTCACTCTAAAGTTTACTCGTCTAGATCTATTTTCTAGATCATCAACTCTGGAGAGGGCTGTGTCTAATTGATCCTGCAGAGAGCTAATGAGATCAGAGTTCTGATTGGAGGTAGCTGCGGTGGATTCCAGCTTATTCTCGATTGCTTCTATACGGGTCCCCAGCATTTGGAAATCTGATCTGATCTCTCCTGTGATAGATCATATTTGCGAGGCCCCTCTCGAGGAGGGATGAGAATTTAAGGTAAAGCTCTTCAACCTGTAATGAAATATTGGGACTAGGTGGACAAGGGGAGGCTGGGTCTTGGCTGAAGGGTCCCAGTGGAGGAGATGTGGGTTCCCCTTGAAACCCAGTAGTGTTTCTGTTGAAGATGGAGAAGGAAAGGGGAGCTGTAAGGCCCCTCCCTGAGGTCCGGGGGTCAGTGAGGTTGGAGAAAGTACTTGCCTGGGTTCTGTTCGAATGGAAGGGCAGAGGATTTCGGGGCGAAGACCCTCATTGGCGCCTGAAGCAGAAGCCAAAGCTGTATCCATTCTGGGGCAGCCCTGTGGGGGATTCGGAGAGAATAGTAAGCTTATATCCTTCCTCGCTGCTGGTGTAGACATGTGGGGGAAAAGAGACCCTACAAAAGGGGTCAGATTACCCAAATTATGGTGTTTATTGAGGAGGTTCTGGACAACAGAGAGATCCTGGAAGTAGAAGATGTTATCACTAGCCTGTGTGGGGCTTTATACTGAGAGGATCAGGTGCCGGGGAATCCGAGCACAGCGTGTTGAAAATGATGAGAATTTAAGGAGTATAGGGATACCTTCCTGTAAATTTGTGGGGAGATTCCATAAAAGCACAAGTCATTTAGGATGTCATGCAGCCTGCAGGCCTAAACGGTGGCCATCTTAGTACACCCAGTTGTAGATGTTATGTCATAGGAGTGATATTTAAAATCTCCTGGATATGCCTGTCGCCCTGTTCCCCTCCTCGGAGTGTTGACCGATCTATTCTCACTTTTCCAGGCTCTCCGGATGCAATGTGCTGGGCTTATGGCCTCCGTTTAGCTGCCGCCGCGGCCACCTTGGTCCACCTTATTGTCTCCATGTTGCGGCTAGCGGGCCGACAGGGCTCCCGCGGTGCTTCGGTCCTCTATCCCCCGATGCAGAAGGGCTTAGGAGGAGAGGAACCTACGGAGCCGGCTCTCCTTAGGGTTGTCTCCACTCTTTCCGAGCCTTGTAAGCGGGCGGTGGTACGGAGCTCCGGGCTAAGCGTCTGACCTGGAGCTTCCGCACATGCGCACACCGTTCCTCCCACTTTTTAAGGGACCAAAAGTAATGGGACAGATTAACAATCATAAATCAAACTTTCACTTTTTAATACTTGGTTGCAAATCTACTCTCAATTACAGCCTGAAGTCTGAAACACATAGCCATCACCAGAAGCTGTGTTTCATCCCTGGTGATTCTCTGCCAGGCCTCTACTGCAACTGTCTTCAGTTCCTGCTTGTTCTTGGGGTATTTTCCCTTCAGTTTTGTCTTCAGCACGTAAAATACATACTCAATCAGATTCAGGTCAGGTGATTGACTTGGCCATTGCATAACATTCCACTTATTTCCCTTAAAAAACTCTTTGGTTGCTTTCGCAGTATGCTTCGGGTCACATTCCATCTGCACTGTAAAGTGCCATCCAATGAGTTCTGGAGCATTTGGCTGAATATGAGCATATAATATTGCCCGGAACACTTCAGAATTCATCCTGCTGCTTTTGTCAGCAGTCACATCATCAATAAATAGAAGGGAACCAGTTCCATTGGCAGCCATACATGCCCACGCCATGACACTACCACCACCATGCTTCACTGATGAGGTGGTATGCTTTGGATCATGAGTAGTTCCTTTCCTTCTCCATACTCTTCTCTTCCCATCACTCTGGTACAAGTTGATCTTGATCTCATCTGTCCATAGGATGTTGTTCCAGAACTGTGAAGGCTTTTTTAGATGTTGTTTGGCAAACTCCAATCTGGCCTTCCTGTTTTTGAGGTTCACCAATGGTTTACATCTTGTGGGGAACCCTCTGTATTCACTCGTGATTGTTGACTTTGATACACATACACTTACCTCCTGGAGAGTGTTCTTGATCTGGCCAACTGTTGTGAAGGGTGTTTTCTTCACCAGGGAAAGAATTCTTCGGTCATCCACCACAGTTGTGTTCCATGATCGTCTCGGTCTTTTGGTATTGCTGAGCTCACCAGTGCTTCTTTCTTTTTTAGGGATGTTCCAAACAGTTGATTTGGCCACACTTAATGTTTTTGCTATCTCTCTGATGGGTTTGTTTTGTTTTTTTCAGCCTAATGATGGATTGCTTCACTGATAGTGACAGCTCTTTGGATCTCATATTGAGAGTTGACAGCAACAGGTTCCAAATGCAAATAGCACACTTGAAATGAACTCTGGACCTTTTATCTGCTCCTTGTAAATGGGATAATAAGGGAATAACACACACCTGGCCAGGAAACAGCTGAGCGGCCAATTGTTCTATTACTTTTGGTCCCTTAAAAAGTGGGAGGCACATATACAAACTGTTGTAATTCCTACACCGTTCACCTGATTTGGATGTAAATACCCTCAAATTAAAACTGAAAGTCTGCAAGTAAAGCACATCTTGTTGGTTTCATTTCAAATCCATTGTGGTGGTGTATAGAGCCAAAAAAGTTTAGAATCGTGTCGATGTCCCAATATTTATGGACCTGACTGTATGTAGCACCCCCATAGTGTAGGTGCGTTTTTGTAGCAGGGTTTTGCTAGAAGAGGCAAAATTTAGTCAGGCCTGACTGTCCGTGCAGGCCTAAATGTTTTGATCTGGGCTTGGGGGAGTGGCTCAGGGAAGATTGAGTTGATTCAACAAATGAGATCACCAGAACCTCCCACTACTTTCTAGAAACCTGGAGGAGGTGTCGCGGAGGACGATGTAGAGTCTGAAGGTGGTCTGAAGAGGAGGTCTTACCCGACTGAGTCTCATAAATTCCTCCGGACGGGGGACGGTTAGGACGAAGCCCTAACCAGTTGCGAGGAATATTGTGAGGTCTATCGAGGTGGATAGAGGGTCGAGAGACTGGTCTTTCGAGAGACTGGAGGTCCAAAGATCTTTCATCACCCTCCAAGACCACTAGAGTAAACAACTTAGTTGAGTTAGAAGGGACTCGGTGAGGGGGTTCGGGTCTAGTTTTGTAAATCCGGACGTGCCTGT
>BLSH010378060.1:158405-176824 GCA_018402905.1 Glandirana rugosa | reverse complement strand
TAAAACTTTGTGTGCAGCAATCATGGATTTCTCTTTACTATATATGGCCTTAGGGTAAGGCGTGAATGTTGTATATATATATATATACACATACACTAGGCTGTGTGTGTGTGTGTATATATATATATATATATATATATATATATATATATATATATATTAATACACTGCCTGCACTGACTGTATATATTGTACATTGCCTGCACTCTGTAAATATACTACACTGACTACACACTCTATCCACTAACTAAACTGTCTAACCTCTCTCTAGTTCTCCACGTTAATATACATTATGTACGGCTCCTATGAAAGTGGCATTATATAGTGTGGGGCGTGGACTTTGCCCCCTGAGCCATGATTGGCCACATGCACCCTGCCTGTGGCCAATCATGGCTTTTGCAGCACAGTGCACTGTGATTGGTCAAAGCATGCAGGTCAGATGCATGCTTTGGCCAATCATAAGAAGTCAATCCACTGCAATCTCGCAGTGCATTATGGGGCACTCTAATTCGCCACGAATGCCCCATAATGTTCGGGATTCGGTGAAAGGGGCGAACGCCCAACAATGGGCCCCTCCCTAATACTGACTATACAGTAAAATGTATCCTAATAAGGACAGAAACACAGGCACTGTTCATTGGTAACATTATGTGCTTGTTTATCTACTTACAACTAATTACAACTATTAGGGCTCATTTACACTTTCACCTGCCCTTGCCACCCCTCTGAAAAGTGATCCATTGCTGACAGGTGGCTGGGAGGTGATATATTGCCCCCGCACCATGAGTTTTAATACAGAAAAGCCTCCACCCCTGCAAAAAAGAGGGATGAAAAGGGCGTCAGGACACTGCATTCAGGACACTGGTAACTGAACCTGACACAAGACACTGGATTAAGGACAAAGGCCACTGGGCCCTCCAAAAAAAAACAAAATGATCTGGATCCTTCCCCGCAATCAAAATACAATGATCAGTATTGCCAGCTATAGCTAGGGTCACTGATCATTTTGGTAAAACATTTGATAGATAATTGACCTGGGGTGAAGCTCTATGTGGTTTGGAAGATTTCTTACACTTACCTGAATCCTGATTTTTTTTTAACAACACATATTTGTTGAGAAGGTCTATATTGAAGGTGAGTAGACAGCTTTGCTGGATTGAGTGAACTAAGCAGTGGCGGCCGCCCCATTAGGGGCACAGGGATGCTGCCCCCCTAATCCATGCGCCTGGCTCCTAATCCACATGCAGGGCGCTGGAAGCATGGATTTCATTTTTTTAAGCACATGATTAGAGCCTGTGGCTCTCATTGGCTTCAAAAAAGGGTGAGCTTGGGGCACAGAGCACTGCGCCCTGAGCCCACCCAGTTGGGTGACATTAGCGCTTGCAATACACCAAACAGCACAGAAACAAGCCTCAAAACTTCTGGCACAAAGTCATTTGGAGTGATGAGACCAAAATTTAACTTAATACCTAGTATTGCCCCCTTTAACATCAATGACAGCCTGAATTCTTTTGTGGTATTTGTGGATCAGGCTCTTTATCATCTCAGAGCTGCTGCTGTCACTGAAGCACTAGGTATGGAATTGTTGGGGGCGCTGCGGTCACCTGCCATTTATTTTTGTGTTGCACTGAAGTGCAGTTTCAAAGAGCAATGCCACAAAAGAAATGTCAAGAGGGTGCAGCACCCCCAGGGGATCTTCATCTGATGCAGACCACACCTCCTGCACCCCCCTTAGTACACCACTGACAAGCAGTTCCCTCATTGGTCAAGGTTGAGAGACAGGTGAATGACATCACAACCTCTACCTTGGCCAATCAGAAAACACCTTGTATTCATTGTTAAAATACAAGCTGTTCCTGAATGGCCAAGGTAACAATCTGTGTTTCTTTCCGGCAGCATAGAGGAAGTGTCTGGCATCCGTGCAGGGAAGAAGCACCACTTACTGTGTGTAACAGTTATGAAAGTGTATTATAGCATCCTGAACAGCCGGACCATTTTACAACAGTAAGCGTACAGTGACAGGAAAATAGGAAATCTTATTTAAAGTAGTACAGCAGTATTAAACTCTGTTTTTTTTTTTTTTTTTTAGTAAATCAACCCCCAGGTTTATACCATACTGTGCTGTATGCACTGCACACGAGTCACTTCATGAGGGCACAGAGCGTGTGCTGTAAATGTGGTCTGAGCTGCGCATGCGTGGCTCAGATTACATTACTGCTGAAAGGCCAGGAGAGACATTTATGACAGAAGAAACCACTAGGGTCTCTTCTGTTATAAAATCCTTGTCTGTCAGCCTGTCAGCTGTTTTTATATTTTTTACTTCCTGCTTTAACTTGTTTCCTAGTAATATTACAAGCAGAAAGCAGAAGGCTTGGTGGGTTTGGTGGTATCCCCATTGGGTGTGGTTCCAAAGAAGGAACCCAATAAGTTTTGGCTTATCCACCATTTCTCATCCTCATGGTGGTTCGGTCAATGGTGCCATTGACCCTGCACTGTGTGCGGTGTCGTATGCGTCATTTGACAAGCCGATACCCTTGGTTCATAGGTTTGGACGGGGTTCCCTCATGGCCAATACTGACATTGAGGTGGCTTTTCACCTGCTTCTAGTGCACCCTGAAAGTTTGCATTTATTGGGGTGTTTTTGGCAGGGGGGGTATTTCGTTAATCGCTATTTGCCCATGGGGTTGCCAATTTCTTGCTCCATTTTTTAACTGTTTAGCACGTTTCTGGAATGGGTCATTAAGGATGTGTCGGGCGCTAAGAAAATACAGCTGCGGGCTCTGCAGTTACTTCTTGGAAAACTGAATTTTGAGTGCTGCATAATGCCCATGGGAAGTGTTTTTTGTCATAGGTTGGCAGCTGCCGCGGCCGGGGTTAAGTCTCCTCATCATTACATTAGTTTGACCCTCATCATTGAGATCATCGGGATGATTTGAAGGTTTGGGGGATGTTTATGGCGACCTTCAATGGTAGGTTGGTGTGGTTGGACTCAACAGTATCAAATTTTGATTTAGAGTCGTATACGGATGCAGCAGGCTCGGCGCATTTTGCTCCTTACTTTCGTGGTCAGGGGAGTGCTGGGGAGTGGCCATATTCATGGAGAGAGTTGGGCTTTGTACATAACTTGGTGTTGTTGTAGCTATTCCCCATTGTTTTGGCGGTGGAGCTATGGGGTCCAGACTTTCGGAATAAGCGGGTGAAATTTAATTGTGACAAGTTGGGAGTCGTGCAGGGGATCAATAATATCACTGCTTCCTCTCCACCAGTTGTTCAATTGCTAAAATACTTGGTGCTTAAGTGTTCAAAACGTAATTCTTTTTTTCTATGCTGTTCACATTCCGGGGGTTTCTAATACTGTGGCTGATGCTCTTTCTCGATTCCACTGGGATAAATTCCGCCATTTAGCACCGAATGCGGAGCAGAGCGGAATCCCCTGGCCCGGGTACTTGTGGACCATCGCCTTGCCACAGTAGTGGGCTTGATACATAATGCAGTACATTTTTTGACTTGGACAGCGTACGAGAAAGTGTGGTCTGGGTGGCATGATTTGGTAAGCTCTGTTGGGGGTTCTTTTCGGGACGAGGATAGGTTACATATATTGGTTTATTTTATAGGGATGAACTTTGAAGAAGGTGTTTCTGTGTCTTCAATGAGCCGCAAGATGTCCGGCTTGTCATTTTTGTTTCAGCTGTCTGGTTTTTTGAATGTTACAAAACATGTTTTGGTTAAGAAAGCCTTGAAGCGGTATAGGAGGTGTAGGCGGGTTCCGGGTTCCAGACTTAGTTTCTTTGAGATTCTGGAGTGTATTTTGTAGCAATTGCCTACTGTATATTCCTCAGCGTATGAAGCTGTACTATTTAAAATGGCGTTTGTTCTGGCCTTTTTGGAGCTTTGCGAATTGAGTTGGTGAGTGCCTCCAAGCAGGGTGTGGGGGGTTCGGATTTTGGGGATGTGTGGGCGCAAGGTGACATGGTTCACTTGCAGATCCAGAGGTCCAAGACCTTTTCAACTGGGGCGAGGGGTTTATGTCAACCTGAGGGTGGCTCCCGATTCCTCAGCCTGTCTAGTTAAAGCTGTGCGCGAATGGTTCAATTCTAGGCCAGTGGTAACTGGGCCTTTGTTGATTCATGTGGATGGTGCGGCTTTATCCAAATACTAGTTCATGTCAGTTTTCCGTAAATGCTTGACAGCAGCTGGTTTACGGGCGGGGTAGTATTCGTCTCATTCATTCAGGATTGGTGCCGCTACTGAAGCGGCCAGTTGGGGCCTGGATGAGTGGGCTGTCCAGCGGATAGGGCGCTGGGAGTCTCAGCGTTTACGCTTATATATCCATCCTCATCTGTTGCAGCACTGAGTGACTGGCCAGGGTGTGCATAGTGATGTGTTTCCGAGGCTGGTGAGGGGGTGACATGGGACTTCCTCTGTTTTTTTGTGTTTCCCTATCTGTCAGTATATGTGTGGGTATGCAAGGTTGAGTGCAGTTGCTTTGCAAGGTTTGTTTACTTTCTTTTATTTATTTTTTTTAAATCATAAAAGGTTTTATTGAAAGCAGTAAAAATTTTTGTACAGACATTACAGAGGTATGTGTTATTCACACAGGACACAATAGATTTTACAGTTTTCATATTCTTCAGTCCATTGCCAAATGATCCTACCATTTCCACCATTTGTCACTTAATGAGCACATTTACGGTTATATAGTTCTTGTTTCATTATACTTCTCCCTCCTCCCCCCCTTTTTTTTGTAATTTTAATCCCCCAATCAGGTAATTCAGTTGGTGGGATTTAGAAAAAGCGTAGACATTACCAGTTCTTTGGGACCCAGTCCACGTGTATCGAGCCAGGGAGCCCAAATCCTCTCAAATCTACCCTGGCTTTCTCTATGTTGGTAAATGTACTGTTCCATAATAAGTTTTCTAGCCTGGAATAGAGCTCTGGATATGGTCAACCGGGTAATTTCTTCAGGCATTATCTCCTCCAGAACTCCTAAAATACAGTGTATGGGGTGCAGTGGAATATTTGTTTGAAATACCTTGTGAAGCATGCCCAGCACCTCTCACCACTATGACCTCCTGCACTTCCCTGCCCTTGTTCCATATTTTTTGGATCAGTGTGAGGGTGGGTGTTTGTTGGGCTTGTGAAATCGCTGGGCTTCTAGTCCCATCGGTATCGTTTCTACTCCAGAAGCGTGTAGCATCAGCCTAGCTGACGAGCCAGTTGGGTCATGGGTCATGATTCCAACTAGATGCTGTAGTTGTGCCGCTACATAATATAGCCATGGGTTGGGGAGGGCCAATCCGCCACCTTCCTTAGATTTCTGCATTTGTTCAAGTTTAATTCTAGGGGCATTTGTGTTCCATAGTTGGTGTCTAAACAAAGTGTTTACCACCCGGAATATTTTTAAGTGGATCATTACGGGGGAGTAATGAAGGAAGTACAGCAGTTGGGGCATCAAGATTTGTCTTACTGGCTAGTGATAACTTAAGATTGTTCCATGTGTTAATCTTGTCTCTAAATCTAGATAGCAGGGGGTAGATATTCAGTAAGCAGTAATCCCCAAGCTTCGGGGAGATCTGTATGCCTAGATACCTGAACTGTTCCACCATTGGAATTGGGCATGCTTCCGGCAGTTCCAAGTCCCTTTCACCCTCTATCGTCATTAAGGCCGATTTGGCCCAGTTGATGGTCAGCCCCAAAAAGCATCCCAAGTCTGAAATTATGGCCATGACACCTGTCAGGGAGGCGCTGGTGTCTCCCAGAAAGAGCATCATGTCATCAGCATATAACATGACCTTTTCCCGTGTGTCCCCGTATTCAAATCTCCTAATTCCTGGGCTGTCCCTCACCATGGCCGCCAGAGACTCTATAGCTATGGCGAAGAGCAGGGGAGACAGAGGGCATCCCTGTCTCGTGCCCCTGCCCAGAGCAAACACATGTGACATCCTGTCAGCCACCCTAATGGTTGCCCTGGGAGGTGCATATAACAGTTTGACCCATGCTATGATTTTTTATATCACTCTGAAGTAGTGAGATAGGTCTATAAGAGCCCTGGTCAACCGAATCCTTCCCAGGTTTAAGCAAAAGAATCACATTAGCTCTAGTCATTGTAGTTGGGAGACTACCTTCTTTAAGTGAAGCATTAAGAACCTCCATTAGTCTTAGTAACATCAATTCATCATATTGGGTGTATACCTCCATGGGAAGACCATCCTCCCCGGGCGCCTTGCAAGTGGGGAAGGAGCTGGCTGCCAACTGCAGTTCTTCCAGTGTTAAAGTGTCATCAAATTGTTTTTTAGCAACCTCCAATAGCGTAGGCAGGTCAACTCCAGAGAGGTAGTTTGCTAATTCTTCATCTGAGTAGGCATCTGGGACTTGTATAGATCCAGGGACCTGTTTAGATCCTCATAAAAGGAGGCCAGCTCGGGTATGATTTCTTCTGGATTATTGACCACCCTCCCTCCAGATGTGCGAATAGCACCAATAGCTGGAGACAACTATTAAGATCTGGCAATCTTTGCAAGTAGACGGCCTATCTTTTCACCCTCCGAATAAAACACCAACTTTGTGAAAAACCTTTTACGATCTGCAGTCCAAGGAATCCTGTGCCGCCATCCATGCCTTCCCAGCAGGGTCAGATGGAATAGCAACATATGTAAGTTCCGGCTGTTTCACCTGGTCGCCCACCTGCTCCCGTAAAGCTGAAGAGTTCTTTTTAATAATCTGTATTCCTGCAGCAAACATAACTCTAAGACAGGCCTTAAAGGCATCCCCCCTCTGGATAGTATTGACATATCTATTATGGTGGTGGTTCTCAACCCTGTCCTCGAGTACCCCCAACAGGCCATGTTTGCAGGTTTTCCTTTATCTTGCACAGGTGCTTTAAATCGGAGTCAATGGTTTGGTATTTTGGACAACTATTTTATATAAGAGAAGTTGCCAAAACATGGACTGTTGGGCGTACTTGAGGACAGGGTTGAGAACCACTGTATTATGGGACTTAAAGAAGTCTTCTATTTGTGCAGCTACATGAGCATGTGGGGTGAACATTGTGAGCCAAAAGGCGTTAAGTTTCCAGGGGGCCCTAGGCAGAGAGACAGGAGGTTGAGTGGTACCAGTGGGGAGAGATCCAACACTCCCCTGGGAAAGTATTCCACCCTTTCAATATACTTCAACACTTGTACGGAGCCTACACATAGGTCTACACAGTACAGGGACCCATGTGTCTTGGAGAAGCATGGAAACTGTTTAACATCAGGATTACGAGTACGCCATATATCATTCCATCCCACATCTCCTAGCAGGTGACTAAGTATAGCACCCCTCCTTGCCCTATGTGGTTGTATGGGGGGGGGGGGTGTCTATCTAGCACTGGAATGTCTGCCTTGTCAGCCAGGTATGACAGCAGTAATTGTAATACCTCGCTTGAGAAAGGAGGGGGATATATACAAAGGCTAGGAGCATAGTCACAGTATATATCTTACAGTAAATAAAAACAAACCTTCCCATTACATCAACCAGGTAGTCTAGCTCCTGAAATGCCAGTGCCTTGTGTATCAATCCCACATTATCCCCTGTAAGATGGGTTTCCTGTAGGCCTATAATGGTAGGGTGAAATTTACATAAACAGGAGGAAACCATAGTTCTCTCCAATGGGTCGTTCACTCCTCGGACATTCCAGGAGACAATAGGCGTAGAAGACATTGTATGCGGTAGTGAAAATAAGTGCAGAGGGGACCTTCGTATAGGGGTGTTGTCATGGAGGGTGTTGTACATAATAGGTGGTGTTGATCTAGGACATGTAGGATAAACCTCTGTAGTCCCACCATGGCCTGTGTCCACATTGAACATTGAGGTAGCACATTGGAAGTAGAGTAGTCAAGATTGCGCAACCATGCATCAAAAGGAGATGAAAGGGGTATTTGGGCGCTGGAGGCGCCCAGGGGCGCAGCGGTTGCCAACAGAGCATCGTCAGGATCCCCCTGAGAGGGTAGAATATGATCTGTGACTTGTTTTTCTGCGCCAACAGGGCACTGTAACAGAGACCATGCAGACCATAACAGCCAGCAACACACCAGCTATATGATTTTGAGCATGTCGTGTGTGGGATTAAATAAAAAAAAAAACGGGATTAAGCCGCTAAATTAGATGAAAAAGATAGACAAAGTGCAGTATCTCACTGTAACCAGCCATCAGGTATGTTTCCTTCTTAGAACTATGAACTGTAAAACATCAGAACGTCCTTCATCGCCGGTTTGTAATCTGTACATAGGGTCAGCCTTCACCCTCTTCGCTTCCGCGGTAGCGGAGATCTTGTTCATTTTGATCTAGCCAGGCTGCGGCCTTCTGGGCAGTTTCAAAGAATTGATTTTGACCTCTGGTTGTCCTTGGTTTGTTCTTTAATCTTATGGGGTTTGTTTGAATTATCCCCCTGCTCGCTCTTCTTGTCAGGGCCTCGTGGTGGCTTTAGAGGCAATGACTGCCCGATGCCATCTTGATGTTCCAGGGCCGCCGCGGCCGTGGCATCCTCCCCGGCTCCCACGGGTAGCATTATTCTCCAGCGATATCAGAGGCTCAGCGAGTGTCTCTTTCTGCACTTCTGTTCACATGCCCAGTCAGGCCACGCCCTATTTATTTTGTTTTCAGGTTCACTGGAATGCCTAGTCTGGATCCTTGGCACTCATACACTTTCTGGGGTGCCAAGTGGGCTGATGTGAGACCTGAGGGACGGCAGTTGGGATTTTCGAGAGAAGAAGCAAGGTTCGGTGGATTGGCATTCTGGGAATGTAGTGGTCCAGGGTTGTGCCTGAGGTTCACAGGTTTGTCAGGCTGGATAGACCCCCCCGACATTCTCTTGTTGCATGTTGGGGAGAATGATTTGGGGGTACGTGCATCTAGGGAGTTGGTTAGGGATATCAAGTTCGACTTTTTAAGATTGAAGTTGATGTTTCCTGAAACCATGTTGGTATGGTTGGACATGGTGTCTAGGTTGGCTTGGTGTATTGCTTGTTCTGTTGATAGGTTAAATAAGGCAAGGATCAAGGCCAATAAGGCAGTGGCCAGGTTCTTTGTCAGGAATGGAGGCATAGCAGTTCCCCATTGGGAAATAGAGCAGGTTGTATCTTAGGGGCGATGACGTTCATTTCACCACCGTCGGAATAGACATGTGGAGTTTAGGCCTGTAGAATGGCATACAGCATGCCATGTGGGTGTGGAGGACCACCCAAGCCTGAAGTTTCAGGCTTGGGTGTTTCTGGCATGAGTCTCAGGGTCTTGGAAGGCAGACACGGTAAAATTTGGAGAAGGGGTAGGGCCCATCTCAGTTATGGGTGTATCTACCCTGGTAAATTTAAAACAGTAATGTTTTAAGGAGTCATTTGGCTGTATCACGGGTATCTTAATAGTAATAGTCCTTGAGCTGGTGTAGTTGCGGCTGAGGGCCTTGAAGTCTATTTTGATGGTGGATACAGCCAGTGGGTTGGATACCATTTACCTTCTAAGATCCTAGACTTTAATAGTATTACTGTCCTTGTTTAGATATGTAAATAAAGAATAAAAAGTTATATTTAGTAATAAAAGTTTTATTTTATGTTACATTTAATAAAGTGGTGGCTATGGCCTTTAAAACCCATAAAGAGAGTTGGTGTTGTCTGATCGTTTGTTGGGGGGTTTTATAATGGGTAAGGTTGGGACAAAAGATAAAGCAGTAGTAATATCTACACATACCTCAGTCAAACAGAAGGCCTGAAGCTGGAGGGAAAACATAGGTGGAAGGCCAGACATGACTGGGTTGGCAGTATAGGATGGTAATAAGGAAGGGGTTAAATTGGTTAGTGGTGGTTCAAAGGGAGGTCAAGTTGAGGGGAGGTAGCAGGGGAGGGGGCACGGTGTGGCAGGGAGTAGCCTTTGGAGGAGCATAGGGGATGTACTAAGTCCCCAGGGTCAGTCAGAGCCTGGACAGCGTGGAATTAGCTTCTCCCTCCCTCCCTTCAGTTGTTTGTGTCTTCATTGTGGTGGGGACATCCTAGGTCCTTGGTGGGTCAGGGGTTTGGTTAAACAGGGCTGTTACATGGGGTATTACAGTATCTCACAAAAGTGAGTACACCCCTCAATATTTTTGTAAATATTTTATTATATCTTTTCATGTGACAACACTGAAGAAATTATACTTTGCTACAATATAAAGTAGTGAGTGTACAGCTTGTATAACCGTGTAAATTTACTGTCCCTTCAAAAAACTCAACACACAGCCATTAAACCGCTGGCAACAAAAGTGAGTACACCCCTAAGCAAAAATGTCCAAATTGGGCCCAAAGTGTCAATATTTTGTGTGGCCACCATTATTTCCCAACACTGCCTTAACCCACTTGGGCATGGAGTTCACCAGAGCTTCACAAGTTGCCACTGAAGTCCCCTTCCACTGACATCACGGATCTGGTGGATGTTAGAGACCTTGCTCTCCACCACCTTCCATTTGAGGATGCCCCACAGATGCTCAATAGGGTTTAGGTCTGGAAACATGCTTAGCCAGTCCATCACCTTTACCCTCAGCTTCTTTAGCAAAGCAGTGGTTGTCTTGGAGGTGTGTTTGGGGTCGTTATCATGTTGGAATACTGACCTGCGGCCCTGTTTCCAAAGGGAGGGGATCATGCTCTGCTTCAGTATGTTACAGTACATCTTGTCATTCATGGTTTCCTCATTGAACTGTAGCTCCCCTGTGTCGGCAGCACTCATGCAGCCCCAGACCATGACACTCCCACCACCATGAGAGGAAAAATGAGGCTGGATGCCCGCACTCCAATATTCACCTGTATTCAGTAAAAGTCCATGTATTACAGAGAAAACATCAGAAGATCCCGAGGGGTGTAGCATGGGTTGACTTGTTTCCCACCCTGTTGGGGTGCTTACTCATAGCCTCCTACCACCATGCCTGACTGTAGGCAAGAAACACTTGTCTTTGTACTCCTAACCTGGTTACCACCACACACATTTGACACCATCTGAACCAAATACGTTTATCTTGGTCTCATCAGACCACAGGACATGTTTCCAGTAATCCATGTCCTTAGTCTGGTTGTCTTCAGCAAACTGTTTGTGGCTTTCTTGTGCATCGTCTTTAGAAGAGGCTTCCTTCTGGGACGACAGCCATGCAGACCAATTTGATGCAGTGTGCAGTGTATGGTCTGAGCACTGACAAGCTGACTCCCCACCCCTTCAACCTTTGCAGCAATGCTGGCAGCACTCATATGTCTATTTCCCTAAAACAATTTCTGGATATGACGCTGAGCACGTGCACTCAACTTCCTTGGTCGACCATGGCGAGGCCTGTTCTGAGTGGAACCTGTCCTGTTAAACCACTGTATGGACTTGGCCAACGTACTGCAGCTCAGTTTCAGGGTCTTGGCAATCTTCTTATAGCCTAGGCCATCTTTATGTAGAGCAACAAGTATTTTTTTTCAGATCCTCAGAGAGTTCTTTGCCATGGGGTGCCATGTTGAACTTCCAGTAATCAGTATGAGAGAGTGAGAGCGATAACACCAAATTTATCACACCTGCTCCCAATTCCCACCTGAGACCTGGAGTTACATGACACCAGGGAGGGAAAATGGCCCAATTTGGAAATTTTCACTTAGGGGTGTACTCACTTTTGTTGCCAGCGTTTTAGACATTAATGGCTGTGTGTTGAGTTATTTTGAGGGGACAGCAGATGTACACTGTTATACAAGCTGTACACCCACTACTTTACATTGTAACAAAGTGTCATTTCTTCAGTGTTGCCACATGAAAAGATATAATAAAATATTTACAAAAATGTGAGGGGTGTACTCACTTTTGTGAGATACTGTATGTATGGGAATTGTTTTCTTTGGAATGTCGTAGCAGTTTGCATGAGTCTCAGGGTCTTGGAAGGCAGTCACTGTAAAATTTGGAGAAGGGGTGGGGCCTATCTCAGGTACAGGTGTACCTACCCTGGTAACTTTAAGCCAGTAATGGTTTAAGGAGTCATTTGGCTGTATCGCGGGTATCTTAACCACTTCAGCCCCGGAAGGATTTCCCACATTAGGACCTGAGCACTTTTTGCAATTCGGCATTGCATCGCTTTGACAATTGCGCGGTCGAGCGACGTTGTACTCAAACGAAATTTGTGTCCTTTTTTTCCCACAAATAGAGCTTTCTTTTGGTGGTATTTGATCACCTCTGCATCATTTCTGATCACCGCTATAAACAAAAAAATAGCGACAATTTTGAAAAAAGAAAAACAATATTTCTTACTGTTTGCTAAAGCACATATCCAAAAAAAAATGTTTTCATCGGTTTTGGCCGATTTTATATTCTTTCTCATATTTTTGGTAAAAAATAAAAAAATCACAATCTTTTATTTCTGGCATTTTTACAATTTTTTTTTTTACTAGTAATGGCTGCGATCTGCGATTTTTATCGGGACTGTGATATTGGGGTGAACTTGTTGGACATTTTTGACACTTTTTTGGGACCAATGACATTTATACAGCGATCAGAAATGTAAATATCCACTGATTACTGTATAAATCTCATTGGCAGGGAAGGGTTTAACTATGTTCCCTGTGTGTGTTCTAACTGTATGGGGGCTGGGCTGCCAGGGGCACCAGAGATCTAACTAATCACGAATAAAGGGATCAGTAAATCTCTAACATGCCGCCTGTCAGAACGGGGAACCGCAGTGTTTACATTGGTGGTTCCCCATTCTGGCTCTGTCACAGACCATTGCAGGTTTCCAGCGGACATTGAGTCTACCCGACCCGCACCCCTTAGCTGTTGTGCCCACTAGTGGCGACTATAAGTGGCGATTTGCGTGACAGAGCCACATTGTCGCCGCTTATAGTTGCTACGCGGTCAGGAAGCGGTTAATAGTAATAGTCCTCGAGCTGGTGTAGTTGCAGCTGAGGGCCTTGAAGTCTATTTTGATGGTGGATACAGACAGTCGGTTGGATACAATTTTTCCTTCTAAGATCCTAGACTTTAATAATATTATTGTCCATGTTCAGATATGTAAAGAATAAAAAAGTTATATTTTGTAATAAAAGTTTTATTTTATTTTACATTGAATAAAGTGGCTGCTATGGCCTTTAAAACCCATAAAGAGAGTTGGTGTTGACGAATCATTTGTTGGCGGGTTTTATAATGGGTACGGTTCGGACAAAAGGTAAAGCAACCGTATATCTGCACATACCTCTGTCATGGAATGCTGCACTACCTAGGCAAACTCCATAAAAGCAGGCTATGCACTGGTAGAGCAGACAGCCGCCCCTAGGGGGTGAGTGGGAGCCATTGATTCCTTACAGCTGCTGTAAAATTGTTTGATTTCCCTCTGTCATATACAGTCAACCACTGCAAAGACACAGTTCAGAGTTTGTGGCCTCAGTCGCTCATGGATTTCTCCTCTCTGCCAGATGCGCAGCCCAGCATCATAATAGTTTACAGCGCTCTCGTGTTTTTCATGCTTTTTAAACCACTAAGATGCCCCCCAAACACCCTGCACCTTCTAAGGCTTATGGCAATGAACCTAAGCTCCAGAAGAAGTTTAAGACACTCCAGGAGAAGGTTGAACTACTGGATTTGCTCCAGGAACTAAAAAGTTATGCCGCAGTAGCGCGCCGTTATGGCATCAACTAAAGTACTGTACGCCACATAAAGAAGAATGAGACAGCCATCAGGAGTACCGTATTAGTAGGTTTCTGTGATAGTGCCTAAAAGGTAACGACTGTAAGAAATCCAAAATTTGCAGTTTTTCACAATTTGTGGGTGCTCTACGCATGAAACCCCCGCAAATTTTGGGGGTCGACTGTATACAGTCACAAAATAATGGTAAATTGCATGGAAATGTAAAATGTTTTGCTGTTATCAGTAGGGATTTGTGAACAGTTTGGGCCGAGCATGAGTTTGGGCCGAACAACCGAATTATCGGGTCGTTCAACCGTTTGTTTGGCCTGCCGGACCACCACATTGCACTGCACTGCTGCACAGTGCATTGAAAGCCCTGATTGGCTGAAACAATGAAAGCTTTGCCCAGTCTGGGCACAGAGCACTGCCAGAGCCATGATTGGATGCTGTCATGATGACTCTATCCAATCATGACTCATTGCTCTTAGTCCCGTCCCACACTATAAAAATATTCTTTCAATAGTGGCCATTTTCAGTGTGATATCGGCAGCATGGAGAGAGATATTTTTTTTGTTTAATATCTGTTTATTTCAAAGTAAAGAAGACAAAAGTAAATACAGGTACAAATGGTTGTCATATTAAGTAAGAGAGTGGAAAATGTTAACACAGATCTCTCTAGCTACTGTTTCTATAGCTGTGAGAGAACTGATACATCTATAAGTACATTACATAACATGGAGATATTCAAGAGTGTAGAGAGGAGGAGAGGAAAAGGGAGAAGAGGAAAGAGTGAGGACATAGGAGGAGGGGTAGTGGGGGGGGGGGGTTGAGGTATACGCGCTGGCTTAGGGGGTAGGAGACTTATGGCCTAGCCTAACTACTTAATATGATAGGAAGTTAGAGAGTTACTGTGAGACATTGGAAGGTTCTATAGGAGAGGCTACGTCCTCCAAACGTACTGTGACGGAAGAATACATTATTGTTTTGTATCTTTAGGAAGCTTTGTATTCCAGCCATATGGCACACATTTTGTGATATCGGCTACTGTCTCCTCTGGAAGTGTAGGTGAGATCCTCCAATAGACAAGCTTCTTCTATTTTTGTAACCAGCTTGTCACAGAGGGGACCGTAGGTAGGCCCCATAAGGTAGGGATGAGAGCTTTTGCTGAGTTCAGAAGATGGGGGGGGGGGGGGTACTGGAACGTTTGTATGGGCCCATGGATTCCTGGGAGTTATGGAAAAGGATTGTCCATGGGTCTAGAGGAAGGGAGGTACCTGTAATCTCTTTAATGTGATGAAGGATCGATATCCAGTTTTTTTGTATATAAGGACAGTGCCACCAGATATGTGCATGGGTGGCTTTTTGGCCACAGTTCCTCCAGCATAGTGGTGAGTTAGATGGTTACATATGATGCATTCTTGTTGGAGTGTAATACCACCTGGGGAGTAGCTTGTAATTTGTCTCCGCCGTTTTAGAGGATATGTAGGAAGATTATGACTGTAGCAACACTTTGTCCTTTTGCTCGTCCGTGAGCTGAGAGTTTAAGTCTGTTTCCCATTTTGTGAGGTATTCCAGGTATGAAGGATATTGTAAAGAAGTTAAAGCTTTGTAAAATCGCGACACCGAGTGAGAAGGGGGTTCCTTGTGGTTGAACATTATTTCCACTGAGTTTATGTCTCGGATATCTCATATTTGTCGAGGTAAAGATTGTAAGTACTGATATACCTGTTTGTATCTCCATCTGTCCATGAACGTGGGTGGTGTAGAGCCAAGAATGGATGAAAGGGGTTTAAAGGCATTGGCTTGGATGAGGTGGTGAAATTCTAGTGGTCCCTCCGGGGACCACTATTGAAAGCCAGCATCCATGGAGCCAGGTGGAAAATAGTCATGTTTTAGTATGGGCATTAGAGGAGAGTTGTAGGTCCAGGAGAACTTTTTGTGTAGTCCCAGATGCCTAGAGTATAGATTGTAAGAGGAGAGGTTCAAGGGTAGAGGGTTCTGTGGGTCCGAGGAATCCATGGTATGGCGGAGAGGTCTGACCCACTTAGGAAGTATTCCGCTTGTACCTATAGTTTAGAGTGACCTACGTGTTTCCAATCAGATAGCCTAGACAGTGCTATTGCATAAAAGTACATTTTGAAGTCAGGAAGGGCAAGACCCCCAGTAATCTTTGAGCAGTGTAATATTGATCTAGATACTCTGGGGTGCCTGTCCCCCCAGATGAAGCAGGAGATCATGGTCTGAAGTATAGAGAAGAATCCCACTGGTATATTCAAGGGTATCATTTGGAGGAAATAGAGAAGCATGGTAAGATGTTCATTTTTATAATGTTTATCTTCCCTAGCCAGGAGTGCGACAATGAAGTCCAATGGCAGAGGTCCGCTTTGATATTATTCAACAGGGGTATATAATTGTGTCTAAATAGGTTGTGGGGATTGGGGTGAGCTAGGTACTTTAGGGAGGTAGATTGCCATTTAAAAGCTTCTGAGTGGGGAATATTGATGTTTAAAATTTCAGCTTTTGAGAGATTAATTTTAAAGTTGGATAGCATTTGGAAGGTCTTGAATGCCTCCATCAAGTTAGGTAGTGTTATGCGAGGTTGTTGAATATAGAATAAGATATCATCTGCGTACGCAGCATATTTGTGGGTTCTATTTCCCAGTTTGATCCTGTGTATGTTGGGGTTACCCCTGATTGTGGCTAGAAAGGGTTCAAGGGAAATAGCGAATAGGAGCGGGGAGAGGGGGCAGCCCTGTCTAGTACAATTTTTTAGTGCGAAGGGTTCACTCAGTAGGCCATTAATTTTGATTTGTGCGGTTGGGTGTGAGTACAGAGAGAGGATTCTAGTGAGCATTCTGGGGCCTAGACTGAGGCAGCGCAGGGTCATTTGAAGGTAGTCCCAGACCACCCTTTCAAATGCTTTTTTCTGCGTCTGCGGATAAAAGAAGGGTGGGCTGGGAACACCTGCAAACAAAATATATCAGGGAAATAGAGCGTAGTGAATATAGTTTAGCGAACGCCTGGATGTTCGGGTTCAGTGGGTTCAGCCAAACTTCGCGAAAACGTTTGGGTTCGGTACCGAACTTGACCCCGAACTCCATTGAAGCCAATGGGGACCCGAACTTTTCGGCACAAAAATTACTGTAAAAAAATTCCTGAAAAGTGCTAGAGGGCTGCAAAAGGAAGTAAAATGATTTTGCCTACGGCCACACCACCCTGAATACGCCCAATCTTGTCTGATCTCGGAAGCTAAGCAGGGTCGGGCCTGGTTAGTACCTGGATGGGAAAAAAAAATGATTTTAGAACAATAATCTGTCCCTTACAGCAACAGCAGGAACCTGGCCCTATAGGAGTAGGCGATGATTTTAGAACAATAATCTGTCCCTTACAGAAACAGCAGGAACCTGACCCTATAGGAGTAGGCGATGCTTTTAGAACAATAATCTGTCCCTTACAGCAACAGCAGGAACCTGACCCTATAGAACTAGGAGATGATTTTAGAACAATAATCTGTCCCTCTAAGCAGTAGACTCTACCTAGTCCAGTCAGATCGTTCTGTAATGCAGGATGAGATGTTATTAGATCTGCAATCTGTCCCTAAAAGCAGTAGTAGTAGTAATCTCTACCTAGTCCACAATCAGATCATTCTGTAATGCAGCATGAGATGTTATTATATCTGCAATCTGTCCCTCACAGCGCCGGCAGCGTCCTCTCCCTAAACTAGCCTGAGAGCATGTGACATGCAGCACTACGTGACTCCAGCTTATACAGAGGCTGGGTCACATGATGCACTGGCCAATCACAGCCATGCCATTAGTAGGCATGGCTGTGATGACTTCTAAGAGCAAACCAGTGAAATGCTTGTTGATTGGCTGCCCTGCAGCTATTCAACAGACGGGATCAAATACCCGAACCCAGAACCCAAACTTTTTTTCAAATGTCTGGGTTCAGGTCCAGGTCACGGACACCCCAAAGTTTGGTACGGACCAAAACTTTACAATTCGGGTTCGCTCAACTCTAGTAGTGAATTGTCCTTAGCTTCTCTACTAGGGATAAAGCCCGTCTGGTTGGCCGTGATCCATTTAGGGAGAAGTGGAATCAATCTGGTGGCCATCATCTTGGCATAGAGCTTAACATCTACATTTATTAGAGATATGGGCTTATAACTTCCACAACAGGTGGGGTCTTTATCCGGTTTGGAGATTATGGTTATGTGAGCGGATAGAGATTCTGGTCGCATAGTAGAAGGTTTAATTGTGGAATTAGCGTGGTTGGTTAGGTGGGGAAGAAGGGAGTCGCTAAACGTTTTATAATACATCACAATTAGTGTTGAGCGAACCCGGACTGTAACGTTCGGGTCCGTACCGAACTTTAGGGTGTCCGTGGCACGGACCCGGACCCGGACATTTCAAAAATCGTTCGGGTTTGCAAATCGCTGAGGGAAGAAGGGGTGGATTGGTTGGTGCGATTAAGGTGTTAATTTGGAAGATGATACGCTGGTCTTAGAGATAGGCGAGTGTATTGGTATTAGAGGTTTGGCCTATTTCTGGGGTGGACAACACCTTCAATATTCGGGTATAGAGATTATTTACATCTACAATTCGAGATACGGTTCTACTACCGGTGGTCTAACTAAGGTGAAGAGGGATTTACCTAGTGCCGGTTGGTCTGCCCGAAATAGGGATCATCTCTTCGATTCCTGTTAAGTGATGATCTCAACTCGCTTGGGCTTAACATTTCAAAACCAGGCATGGTTTGAAACCCCACAGGCACTGGACCTG
>BLSH010378060.1:118906-131110 GCA_018402905.1 Glandirana rugosa | reverse complement strand
CTGCAAACTGGTGATTTTATTTTTCTCTGCAAACTGGTGATTTTATTTTTCTCTGCAAACTGGTGATTTTATTTTTCTCTGCAAACTGGTGATTTTTTTTCTGCAAACTGGTGATTTTTTTTCTGCAAACTGGTGATTTTATTTTTTTTTCTGCAAACTGGTGCTTTTTTTTTCCCTGCAAACTGGTGATTTTTTTTTTTCTGCAAACTGATTTTTTTTTCTTTTTACTGCAAACTGGTGGTGGGGCGCTGCCCCATGAGCCCCAATGGACGAGCCTCCACTGAATGTAAAGTTTCTTTATTTCACCAAATGAAACCTGTTTCATGGCAAAAGGTGCCTTCCTCAGTTGAAGCTGATAACAATGGTGTTGACTGCAGCAAGATGATGTCATCTGGTGAGGGTGGATATCATGAGGCCTTCACTGGATAACATAAGCTCACTGCAATTAGCACTATTTACTTAACCTTGAACTGAGGAAGTGGCAACTTTAGCCGCAAAACATGTTTTATTTTGTGAAATAAAGAAATATTAACAAAAAAACGGACGCCTATTCTTAAACTCTTAAACAACTTACTCCGAGCACATTCACCAATTGGACAACCAACAAACCTTTTCTGCACACTCCCTTCACACATTAATGAGACAATTCTTAGTAAAAGCCCACACTATTTGATTAAACAATGGAATAGCTAATGCATATCCTACAAGTTGTGTTTTGCTCCAAACAGCCTGGCCTCCCAATCTTTGGACCTAACAACTGCAGTTAGTATTATGGTGCCACAAATAGCACGTTAAGGCTTTATAAAAAGCCTCCCCTGGATTAAAAAAAAAAAGTGTTTTTTTCATGCAGAGTTACACAACCATACGTTTTCCTTTTCTAGGGTATTATGTGGCCTCAGGTTTTCATTGGTGCAACAGTAAACATCATCAATGCTGTTGTCAATGCTATTTTCATGTACATCTTCAAAATGGGATTGGAGTAAGTATGTCACATTTATTTTTAAGTTTTGCTGTTATTTTGAGAACACCCAAATGCAATCATTTTACAAAAACATGTGTGTATTCATTTTACAAATGGACAATAGTGTTGGAATGGATGGATGGATTTTTCTACTTTCGCTGATTAATTTGATAGTGACATTTAAACAGTATAAAGGGGGATAAAATGTGGTAGAAACTCAGAATGAAGGAAGATGTTTCCGTCAACTGATGACATTCATGCTGTAGGGACAATGTTCAAAAAAAGCCTGCCATGAGAGAAATAAGGTGACTGTTACTGTTTTCCCCAAAACTAAAATTGCTAGCTGAATAACTGTAATGGTTTCAAAACATTGTCACATTTTCAGATATTAGTTTTTCAGATTTTCGATCACTGGCTTGTTATTATTAGATCAGTACAATTAGAAAAGCCCATATTTATCCATATACCAGGTACGTGACTGAAAGTACTGAATCCAGGGTGAACACGACAGCCAGACAACTTGCATTTTTAGAAAGAGACATGAACATTGACAGCCTTCAGGTGTCCCTTATAGCAAGATTGCAAAAACTGTATAGGTATAGGTGTAGATGCAGGATCGTGGTGCACAAAACACAGCATTGTTTCTGTGCATTACAACATGATTTTTATTAAAATAATAACGTGAAGTTTTAACACATCTAATTTGTTTCAGTTGTACTGATTATTAAATACAGACTAGGTGTTGATGCACCTGAATCAGACATGATGTAGAGGAGAGAGATGAGTATGAAAATAAAAGTGACCATGTTGCTGAACGTGTGTGTTGCTGTATGTTTGCAAGATGTCATAATATACATATTAATCAATAGCTGAATACATGCATTTGAAATACTGTATATATCCCCATGGTAATAATCTACTTATATATTTTTTTTTTATACTTTTTTTTCAGAGGTTCAGCTTGGGCAAACACTGTTTCTCAGTGGACGATGTCACTTACAATTTTTATATATATAGTTGGTAAAAAAGTGCATGTGGAAACATGGGGAGGTATGTTAAAGAAGTACATAGTAAGACATTTGTAACATGAGCTTACTATTCTGTACACCTGTGTTAAGGGTCTTTTCTTTCATGGGAGGCACAGTCGCATGAAGGAAGCTGGTTATTCATTAACAGGCAGATGGCTGCATGAATCTGCATGGATGTCCAAGTGCATCCCAGAGTGTACATCCATATGGCACTGATGAGAATGCAATCTGATTACATACCGGGAAAACAGCCCTTTGCATGAATGTACAGAACAGTAAGCGTGTGTGTATGAGGCCTTATTGACATTGCAAAAGTCGGTCATTATATAGATGACCCACTGTTAGTCTTCAGTGGTACACTGGAACAAATAGGTGCATTTGTTGAGTCTCTGAATATCAATGAATTCAATTTAAAGTTTACGAGTGATGTAAATTTGGAGGTGATTGATTTTTTGAACATCACTTCAAGGGGGGACTTTGTTTCAGGTGAAGTGATGACTACGACTTTGAAAAAGGAACGCATTGCAAATACCAGCCTGGGAGCTAGCAATTATAACCCCTCCCTTATTATTTGGGCCATACCAGCGGGGGAATTTATTAGAGCATGTTGGAACTGTTCTCATAACCTGCCATTTTTGAAGGAAATACAAATAGGTTAAGCTCCAGAGTTCACCCAGTTTAGAATATTGAGAGAGCAACAGTTAAAGTATTACATCTTATATGGAAAGATTTGTTGGCTGGTTCATCCAGGATCTGGTGCCAGCAGAAAAAAACTACTTTTGTGAGAATGTTTTCGAAGGAATAAAATAAAGTAGTTTCACTAAGAAACGCCTACCTATATTGAATATGGTTAAAGAGTTATATCCTTCTTTGAAGGAAGGTTTTCAAGCAGAACGGCGCCTGCTTTGGGTAGTCTTGTAGTCTTCATTATAGTTTTCCTTTAAAGCAAACCAGTGCTTTGACTGTGCAGAGTAAAACAAAAGGTTCTCTGTAATGGAGGACCTGCCAGCACTACATATACAGTATATTTTCTCCTCACCCTCCTGCTGCTTTATTCACTCCCAGAGAGTGAAGAAAAACAGCCAATACTTCTGGATATTGGAAAGCATGTGACTCATTATCTCATTTCCTCCCATATGAAATAATGCTCTCACATGGGGGTGTGAAGAGATTACTTATTCCTACCATGCCAAGTATTGACTTGGGGCTTGCATAGGGCATGCTGCTCTAATTCCTGGCAACCAAACAGAATGGTGGGGGAACAAAAGTAAGGTAAATATAAATGATTTGTTTGTCATTCGCAAAACACATTTTCAAGGTTCACCTTAAAGTGAAACTAAACAATATCCTTATTCCCCAAAAATTATCCATACACATTTGCTTCTTTATGGATCTTGAATCCATTTTTTCATAAATTCCTTCCTTAGTGTGTGTGTACCTCTCCTTTTCTCCCTGATTTATGTTTGTTTGACATGAGCATTGCACATTTATGTCAGACACATGCACTGCTCTATGCACACCATTATCCCCATAATTCATAGTCCGTAGTCTATCTTGACAGCAAGCAAGAGGTTGCTATTGTAGTGCCCTCTACTTTCAGTAGGTGCTTAGTGTGAGATTTTTGTGTGGGTGAGGCAAATTTAGTCAGGCATGACTGAGAGTAGGCCTGATTATTTTGATTCAGGGCTGGGAGTGGCTCAGGGTAGGGCTGGGTGATTCACAGGTGGTGTCATTAGGACCTCCCACTTCTTTCCAGAAGCTTCTGGCGTTTTTTGGAAAGAGGTAGGAGGAGAGGTGTAGCCACCTGGGGTATTCTGAGGAGCCCTGACTAATCCCCAACCTGGATTGGCAGGGGCAGGGCCTCTTTAAATACCTGGAGTTAGCCCAGTCTGGGAGGAGAGTTTGGGTGGAAGTCTGAAGATAAGATAGTGTGGAGGCTGTCATGGCCTAAGGGGAGCTCCCAGTCTGGGGGGGTGACCCCGGGCCTGGAGTGCTCAGGTGCAGCCGGGAGGAGCGAGATCCTGGATTGGAGGCACAAGGCAGAGCGGAAAGGAGAGTGGGAGAGAGCATTTTTAGAGAGAGCTCTTCAGTGAGGAACTACAAGTGTCAGGAGTTGGCAAGCGACACACCCTGGGATACTGGAGGAGGCATGCTGGAGCAGATTGGGGTGAGAGACAGTCTGGAAAGGATGCAGAAGCCAGTGTGGGACTTTGGCGTTGCTGTGGCAGTGAAGGAGGCCTTTGAAGCTGGAAGAGCTGGCAGGGCCTGGGAGAAGATGGGATGGGAGTTGTAGTCCATAACACTAGCTAGCACATTTTACTTTGCTACACTTTGGGGGATAGTGGTCCCTGCCTGTACTGGGTGGTCCAGAGGTCCTGCTTCAACTATAGCAGGCTTTACCATGTGCTAGCTAGACCGGAACCAAGTGACTGTTCTGGAGAGAGGAACAAGGAGTGTAACGTGCAGCTGTGATGTATATAGAAGTCCCAATTAAGAACTGTTTGATCCTTGGACATCCCATAATCATCCCTGCCCCATCCAAGTTCAAATCCCCTAATAAAAACACAAAGTACCAGCCTGTTCTGTGACTCCAGATGTGAGGAAGAAATGTGACTGAGGGTATTGTGATCAGGTGAACCACAGCTTTCAGAAAACCCCAAGGGGGAATTGGCTACATTATGTTCCTACATACAGTAGGATCATGTAGAACAAACATAGCCACCTACTAGCAGGAAGCTGGATCACAGAAGTTTAAAAAAAGGAAGGCTTGGAGGAGTCTGAGAGCAATAGTGCACACTTAGTTGATTTAAGGATACATAAATTAATAGAATATATTTTTTTAAAGCCAGAGTTTAGCATCACTTTAAGGTTACATATTTAGCAATGAGAGGATTAAGACACTAAGAGGTTAATACGCAATGCTGTTATTATATTTAAATTTTATCAATGTCTATGGTTACTGTATTTAGGTATACATGCACATCTTGTTGTTTTACAAAATCTTCTCTTCTCAGGATGGTCCAAAGACTGTCTTCAGGAGTGGGATATATTCTTACGCCTTGCTATCCCCAGCATGCTGATGTTTTGCATTGAATGGTGGAGTTTTGAAATTGGAAGCTTTTTAGCAGGTTGGTTTCTACATTCTATGAATATTTTCACTCAGCTCTATTTACTGTATTTCCTGGGTCCTGACACTGTTTGACTTCTTCTCCTGGCTCTTGATGCAGTGTCCACTTCATAGGTTCAGGTCGCCTGTGCACCTACAGAGACTTGGTCATCAGTGTGCATCCCGATTGGTTCAGCGTATTATGTAGGGCAACTTATGAATCTCAGAGTGATTTCCTAAAGAGGTTGCAAACCTCAGACATGAAATAACAAATAACAAGGGTACCTGTCTCTACTCTAACAGTCTAACACAAAATGCCGACCAAACCTGGGAGCCAGGGCCTTTAAAAAGCTCTGCCTGACTCAAGATGGCTGCTGGAGTCATATGGGCAGGAACATTCAATGGGATAGCTTCCCCAATGACCCAGGAACCATAGAGGAACCATGTTCCAATTGACTTCCTCTCCAACTGCAGTGCCGCTGCAGAGCACCACCTGCCATGGAGAAAGTAAACTTCACCTGCCTACAAGGGCAACATAGTCAGCTATAAATACCAAACAGCAGTTCTAACCCCTCACTCCTTAATCATGATTCAACAAAAATGTTGCCTTCATATCACATTTGACGAAAGGAAATACTGGATTTTATTTTGACCATGTTTTGACTGTAACAAACCAACAAAGACTACACTGTTCTTAGAAAAAATAAATATACAGTTTATTGGCAGCAGAATCACAATCTGTAATGTTCAAGTTGTGATAAACATGCAATACAGCTATTACAAAAAGATTGATACATTTTAACAAGTCTGTCTCACTTCACAGAGCTTGTTTGGTATGTTTAACAATCTATTTAAATGCACATTATATTTGATTGTTTACTAGACCCGTGAACAAGGCTGCAAAATCTTCCCATAACATTTGCTGTCTGTGTTAAAATTATCTTATGTGTGAAGCCCACTGTGGTTCAAATATCTGCATTACAAACTGTACATATATAAGGCAAGTGAGATTGTTTGGTGTCACTACTACCATTTTGGCTCTAAAGCCACAAGCAAAATAAAAAAAAAAAAAGAAACTCCAAATAAACTATTTTGCCCATTACCATATATTATTTCCGTACTGTACAAGGATCAACACTTTTCTATTATTAAACATTATTTTCAATAACAACCAATTTTTTTCTCGTTAGATCAAAAATGGCAAACAAGCCTGGTATTTTTGGGGTGCATAGTCTTGCTTATCTCAGCCTAATGTAGCGCTCTCCCCAACCTCCAGAGGCCTGGTGGTGACCCCCAGAGACAGGGAGGGCTGAAATTCCTCCTCAGGGTGCAGGTTACTAGGCATGGTGGGGGTTGTGCAATGTGAAAAGATGGGCGCCAGTCACTTTTAATATAAACAAAGAAAAGTTTATTTCTCTTAACAGAAAAATGTGGGAGAGAGGGGTAGGCCACAGGACACCCTTAGGCAAATGCAATAGCAAATTGGCAGATTGGCAGAATCCAGCAATCTGTATCCTATGCTAACAGCTGTCTCCTGTAGCAACAACTTAACTCACAGTATCGCACTGTGTTGTCGTGGATTAGTTCTCTCCTGAAGCTTTTCCAGCCACTTCATAGTCCCCGGCTTATGAAGAGTCTCCTCTGATACTCCTTCAGAACTCCATCCCTCTCAACCTGCCACAAGCAACAAGAGGTATTGACCCTCTGGCAACTTCCTCTTTCATGCCTCCCAGCATCGACCAGACTCCCATGCGGCAGAGCCCCTTCACATGTGGTTAGACCTTAGACTTCAGGCCTACACTGCAACAGCTGCTCCTAATGCACCCACCCAGACTGCGAAAAGAAAGAACCCTGATCATTTGACCTCCTCTGAATAAATACCTTCTCCCAGCATTCTCGGTGACCAAAGAAACTCCTGCTGATTGGCTGAGAAAAATATACAAACTCTTAATCTGTCATTCATCACACTGGTGCCAAAGTTAAAAGTGCCATTCATTGACAAAAGGGAGAAATTACAGTTGACACCAGGCTTAGGAGAAACCCATTTGAACAATAGACTACAAATTAGCCAGGCTAGCTACCACCTAGCACAGCTAAATGTATTAGAAGCCCTGGTGCTACACTAATATGTGTACTTACATCACAGATATATTCCAAAAATTTGGTTTTATTATAATAAATATATCTAAGTTGTGAAATGCTTGTTATGTGAGACATCATACTTTTCCATGCTGCATTGTTTTAACAATAGTGGTTGCACACAGTTAAGCTCAAATGTTCTATATATTGCACTATGCATGTGAGCAGGTACATTTGTAAAAAAACATATATTTTAACCGTTACCCTATGTGTTGTTTGCTTAATATTAAGGTTGTAATAAAGGTGAGATGGTGTGATGTCACCACAAGCAAAATATGAAAAACATTAAGGTCAAGTTCACACCAGAATGTGGTACGGGAAACCTGTGTTCCGGTGTGAACCACCCTTCCATTTTTCTGTATGAGGGCATCAATTCTCAGGTGCTGCACTGCACAGAAAAGAGCCAAAGAACTTTTTTTGGTGCATACAACTTCTCTGTGACTTTGAAGCCAAATCCCATTGTGTCTTCAGCACGACTTGCATGCGACTTCTTTAACAGAAGTCAATGCAAGTCGTACAGAAGTCGGACCAAAAGTAATACGGGAACCTTTTTCTAAGTTAGTAGTGACTCAAGTCACACCGATTAGAGCAGTTCCATTGCACTGAATGGTAAGTGACTTCTGATGCGACATGTGCTCCAAAGTCAGAGCTCTTGTCACATAAGTGTGAACTGGGCCTTAAATTAGCACAGTTATGAAGGGGGGAGCCATTCCCAGTGTGAACGCATGCTTAATAACATGGGTATTGTAGGTTAAGTAACTAAACAAAAACATGTATGGACAGCTAAACAACTACTGACACATTTGTCTTTTTGTTTTCCTTTTTCTTTTATTTTTAGGACTTATTAGTGTTGTGGAGCTAGGAGGACATGCCGTTATATCACAGTTGTCATCAGTGGCTTCATTGGTATGATGGTCATTATTTATGCATTCTAACACTTATTAGCTTACTTAAAGCAGAATTAAAACCAAAAACAAAAAAAGTCATATATTGCTGCTTAACAATAATTAGATGTGGTTGTTCGCAGGTACAGTTAGCTTGCCTGCTGCAAGATGGCTCTTTTCCCAGTATAGTATGATAAGTTAGTACCCATATAAATACCAGCTGTGGGTGGAGCCTATGTAGTCAGGACATGAGAGCCAAACACCCCATTACTGCTAAGATGTATGTAACCCCCTACAGAGCTGATCTAAAGGGCCATTTGCAGGGCTGAAGTCCGAAGCAACGTGAAACAGCATTTGTGAGCAGTGAGGAGAGCTTGGGCTATATATGCTATCTGCCATATGTATACATAGGGAAGTGGTCCCAAATCTCTGTGGCTCCCAAGGAGAGGAGGCTCAATGGGATGATGAATTATAGGAACTTTGCTTGCGTTCTGCACAGAAATGACAACTACATAATCTCTACTCCTGTGTATAGCATTCTGCACCAAAGAATTCGGATAGTGTGTCAAATATAATATCAGATGTCACAGAAATCTATGTGAAGTGCAGAAAATGCATTTTATGTATGAACATTCCTTTATTCTTAAGTATTACGGCCAGGGATGTCAAGAGAAGGCTTCTGGCCAGGAGTATGATCAATATATCGGAGCGTCCCATCAACAACAGGTGGGTAGTTGTCCTATCCAAGAAGAAGCAAGGTGGGGACTTGTGCAATTTGGCGTCAACAACTGCCCAAATATTGCCCCCCTTACATGGTGCATTAGCTTTCTTTTATAGCCTTTATTTCACTTAGAAATCCTGCCAGTAACACACTTCCTGTCTTGGGGCTTCTGTATTTTGGATGACGTAATAAAGAAGACACCTTTGGACAGCAGCATTGTCAGTCTGGGGAAAGGGTAGTGTTAGACTAGCAGACTTGGATGGATTGACTAACAAATTAAAGCTAAACACCTTAAATGAATAAAAGCTGACCATTGTAAGCATCCCTGTCAGTGGTAAATGGTTTGTCTCACTTCTCAGACTGCTACTTTGTCTGGACAGCTTGTTCTGCTAAAGCAACAGTCCCCAACCTATTTGGCACCAGGGGCCAGTTTCATGGCAGCCAATTTTCCCCAGGGGGCAGGCACAGAGCCCCCCTTTATATCAGTGTCCTTAGTCCCCCCCTTACATAACAGTTCCCCTTTTAAAGCAGCCCCACAGTTTCCTCAGTTCTCCTTCGCATCACAGTCTCCCTTTACACTACAGTGCCCCTTTACAGTGCAGTCCCCTTTACATCAGAGTGCTCCTTATTAGTAATGTAACATGGACTGCTCTGCAAAGGGAGCATTGTGATGTAAAGGGGATTGCTCTGTAAAGGGGGCAAGGATCGAGTCTCCTCACCCCTGAGCTGAAGGATGTAACAGGACTTGTCCGAGTGACGTCAACCACCAGCTGTTGTGAAGACAGGGAAACCCTGCAACCAGCGGGGTAAGAGTCCAAATGCTGTGACTTACATGTTTTGCATGCATGCTTTGTCAAAGTTTCAGCGGGATGGCATAAGGAGCTATTTGAGCATCAGTAAGGGGGAGGAGGAGGGGCCCCGCTGAACTATAGTGAGTGGTTAAATGTTAACCCCTCACCACCCTAACAGGAGCCAGGTATTGAATAATCCATTATTTGCAACATATACAGATAACAGCCCGCTTATAGCATATTGGGGAACAAATGGAAAGTATGTGTAATAATTTGATACATAATATAAGACAATGTGAACAACATGAAATGACACAAGCTCTATCACAACATGAAACAATATGATAATATTTATCAATAAGACAAAAGTTTTAATGGTATAGCGAACAAAGGCTGGGTTCTAATGTAACCCTGCCTAAAGAACTCTTGAAATATTAACTACAAGGAATAAAGATATTGATGTGACATCTTTATATATACTATATCTATACCGCATGAGGTCGGACTTGCAGCTGTCCAATACTTTCTCACTAAAGATGGTGATATACATTTTAGACAGTCCCAGTTCTTATTGAATAGAAGAGCGTTCTGCCTAACACACAATTATTTTACTTTTTTGTATCAATTTTATTTACAGCTCAAGGGCACTGCCATGGGGGCCAATTTTGTCTCTGTGTATGCAAACCTTACCATGGGCTACTGGGAGGAGGGACATATCTGGGCCAACAACCCATTCGCTGAACTTATAATTTTTTTACGGTAGATATATTGACAATATTTTGCTCATTTAGAGCGGGGGCCCGGATCTGTTCCCCTCCTTTGTGGCCCATTGTAATACTAACAATTTGGAACTGTCTTTTACACATGTTTTAGACCCTGTAGAGTTAGTCTTCCTTGACCTTGTACTTTTTCATGAAGATAGTAAGATACTCACGAGGAATCTTACCAAACCTACTAGTGTTATCTCCTATGTTCATTTCTCGAATTGCCACATCACTCCTAGAAGACAAATATCCCCAAAGAACAATTTAGGAGGCTAAGGAGGAAACTGGGGATTAAGTTACTCAGGGAGAAGTCATGGATGAATTTGAAGATAAAGGCTATCCTTTAGATTTGATTAGCAAAGCGTTCAATTCTCACATGGACCCTCCCAGGCCCAAATAATCACTTGATGAAATAAAAATGAGCATACAAAAAAAACGCTGTGAGATTTATTTCTACCTATAACGACAAGCACAGACGTATTGCTAAAATTATTCGGAAACATTATTCTATATTGAAACTAGACCCTCGCTTAAATCCAACTTTACCCCCTACTCCCCAAATCACGTTCAGGAAAGCATGGTGCATTAAAAATATTTTAGCCCTGAGTAAATTAAAAACCATTAGTCATAGACCTTTGTTTGACATTAGGGCCTATTTTGATAACGGAACTGGCATTTTTCAATTCAGAAAAAGAGGATGGCTCACTTGTCAGTTCATCAACCACAGGTGTTCAGACATCACAACTAGAGTTGAGCGAACACCTGGACGAACTTTGGGAAAAAGTCCGGGTTCTGCACCGAACGTTGCCCGAACGTTATCTTGGACACCGGACCCCATTGAAGTCAATGGGACCCAAACTTTTAGGCACAAAAATGGCTGTAACAATGTCCCGGCAAGTGCTAGAGGGCTGCAAAAGGAAGTAAAATGGGGGTAAGGGTAGGGCAAGTGCCCTACAAAAAAATGGGGATAGGGAAAATAAATTAAAATCAAATAAAAAAATGGGAAGGGGGGGTGGATGTGGAATAGGAGCCTAGAGGTTGACTAGGCCATGACCATGGCAGTGTAGGTGGAAGTGGCGGTGGTCGAGGAGGAGAAGGAGGTAGCCAACATGGTATTTTTTTTTTGTTTGTCTTTAATTGGGGTAGCCCCCAAAATATTGAGGCCTAATCAAAAAAACAAGTATATGAATGGCTGTGTGAGTCCGGTCTAAATGTTTATTCTGCACAAGGTACAGACAAGTCTTGTGGGATCCATGCCTGATTCATTTTAATAAAGGTTAGCTTGTCCACGTTGGCTGTGGACAAACGGCTCCGCTTGTCTGTGATAATAACCCCTGCCGTGCTAAACACACGTTCCGACAATGCACTGGCTGCAGGGCAGGCCAGCACCTCCAAGGCATAAACGGCAAGCTCAGGCCATGTGGCCAATTTGGAGACCCAGAGCAAATACGGAACCTCCACGACCGGACGGGACGTCGGTCACGTAACAGCCTTGCACACAAATCGTGCCGTCCCCAATAATAGTGTCTGTTCGCCTCGGCAAACAGGTGTCGGTTGCACCTGTTCGATTGGAAATAATTTTACTTAGTCCGTACCTAGGGTGTTCTGAACAGACATGGAACACGTCTTATTTGTAAATCTGGCCTGAGTGTGTCGGTAAGTATATGAACAAAAAAACTAATCCGGAGTTATAAAACCCCCGATGGGGTTAATTTCTGTTTGTTTTTTTTTTATGGTACAACCGATGGAGGAAGAGGAGGAGCTGGTGGCGGTGAAGGTGGATGTGACGGTACCAGTACCGGATCAGTTG
>BLSH010378060.1:99230-109581 GCA_018402905.1 Glandirana rugosa | reverse complement strand
AATGAGGGGAAGCTGTGCTGATTTCTATCATCCAATCACGTGCAATCAAAAATGCTGTTTTTTTTATTGTCCGTGCCTGTCCTCTTCAGATCTACAGCGACTGCAACCCCCATAGAGTCTCACAACTATATACCTTATGGAGACCCAGAATTGGAGTCTTTCAACTTTATTATACAGCCTTAAGGATGTGGATTATGTACACTTATAATATTCAAGTCCTTTATGAAGTATCTTGATATATGTTTATGATCCACTGAGTATTCATACCAGGGATACATACAATATCTCACAAAAATTAGTACAACCGTCACATTTTTGTAAATATTTTATTCTATCTTTTCATGTGACAACACTGAAGAAATGACACTTTGCTACAATGTAAAGTAGGGAGTGTACAGCTTGTATAACAGTGTAAATTTGCTGTCCCCTCAAAATAACTCAACACACAGCTATTAATGTCTAAACTGCTGGCAACAAAAGTGAGCACATCCCTAAGTGAAAATGTCCATATTGGGCCCAAAGTGTCAATATTTTGTGTGGCCACCATCATTTTCCTGCACTGCCTTAACCTTCTTGGGCACAGAGTTCACAAGATCTTTGCAGGTTGCCACTGGAGTTCTCCTCCACTCCTCCATGAAGACATCACGGTGCTGGTGGATATTAGAGACCTTGCACTCCTCCACCTTCCATTTGAGGATGCCCCACAGATGCTCAATAGGGTTTAGGTCTGGAGACATGCTTGGCCAGTTCATCACCTTTACCCTGAGCATCTTTAGCAAGGCAGTGGTCATCTTGGAGGTGTGTTTGGGTTTGTTATAATGTTGGAATACTGCCCTGCGGGCCAGTCTCTGAAGGGGGGGATCATGCTTTGCTTCAGAATGTCACAGTACATGTTGGCATTCATGGTTCCCTTAATGATTTGAATGGTTCTCCAGTGCCGGCAGCACTCATGGAGCCCCAGACCATGACACTCCCACCATCATGCTTGACTGTAGGCAAGACACACTTGTCTTTGTACTCCTCATCTGATTGCCACCACACACGCTTGACACCATCTGAACCAAATAAGTATATCTTGGTCTCATCAGACCACATGACATGGTTCCAGTTATACATGGCCTTAGTCTGCTTGTCTTCAGCAAACTGTTTGCAGGCTTTCTTGTGCATCATCTTTAGAAAAGGGGTTCCTTCTGGGATGACAGCCATGCAGACCATTTTGATGCAGTGTGCAGCTAATGGTCTGAGTTCAGTTTTGGGGTCTTGGCAAACTTCTTATAGCCTAGGCCAATGATGGCGAACCTTGGCACCCCAGATGTTTTGGAACTACATTTCCCATGATGCTCAACTGCACTGCAGAGTGCATGAGCATCATGGGAAATGTAGTTCCAAAACACCTGGGGTGCCAAGGTTCGCCACCACTGGCCTAGGCCATCTTTATGTAGAGCAACAATTCTTTTCTTCAGATTCTCAGAGAGTTCTTTGCCCTGAGGTACGATGTTAAACTTCCAGTGACCAGTATAAGAAAATGAGAGTGATAACACCAAATTTAACACACCTGCCCCCCATGCACACCTGAGACCTTGTAACACTAATGAGTCACATGACACTGGGGAGGGAAAATGGCTAATTGGGCCCAATTTGGATATTTTCACTTAGGGGTTTACTTACTTTTGTTGCCAGCAGTTTAGACATTAATGGCTGTGTGTTGAGTTATTTTGAGGGGAAAGCAATTTTACACTGTTATACAAGCTGCACATTCACTACTTTACATTGTAGCAAAGTATAATTTCTTCAGTGTTGTCACATGAAAAGATATAATAAAATATGCACAAAAATGTGAGGGGTATACTCACTTTTGTGAGATACTGTATGTTTCTTTCCTTCTCTTTTGGAGGTACAAGGATTCATACACCAGTAGTCTGGTGATCATTTCATCCAGCTTCAATTGCATATCTATGCAATAGATCCACTGGAAGACCCTTCCAGCACATACAGTGCCTTGAAAAAGTATTCATACCCTTTGAAATTTTCCACATTTTGTCATGTTACAACAAAAAACATAAATGTATTTTATTGGAATTTTATGTGATAGACCAACACAAAGTGGCACATACTTGTGAAGTGGAAGAAAAACTATAAATCGTTTTAGAAATCTTTTACAAATAAATATGGCGTACATTTGTATTCAGCCCCTCTGAGTCAATGCTTTGTAGAACCACCTTTCGCTGCAATTACAGCTGCAAGTCTTTTTGGTATGTCTGTACTAGCTTTGTACATCTAGATTGTGAAATTTCTGCCCATTTTTCTTTGTAAAATAGCTCAAGCTCTGTCAAATTGGATGGAGAAAGTCTGTGAATGGCAATTTTCAAGTCTTGCCACAGATTCTCAATTGGATTTAGGTCTGGACTTTGACTGGGCCATTCTAACATATGAATATGCTTTGATCTAAACCATTCCACTGTAGCTCTGGTTGTATGTTTAGGGTCATTGTCCTGCTGGAAGATGAACCTCCCCTCATGTTGAGGGCATGTGGCCTGGTATGGTTCAGGAGCATACCCACCCTCTATCCTGACCTGGCTGCATGCTCGAATAAGGGTCTGGTATGGGTTTTGGGGGGACCCCACACCATTTTTTTTTATTTTGGTGTGGAGTTCCCCTTAAAATCTATACCAGACCCACAGGGCCTGGTATGGATTTTAGTGGGAACCCCATGCCATTTTTTTCTTAATTCTGTCATAGGGTTCCCCTTTACCACTTTAATACAGGGCACTTTCCTCCCCTGCCTGACCAGACTAATTTTTAGCTTTCAGTGCTCTCACACTTTGAATAACAATTACTCAGTCATGCAACACTGTACCCAAACAGTACACAAAAATAGTTTCTATTATGAAATTTTGCAAATAAGTAATTTTTGTTCATAAATTTGGACTTAATATCTTTGTTAAAAACATAGGTGTGTGCGGGGGGGGGGGGTGGTGCCAGGTGCCTAATCACCCCCTGTGGTGCAGATTCCCCCTGCTGATATTTCACCAAAGCCCCCTAACAGGGCTCCTAAAGAATTGTATAAAATAATAAAAATAAAAACCTACTGACACCAACCTCTGCCCTACTGACAAGTCCACTGCTCTACTGACACCATCCACTGCTCTACTAATACCATCCATGTTTTATTACATTTGGGGTGTAGCCCAAATTAGTGGACATTATTTAGTCTGTGTGAAAGTTTAGAGTCTACAAGCTAAAATTGATCACAGCTGATGTACTGATGGCCTATCTCATTTCTTGAAGCCCTGAAACCCCAAGGCAGTACAAATTCCCCCCTAATGACCCCTTTTTGGAAAGTAGACAGTCCAAGGTATTTAGTAAGAGGCATGGTGAGTTTATTGAAGATGTATTTTTTTCCCACAATTTTTGGGAAAATTAAGAAATTATTTTTTTTACACAAAATTGTCATAATAACAATTATTTATCACACACAGCATATGCATACTTCCAATTGCATCCCAAAATACATTCTGCTACTTCCCCTGAGTATAACGATACCACATGTGTGCGACTTTTTCACAGCCTAGCCACATAGAGAGGCCCAACATGCAGGGGGCATCATCAGGCATTCTAGGAGCATAAATTACACATCTAATTTCATTCCTACCTTTCATATCTTTGAAGGTCCCGGAGCACCAGGACAGTGGAATTACCCACAAATGGCCCAATTTTGGAAAGAAAACACCCCAATGTATAATCTATGAGGCATGGGCTGCAGATTGGTATTCATGGACTCTGATGGGCTGCAGATAGGTACTCGGGTAGTCTAATGGGCTGGAAACAGGTATTCGGGCACTCTGATGGGATGCAGGAGGGAGGGAGTGTTCCTGCTGGTGCCATTTTACAACGCACTGGTAGGGAAGTGGTTAAAATCCATACCAGACCCAAAGGTTCCCCCCACGCTGTTTTTTTTCCCCATCTTTTAAAAATTTACATAGAACTTATGGATCCGGCGCCGTATGGAGCGGCTGCTTCCCAGCTAGCTCCCACCGAGAGACCCTCAGAAATCGGCGTATTAAACCATCCGAATAACGGGGACCACCCCCAAAATCACGGGCAGCTCCCTCCTAACACCACATGGAGAAATATTTGGAAAAAAACGGACCGCGAGCGGCCCCATCCTTGCCGCGGCAGGCGTCCAAAATTGAGGCCCCGGCTTCGGCCTACAATCCCGGAGCTCAGCGCGGTGATCCGGTGTCCCTAAAAGGCTCACAGGGGGCTCATTCTGACCCAATGTCACAGCCTCCAGACTGCAATTACAACAGCCTGGCCCAGTTTCAGAGAGTCATCAGCGAACACTCCGCCAGGCTTAATGAAGTCGAACAGCGCGCCTCCAATGTAGAAGAAGAACTCTACCAGATGCAAAATTCTGAACAATCCCAGGACAAATCGCTCCAACTAATCGCTCAGAAACTCGAAGACCCAGAAAATAGGTCTAGAAGGAATAATTTGCGCTTTGTCGGGGTCCCGGAATTGCTACAAAGCCAAGGCTTATATGACTTTTGCGCAAAGCGTGTCCCGGAAGCCCTGGGAATTGCATCACCTGTACTAGTGGAAAGAGCTCATCGCGCAATGAAGAACGTTCCTCCCCAAGACCTGTCATAGCTCGCTACTTAAACTATGCAGACAAATCTACCATTCTGCAAAGATTCCGCCAGACGAAATCCTTCCAGATAGACGGGACCAAGATTTTAGTCTTTGCAGACTATTCCATAGAAGGTTTAAAGAAAAGAAAAGCGTTCCAAAGTGTCTGTTCTCAACTCTGCGGTATTGCGCTTGAAAGCGCCAAATGGTGATCAACTCACCTTCCATGACCCCGCGGAAGCGGATCACTTCATCCGGTCCCAGCACACCTCAGTGCATTCAACTCAAGCTGGCACCTCCCCTGCGGTCAGCCGTCCTCAAGTGCAGAGAAGCCCGAGGAAAGACTCCCCCAAGCGCATAAGATATTCCAACAATGGGAATCACCTCGCTGAAGTCTTCACCACATCTATGCTTTAACCTTTTCCAAAGAACTGTGGTGCTTTGGGGCTTCCAGGTGGCCGCTCCTATCTTCGCACAGAGTTAGGACCAAGCACCTTCATCACGTTCATCTCAGCGGAACGTAACTACCAGTTGAAATGCCTTTTTGCAGATATGGTTAAATTACTGGGCCTGTCCATTCTGGTGATGACACAATTTGCGAACCACGCAGACCGGTAAACCAGTGTCACCGCCAGTTTCTACAGAGCTGATGTTAATGTTTAATGCTGTAACACTATATGTCTCTTTCCACAAGGGTCACTTTTATGCTACCAGAGCTCCCCGCAAGAGCGAATTGCGACATGCGCTGATCCTTTCCCCCCCACGCTGTCTTATTTCCTTCGAAGCCAAATTGGGGGTTCTCCCCCCCCCACGGCGAATCTGATGTATAATGCCCTGTCCCTCGGATTCACTGAAAGTGCGACCGAGGTGTTCTTTTGTGAGCTCATGGATGCAGCTCGTTCATGCGGGAAGAAGCGAAGTGCTCTCAAGTTATGTTATTCTCTCTTTTTGGTACTCTCTCTTGCACATCACAGTCATCATTTTGCTTACAAACACCTACCCACCCACTCCCATTCATCCCAACCTACTCCTCTATCCCGTCAGACACAACATCGCAACTCCCTCTCCCAACACCAACCGTCTCCCTAGAGTGCACTCCAGTTCAAACTCCACGCTTTAGCATCCCACAGCGATTATACCCTCCTCATCCCCCCCCCCTCTTGATATAAAGATAGTATCATGGAACGTTAAAGGACTCAAATCCCCAACGAAACATACTAAAATTCTTCGCCATCTCAAACGTCTAAAAACCGATATAGCTCTCTTACAAGAATCCCATCTGTCATCTTCAGATTTCCACCGTATGCGCAAACTGTGGGTCGGAGAGGTATTTGGCTCAGATGCCATCGGCCGCAAAGCCAGTGTCTTGATATTGACCCACAAAAACCTTCCCTATAAAATTTCCGCATCTGACTCTGACAACCAAGGCAGGAGGGTCACGATAAGGATCCACCAGGCTTATTCAGATCTCCTACTCACAAACATCTATGCCCCTCACACCCCAGATAAGCAATTTTATGCTAACCTTACAACTTTTTGCTGAAGCACCCAGATACCCCCCATATCCTTGGAGGGGATTTCAATGACATACTCCACCCCCTGGAAGATAGATCCCCACCGGAGGCCATCGGCACTTCCCGGCACGCTTGTCATCCCACATTTCTGGCCACCATGATCGATTCCCTAGATCTTACAGACATCTGGAGGCTACACCACCCCCTGAATAGGGAATTTACCTTCTTCTCTCACCCTCATAATTCCCTATCCAGAATAGACTACCTATTTTGCACCAGAACATTAATCCCGAGAATATTGGTGGCTGAGATCCACAACATCGCAATCTCGGATCACGCCCCGATCTCTGTATCCCTGGAACTCAACACTCAACAGCAATCACCCAACCTATGGAGGTTCCCCTCTTTCCTCCAAAATAATGAGAATTTCCGCTCCTTTTTAACTGACATATGGCGAGACTATTTGTCTAATAACCAACCACACACAGACAGTCCGAACTTGATTTGGGAGGCAGGCAAGGCCTGTTTAAGAGGACACATAATCTCCTACGCAACATCGTACAAAAGGCATACGTGCCATCAATATAAGCTAGCCTCTGACAACCTTAGATCCACCCAGAATTCTCTAAACACTCATAACACACCTGAAAATAGAGCTAACTGTTTAACAGCAAAAAAAATCTTTTGACGCTTGGGCCGATAAGACTGAGATGATTCATAGAGATCGCCTAGATCTGGAAGGCTATTAGCTAAATTAACTAAAGGCCCATACAAACCCACACATATATCTACCCTAAAAGATCCCGCAGGCAACGCTAAATCCAAACCCGAGGAAATCAGCCAAATTATGCTGGATTTCTATTCTAATCTATATGCCCCTGACCCCATAGACAAAGAAAAAGCCCTCGATTTTCTAGCCCTGGTCAATCTCCCAAAGATTACCCCCTCGCAACTAGAGATGCTAAACGCAGAGGTTTCAGTTGCAGAAATAATCACAGCCATACGTCATTTGGCCCCTTCCAAAGCCCCTGGTCCCGATGGCTTCACTGGGGATTTTACAAAATGCTGATCGATGACATCTCTCCAACCCTACAAGAGGTCTACTCCACTCTTTGGAAAGGTGGCGCTTACCCTCCCACTGGAAGCCAAGCCATCATTAAACGTTTGGAAAAGAAGGGTAAGGACCCCACCCAACCCGGTTCATACAGACCCATATCCTTACTAACCATGGATGTAAAACTTTTATCAAAAATTATAGCATCTAGGCTGGCCACACTTATCCCTGACCTTGTGGATCCCGTTCAATCCGGCTTCGTCCGTGGCAGAACTGCCACGCTAAACATCAGAAAGGTCCTTGCGGTGCTTGAGACTGCAAAAAGAGCCGGGGGGGGGGGGGGAGCACACCATCATCACCCTGGACGCGGAGAAAGCCTTTGACAATGTGAGCTTTGACTGGCTATACTTAGTACTTAACCAACTGGGCTTCGAGGGTGCATTTGTGCACCTTATCAAAACCATGTACTCTGCTCCGGTGGCCAGGCTGGTGGTGGCGGGCCTCTTCACCCCCGAATTCAAGCTTCACAAGGGCACCAGGCAGGGATGCCCCCTTTCCCCCTTGCTGTTCAATCTAGCCCTGGAACCGCTCTCTAGGTATCTTAACTATGTAGCCCCATTACATGGCGTTAAAATACGTGACGTCGAACTGCGCACTTCCTTGTTCGCAGACGACGTACTTATTTTCACCTCCAAACCAGCCACTGACATACACGTCATCAAAAACATATTTGATTCCTTTAGGTTATGCTCAGGCCTCCGCATCAACTACCATAAGAGTGAGATATTTTCTTTGGGATCGTCCTCCACCCCCTCTTGGACCTCAACCTCTCCCTTTGCACATAACATACCTAGGTATAAACATAAGCAAACTACCATCGTCCCTCTATCATCTCAACTATCCCCCTCTCTTTACTAAGGTGTGCCGGGAAATGGACAGCTGGATGGATCTGCCCCTTTCACTCATAGGGAGATGCTACCTAGTAAAAATGCTTACCTTTGCCCGCATCCTATACCCCCTCCAGACAAGCCCTTTGCTACTTAAGCACAAGGATGTTCAATCATTAAACAAAAGCATCTCACGTTTCATTTGGCAGGGGAAGCGCCCCCATATCTCTCTTCAAAAATTGCATCTCCCCAGGCGTGAAGGGGGTGCAAACCTCCCCAATATCAGACTGTACAATATAGCTTGCCTGCTAAGATTTAGTTTGGACTGGATAACCAAATCCTCATGTCACTCAAACTTTCAAATAGAATCGAATATGGTCTACTCCCACTCCTTGGCAGCTCTAATCCACTCCAAGTGGAAAACTGTACCACCAGACATACAACACAACCTCTTGATCAGGGACACTGCAATCGCCTGGAGGGAGCATAGGAAACTTCTTAAACTCCCCTCCCAAATTCCTCCCAATCAGAGGTAACCCAAGCTTTCCACCAGGAGAGGCTTACGAAGCTTTCAGCTACTGGGAAGCCAAAGGCCTGACAAATTTTTCCTCTTTATATGATGAGACCTCTGGCTCTCCTCGGGACTTCTCCAGCATCACTGAACAATACTCCTTACGGAAAAATCAAATTTTTCATTTTTGGCAGTGCATCAGCTATGTACAATCCACCTGCATGGAAAAAACTAAGAGATTCCGAGACAGCATTATAGATACCCTCATCCACAGTAATTCCTACAAGATTTGGGATATCTACAAACCTTTGCTAATATCGACCTCCTCCATCCTCGAAGCCTCATCTGTGGCAAACTGGAACAGAGACTTCCCGGACCCTGACCTGGTTGGAAAAATTCTTAAAGGGTACCTCCTCACCCTAAAGCTCACCCCGAATGAGATATGGCGGGAGACTCAAATGAAGATCATGCACCGGGCTCTCATCCCTTTCCTTGCTAACAGGTCAAACCCTCAAGTTACATGTTGCCCTCTCTGTCAGCAACATAGACCATCTCTCGCACATCTCCTCTGGAAATGTACCCATATCGTCACTTTCTGGGAGCGCATTCTGACGTTTCTACACTCTGTTATGGGCACCTCCCTACCGAAGGACCCCTTACTTCTCCTGTTTGGCTACTGGGACTCGGCACTACTCTCTCTCCAATCGGAGATCACAACCTGGCTTCTCACCACCCTCCTGATAGCCAGAAGAGCCATACTAAAAAACTGGATCTCTCCCACTGCCCCCTCGGTTAACCAGGTCAACAAAGAACTGATGGCACTGTACACCAAGGAAATAGTCCGGATTTTAATCTCCCTAAAGCTGCTGATTCTTTTCACCGAAAATGGAAGCATTTCGTAACGCATATGCCACCAACAAAGATGGCCATGTGCCAAACGACGTCCTTTAACTTTTTTCTGGACAATTCTCACCAGCCTATCCACGTTGTTCCTAATGGAACCAAAGCTGTCTCCCTCTAGATCTGATACGACCCCCCTCTAGGTCCCCTGCACTCGGACTTCTTGAGAAACATAACATTTTTTCTGTCAGAATATATCCACAAATTTAAGCACCTTGATCTGTCGGGCATAGCTTCCCTCCCCCCCCTTCCCACCCTTCCCCTTCAACCTTGTACGATCCATCAGGCTGTCCGTGTAATTGACTGTCTTTGCTTTTCAGTACCTTATCGTTGTGTTATGCCTTTCACTGTTATTATCTGTTCAACTCTTAATTATGAAAATATGCCATATCTCTCCAAGTCGTTATGACTAGAGTTGAGCGAACCCGGACTGTAAAGTTCGGGTCCGTACCGAACTTTGGGGTGTCCGGGACCCGGACCCGGACTTTTCAAAAAAAGTCCGGGTTCGGGTCCTGCTATTCCATGACTTTTCGTTTCTGTCAGTTAATGTGCCTGTCGGACTACCTAGCATGTTCCAACTTCCCCTTCCCACCCTTCCCCCCCCTCCCTTCGATACGGGCTGTCTAGTTCCACGAATTTAAACACCTATATAAGACTGTCTTTTTTACAATACAAAGAGTTCTTCAGGCTCACGTCCCCTGGATCTCCCCCCAGCATAGTCTAGATCTCCCTCTGTCGAAACCAAGGTAATCCTTGTTGCACCTATCCGACCACTCTTAACAGGTCTTTTTTCAATTTCCTGCAGCAAACCGTGTACCGGTAGAAACAACCACCGTATACGCAATGCTTTACGAAG
>BLSH010378060.1:47788-65112 GCA_018402905.1 Glandirana rugosa | reverse complement strand
TGACGGTTTCATTTAAAGTGATACACACATTTTAACAGGAAGTGTGAATAAAAGATGTGCAATGATTGACGGTTTGATTTAAAGTGACACACACACTTGAAATAATTGTGCAGAAGAGATGTGCAATGATTGACGGTTTCATTTAAAGTGATACACACATTTTAAAAAGAAGTGTGAATAAAAGATGTGCAATGATTGACGGTTTGATTTAAAGTGACACACAGACTTGAAATAATTGTGCAGAAGAGATGTTCACTGATTTCCGGTTTCATTTAAAGTGATACACACATTTTGCAGAACAGTGATATGGGTACTCCCGGCTTATTTATACTTTTTTGACACAGTTTGAAGATGATTTTAGAACAGTTCTATGGCCTCTAATGTTAATTAATACTTTTCAGACCCATTTTGAAGATGATCTCCATTTTTGCATTTTTTATGTTTTTATTTTTTTAAAAATATTTAAAGTTATTTCCCTGTCCCCATTTCTTTGTAGGTCACTTGTCCCACCCTTACCCACATTTCCTTCCTTTTGCAGACCTCTAGGACCTTCCAGGACTATTTTACAGCATTTTTTGTGCCTAAAAGTCCGGGTCTCCATTGATTTCAATGGGGTTCGGGGACCGGGACAAAGTTCGGGTTCTGTCCGGACCCGAACCTGGACTTTGTCCCGAAGTTCGGCCGAACCAGCAGAACCCGGACTTCTAGAAGTTTGCTCAACTCTAATTGTGACCCATGCCTCCATATTACCCTGGTATTTCAATCCCTGAATTGCACTAGGATGAATATATGGATGTGAATGAGGTTTGGCTGGCGACGTGTGGTTTTTAAACCTTATTTGTTGTGACAACGTTGTCAGTGTTTTTTGGTGGAGGGATCCTGTCATATTCCATACCATAGTATGGTCTTTTTAACTATTTGTAATTAATAAAGTATGTTTTTTATTCATAATTTTGCTCACAGCATAATTATTGTTGGTTGACTAATATCCCGGAGGCTCATTTAGATCGCACCTTAGGGCAGCCTCTATACTGCACACTCTGTGATATGCAGTTTGTGGGACACTGCCCGGGACACGGCCATCCCGGGACAGCTTAGTAAAAAGCGTGACTGTCCGGACAAATCTGAGACAGTTGGCAAATATGATGCAATACAAGATTATCATAGGGCCCCCATGCACCCGGGGTGCCCATGCATTAAGACAGCAATGGCTTCAACCACAACACATCCCCCCTAGCACTGAAAGAACACCCACTGATCTACCTAACTCTGTGCAGCTTTAGAGAGGTCTTTAATCTTTCTTCCAACCCTGGGCCCATCACTCATATTAAGTCCAACCTGGCCTTTCTCCCAGGCATGACCAAACAATTCCTTAGAGACACCTGGGTCTACCTGGACATACTGGAACATCAATTTTTCCACGATGGTACTCTTCTAGATTGTAACAAGCTAGCAGCCAACACAACAAACAACTTATTCCCCTACTGGATATATTTTCAAACCCAACATTTTCTGCAAGACATTGATCAAGATTCTGCAGTCTCTCGAGCACTCACTCCATTTGAAAACCTATGCTCCCAATCTGATCCCCAACAACACTTAATCTCTAATATTCACAACATGCTTTTTGCAGACACGGCCCCTAACTCCGGGAAAGCATGTCCAAGTTGGGAAAGGGATCTGCAATTAGAACTGACAATGTTAACGAATATTTACAATCACACACAAAGGCTCACTCAATGTCTCGATCCAAGAAAATAATTACAAAACCCTGACACGATGGTACCGCACTGGTACTACTCAGAAAATATGATCCGAACATTCCTAATACATGCTGGAGATGCTCCAGGGAACCTGGCACCTTGCTACATATCTGGTGGTCATGCCCCCTTCTACAAAACTTCTGGCTACAAGTCCATGAACTAACAACGCAAATCTCCCCATATGCCCTGGAATATACCCCAGCTCAATTCCTCCTCCATCACTCCACCTTATCAGCACACGCATACCGCAAATCCCTAGTAGTGCATTTAATTAACACTGCCAAGATGTGTATTCCAATACACTGGGGTTCATCTCATATCCCAACCATCCCAGAATGGTTTAACAGCATTAACAGAATTACAGAAATGGAAGAATTAATCCATATAGCTAGAGATGTCCCAGCTAGATTGTTACGTGGGCCTGCTGGACTCACTTCCGAACCACAGATAAATACACAACAGTGATGGGCCACGGCCACGCACACAATGATGTCACAGGCTAACAGGATAGATCTCATGGATCCACAGTAAAAACAAGCTATACTTTTCAAATAGATACAAGGCCCCCCCCACCCCTAACCAAGGGAGGAGTACAGGGTATGCGTGTCAAGGCCCTTAATCACAAGCATACCAATAACATGCTCTCTGCCTCTTGCCCTTCATATATCATACTAGGCTGTCATTTAGACAAAATAAGCCTTTTGGAGGAGGTCGAGGAGTCAATTCCCCTGCCCAATGTCCCGCCCCCACCCTCCCTCACCTTTCCCCCCTCCTCTTCTCCCCTCCTCTTACCCCCCTCAATTCTCATATCCATGCACCTTAGCTTAGTCCTCCAGTGTACAACCGAACATCTAATACCATCTTGCTGTTCCTGATGGAACACTCCTTCAATGCAACTTTGCGTCACTTAAGCGCTTATCCCACACAACCACATAATCTATTAACCAAGCATAAGAACCCATCCCTATTTTCTTTGACAACATAAGTTAAAAGGGGATCCCTAATACATAAAACATCACTCCTTACAAACTCAGTGATAGAGAAGTTCTTACTTTGTTCGATCCACTATTGAAATGTTATTAGATGTTAAGACAGAGGAAAGTATATGCTGTTTTGTTCTATATATATAAGTCCAATAATACAGATCTACACCAAATATCGTTTTGTATTTACATATTGTTTACATGATGATATTGTATTCTGCTCTTATTTTCTTCAATAATAACTTATTGGAAAAAAAAATTCAGACTAATCTGTACTTCATGTTTTTCAGCATTTGCTTGCTTGTTGATCAACAGTACTGTACTTGCACTGAGAAATGTCATAGGTTATATGTTTACAAATGATAGGTGAGTAAAATGGAAGTGAACAACTTCTTCAAATATATTTAAATGATGATTCGCTACTTTGATTATACAGCTATCTTACATTTGTGCAAAAGGCGTTTTTAAAGGTTTCCAGACAGAAAAGTAATTTATACACACTGCATTTTTTTACCATGAAACAAAAACAGCTATCCAGATAAAACTATATTAGAGTACCAGTATATTTTGTAGGCAGGTGAAACTTGTGTTCCCTTTTAATTCTTAAGACGTTCCTTTATTGTGTCATGTAGGTTGCGCCTGTTATTTAACGACGTCAATACCATGCACTTAGAACACTTCCATACCAGACCAAATTTCAGCTTTCAGTGCTCTCACACTTTGAGTTACAATTACTCAGTCATGCTACACTGTATCCAAACAAAAATTTTTATAATTTTTTTCTTACAAATAGAGATTTCTTTTGGTGGTATTTAGTCTCCGCTGGGTTTTTCATTTTTGGGATATAAGTGAAAAAACAGGGAAAATTTTGAAACAAATACTTTTTTTTAGCTTCTACTGTTAAATTTAGCAAAAAAGTAGATTTTTGTATGTATACTGCTACATATCTTTGGTAAAAATAACCCACATTAGTGGATATTATTTAGTCTGTGTGAAAGTTACAGACTCTACAAGCTATTGTGCAAATCACAGAAAATTGATCACATTTAATCACACCTGATGTACTGACGGCCTATCTTATTTCTTGAGACCCTAACAAGCCAGGGAAGTATAAATACACCCAAATGACCCCTTTTTGGAAAGTAGGCATGCCAAGGTATTTAGTAAGAGGCATGGTGAATTTTTTCACGGTTTATTTTTTTCCCACAATTCTTTGCAAAATCAAGATTTTTTTTCACAAAATTTTCATAATAGGTTATTTCTCTCACATGGCATATGCTTACCATAAATTACACCCCAAAATACATTCTACTACTCCTCCAGAGTATTGCGATACCACATGTGTGAGACCAGGGCTGGATTAAGAGCATTATGGGCCTGGTGGTGAGGATTTTGGGGGCCTTAAGGGCTGTGCGTCGGCGTGCGCCCTGAGATGAAAGTGAAAGGGTGCAGCGGCACAGGCCCACTGCTATGGAAGTCCCAGGCTTCCATAAGAGCCCTGCATTGGTGCGCTGTCACTTGTAGCACAGAAGTCAGGCTTCTATGTTTACAAGTGACAGAAAATAACAGGCACAGGGAATCTGGCCAGCCAGGTCCTATTTTATGTTAGAGGCCTGGAGCTATAGCTCCAATAGCCCCTATGTTAATCCGGCCCTGTGTGAGACTTTTACACAGCCTGGCCACATACAGAAGCCCAACATTGACATTGCACCTTCAGGCATTCTACAAGCATACATTGCACATCTCATTTCTCAACTACCTATTACATTTTTGAAGGCCCTGGAGCACCAGGACAATGGAATTACCAACAAAATGACCCCATTTTGGAAAGCTAACACCCCAACATATAATCTATGAGACATAATGAGTCTTTTCAATCCATACATATACCAGCGCCAACCCAGATCGGATGACACAATCACATAATATGAATGTCCATAATAGTCCAGATATTGGTGTGTGCACACAATTAAATCAAAGTGACAAAGTGCATCAAAAGTGCTCTTCAGTGCTTCATACAGACTGCTCAAAAGTGACAAAGTGACCAGTGACCATCTTGTGCCCTCACTCACCAGAACAAATGGACCTGCTGCTTTGCAGTCAGCAGATCAAGCAATCTGTAGTCTGGTGAGGGTATAGATCTTGACCAGGCAAAAATCCAGAGGGGAGCCCAACACAATCAGCAAAGTCAGATGAATCCGGAATACTCAGAAAATAAAGAGAAATTCCATAGTGTAGGCTGTAATCAAATTCTATTTATTGCGCAAAGGCTACTACTTACAGGATGACAGATTTCAAACAGCATAAATTTCACCAAAATGCTGGAAATGGCGTGCATTCCACTTCGCAACCACTGCTGGCGGAAATTGCGACAGTGACTGTGACGGACTGGCAGTGACATCAACACGTTTCGCTCCCAAACTAGAGCGTCATCACGGACGATATCACAGTCCATCACTTACTCTCTTTAACTTGGATGTCGCCACCCACCTGATCACAAAGGGCCAATAGGAGACGACACCTCAGACATTTCCAAATGTCCCTCACGGCCACGCGTCATATACACAAGAAACCCCCCTCCAGCGGTCAGTTGGAAGATTACAGCGAGCCACTCCAAAAGAAGAATATGCCGTCTGTTCATTGCAACATTCAGTAATTTGAATCCAGCAATGCACAAACCACCCTTACATAAATTAAAATAAACTAAAACAGACACATTTATTAAACATCACATTAAATAAATAATTCAAACACTTTTAATCAGAAAAATAAATAAATAAAAAATAAATAAATAAAAAGAAATAAAGGAAAAAGGTGGAAATATTTTGTATATGTGCTACCAGTCTTTAAATGGCACAGAAATAAAAATTAAAATAAAACAAATATATATATCTATAAAAATATATATAATAATCAAAGATGGTACATATATCAATATATAGATGTGGTGGATATGTGGAATCACTACTTTAAGAGAAATTATATTGAGCAAAGATTAGATCCCCAGCATTATACTGGCCCAAAATTCACTCCTTACTGATTGAAAAAAAAATATATAAAAAATTATTTAAAAAACATAAAAATGTATATTACTGCCACCATAAAACTAGAAAATCACTGGCTGGCCAGTCACACTAAAAACATATCTCCAGTCTCAAACATGGCCTACCACGAATGATGAAAATAATCATCACCAGTTGGATAAAAAGCAATTAATATCTAAATCGATATTTAACCCCAGTGGATCCAAGGTGCCCATCCTATGGATCCACTGGGTTTCATTCTGGGATATGGCCTTGGTGAGGTTAGTACCCCTCCAATGGTTCTCAACCCTGTCAATCCCACAAAAAGATAACTGGCTGGCATCCCTATCATGAACCAACCTAAAATGGTTCGAAAGCATGTGATGTTTGAACCCCTTTTTTATGTTCTGGATGTGTTCTCTCAGTCTGATTCATAATTTACGTGTAGTTCGGCCTATATATTTTAGGCTGCATGCACAAGTAAGAAGATATGTGACATGGGTGGTGTCACAGGAAATAAACTTCCAAATTTCATATGATTTTCCTGTAGCTGTGGACTGAAATTGAGTAGTTTTCCATTTTCTATGTATCAAAGTTTTACACATCGTGCATCTCCCACAACTAAAAAAGCCAACTTGGTCAAGGAATATGCATGTTTTATGAGGAGGGTCAACCACATTATGCGCTATTTTAAGCCGCAGAGAGGGGGTCTTTGTATACACAAACCGAGGTTTTTTTGGTAAAACTTTTTCCAGTTCTTTGTCTCTCATCAACAATGGCCAATGAGTGTTAATAATATTCTCGAATTGCCTATATTCTTTAAAAAAGCCTGTCATAAAAGATACACTAGGATCAAGAGGGCTCTACTTATGATTTTTGAAATAATGACTCCCTATCCAGATTCCTCACTGAATCCCTAATAGCTTCCAATGCTCTTTTTTTATATCCTTTTTCAACAAACCGTTGAAGAATGACCTCAGCCTGATGGTCAAAATCTACAAGTGAGTCACAATTGCGCCTAATTCTAAGCATTTGTCCCCTGGGAATGCCATCCAACCATCTCGGATGGTGGCAACTCCCCAGGGGTATATAACCATTGCTGTCTACTTCTTTAAAAAAGTTCTAGTGCAGAGTCTATCGTCACTCTTATAGATGGTGAGATCTAAATAATTGATACTCTCTTGTCCACTCTATTCTGAGAAGGAGATGCCTAGGGGGTTGTCTCCCATCTTGTTCAGGAAACCCACAAGTGACTCTCGTGTGCACGACCACACAATTAAAATATCGTCAATGTATCGCCTGAACATTTTGAGCAGGGTTGGAGGTTTGGAAAATATAGCCTCTTCCTCCCACCAACTCATAAAGATGTTAGCTAACGATGGGGCATATTTAGTCCCCCATGGCAACACCCCTCACCTGTTTACAGTACCTTTTGTCAAAACAGAAAAAATTGTGACTCATGGCGAGTTTAAGAAGTTCCAATAAAAAGAGCTTCTGTTCCTCAACCAGGTCCGTACCATCCAGTGCCCATCTCACTGCACTGATGGCATGGTCTTGTTTGATGTTGGTATATAGAGAGTTAACATCAACACTCGCCAATAGACATCTTTATCTATATGTATGGTTTTGAGCGAACAGATGAGATCTTTACTATCTTTCAAATAGGCAGGTTATTTCCTAGTTAATGGCTGTAGGAAGGTGTCCAAATATTCACCTGCTCTTGCAAACAGGGAATCCACTCCACTAATAATAGGCCTCCCAGGTGGTTTCAGGGGGTCTTTGTGAATTTTAGGGAGCTGATAAATCACTGCTGCTTTAGGTGCATCAGGTACCAAGTACCGTGCTTCCTTCTTATTGACAATGCCTTTTTTCAAACCTCGTTGCACTATTCTTTTTAGTTTAGCTTTGTACCGATTCGTAGGGTTGCCCTTAAGTTCTTCATAGGTCTATTTATCATTGACTAGCCTATGGATTTCTAGTAAGTAATCTGATTTATTAAGAATGACTAGGCCACCCCCTTTATCCACAGCTCTTATTACAATGTCTTTTTTCTTTTCTAATTCTCTAAGACCCTTTGCAATATCCCTCTTACGTCTTGTAGGTCGTACTTTTAGATTGGCTAAATCTTGTTCCACAGCTTGTTTAAAACTTTCAACAAAATGGTTCCCAGCCACTTTGGGATTGAACACTGATCGATTTCTAAGGGTTGTATGTTGATATCTGCTTTGGTCGAAATTATCGGTGATTGGATTATGCAAAAATATTTTTTGATATTAATCTTTCTCACAAATTTCTGTAAATCGATAAAAAGATCAAACTTATTAATATGCCTAGTATATAGAGACTTCTGCGCTACTACTCACCATGGGGTGCAGAAACTAAAACATTGGGATATCACCCTCCAATTACTAAAGTACTCCTTGTAAAGTGATAAGTGTCAAATGTTGAAGGTGAGTGGACTAAATGTGAAAGGTCACTCTGATCAGTAAAACTATAAGTGCAGACTGCTGCAGTACCTATTTATATTACACAATAATAAACAGATAGTGGATCAGTAGGGTACTGCGCTGTCCATAAAGATGGTAGGGGAAAGTGTAAATAATCCCTCAATCAATAAAGATAGATATAAATAGCGGAAACACCATAAATGTGCTAATACAGAAATGGATACGCCTTAAAAATACATACAATTATGGCATAATACTAATACAATTATGTGTACAAAATAATACATCCCCTTCCTTCACGTCAGGGGTGATGTATAAAACTATAAATCTCAAGCAGTGTGAAAAAAATAATATAAAACAGTTCAACTTATAAGCACCAGGTGGTGCTAGTGATGCATAACGGTGCTCCAGTGAATCCACACAGTGCTGGACATAACTGTAATCAATGAAAGTCTCAATCACAGCTAGCAAGTGTGTATAATGTGTCAAAGTGAACTTGCTGGTAAAGCTTCCACACACGTGAATAAACCAGTGTTAAAGGGGTGAGTCTGGTCAGCAGAGCTGTAAACTTCCAGATGGACTCCTCTGTGTATATTATTAACACCCATGCTCACAGAACTCTCACCTTAATAAGGTGTATAATACACCTTAAACTGCCAATCATACAGCCACAGCAACTGGCCCCGGTATTACGCGTCCTCCTCCACTCTCCTCTTTTCTTGTTTGCCAAGTCACTATCAAATATGATCAATGTACATAGGTGAAGGTTTCCTCATGTGTAGGGACACAAGAAAAACCTCCCATAGTGCAGCAGCTTCCATACAAATATTTATTTAAAACTTTAAAAATGGCTGCTTACATCTAACAAAGCAAGTTGAGCATAAAAACAACGGCGTTTCCGCCTCTCACGCGACTTCCGGTATTCGGTCAGCTCCGGCCACATCCTACGCGTTACGTCACGGTCACGTGACTTCATCAGGGTGATGAATGAAGTCACGTGACCGTGACGTAATGCGTAGGACGTGGCTGGAAGTTTACAGCTCTGCTGACCAGACTCACCCCTTTAACACTGGTTTATTCACGTGTGTGGAAGCTTTACCAGCAAGTTCACTTTGACACATTATACACACTTGCTAGCTGTGATTGAGACTTTCATTGATTACAGTTATGTCCAGCACTGTGTGGATTCACTGGAGCACCGTTATGCATCACTAGCACCACCTGGTGCTTATAAGTTGAACTGTTTTATATTATTTTTTTCACACTGCTTGAGATTTATAGTTTTATACATCACCCCTGACGTGACGGAAGGGGATGTATTATTTTGTACACATGATCGTATTAGTATTATGCCATAATTGTATGTATTTTTAAGGCGTATCCATTTCTGTATTAGCACATTTATGGTGTTTCCGCTATTTATATCTATCTTTATTGATTGAGGGATTATTTACACTTTCCCCTACCATCTTTATGGACAGCGCAGTACCCTACTGATCCACTATCTGTTTATTAATATGCTTGTCAGGTGCAAATTTCAATCCTAGAGTGAGGAGCCGATATTCCTCATCTGAAAATTCCACACTACTAAGATTGAAAATGCCATAATTTAAGTTGTTCTTTTCCTTTTTCCTTTTCCCTCCTCTACATCCTCTGACTCTTCTCTGTTTACGGGGTTGACAAGTGACTGCGGAGGTCCCATGGGATACCAGGGTCTCCAGTCTCCCCTCTGCAGAGAGTGTGCATGTTTTTTGTTTTCCGGGACTTTTCTATATATACCCCTCCTCTTGTTTCCTCCTACCTCCAGGCATGTTGGATCTTGTAGTTTCTTTATCAGCAATGGCTATGGCACCGCTCATATCCCAGACTACATCTCCCAGCATTCAGTGTTTTATGTCTTAGCATCAGGGGATCAATGTCATAGAAGCTCCATGTTGTGACAGAAAAATGGAACTGTATTCAGGCAATCTAACAATAATACATTTCAGATGCTGCATAGTCCAGTAACAGTGATTCTGGTTTCATACTTCTCCCACTAAATCTCTTTGGACCTCAAAAATGGATAACATTTTTGGGCAGACAGCGTTTGTTAAAGCTCAGCATATTAGAAACAGTAAAAAAAAACATTAATAAGCAAGAACACATGCAAGAACACATTAATAAGCAAGAAACAACTTATATTATAATACAAATCTGACAGGGGAACCTCCCTCCAATGGCTGGAGGGGTGAGGTTGTACTGTCTGAAGGCTACTGATTTAGGGATGACGCATCTAGAGGTCTCAAGGAGTAGGCTCATGTCACCCTTCATGCAATCAACTGTGCAGGTTGACTCATCAAAAGTCTACTTGCTTGAATGGATAACTTCCCCTGAACTTTCACCTAGCACATCGTACATCAGTCTTTTTGGGCGCTTAAAGGTGCATTTTTCTCAGTGACTGTGGAAGTTCACTTTCGACTTGGTTTACCACTTCCTACTCAACTCAGGCTCAGACTCAGTAGTTTCAGTAATTTGTGGATCAGCGGGGTCCTCTATTGCCTCTGTCAACAATCATGCTGGCACAAGTTCAGACAGTTCTGAGCTAAAGATATCAACATCATTGGCTGAGCTTGGGTTTATTTGGTCCGATGGGGGGAAAGGCCATAGCCATTCAAAGCTCATCACTATTTTTTCTTTACTCTCTTCCTCATCAGAGAAAGTGGTACCTTGAGGTGGAGTTGTGGATCAGGGGCCCATGAAAACCCTCTGGGGTGAAGGTTGGGTCTTTCTGTGCTGTGGTTCTGACTGAGTCCTTTATGGCTAGAGGGTGCCATGTTTTCAAGGGTAGACTGGCAGCCCCATCAGCAGCTTGCAGATTATGAAGGGGTAGGACTTCCATCGATGAGCCAGCTTGTGCTTCCCCAGAATTCCCAGATTCTTCAGTAGCACCCTGTCTCCTGGTTGCAGGTTTTGCATCCTCACCCTAAGGTCAAAGTTTCTTTTATTTCATTTACTTAGTACATCTGAGCTTTCTAGAGTGTCACGACATCTGGGATCAGGTGACAGGTGTGCACCGCTGGGGTGTGAATCGCACAGAGGTTTGCGAAACACACCGCTAAGGTTGTGGACCTATAGCTGACTGCTGCTAATGAGTTCCAGCTGATACGGGAAGAGGGGCCCCTGCAGCACGGACACTGGAACACAGGGAGCTAGTGCATCAGTTTACCCAGGGCATGGAGTCTAAGAGCCAGTAGGTATTTGCTAGAGCCTCTGGTGGTGAGGATGGATTTGGCTGCAACTGGATACAGGTCGCGGCCCCCGGGGTCCCCTAGCTCACGCTTGGCTGGCTACAGGTGGAAGAGAGGAAGCAAAAGGATAGTCAGTGGCCTAGCAAAGGGTCAGGGCCACTAGCAGACAGGAGAAACAGAGAACAAGCCAAAGATCGGGGTATCAAGCAGGCAGGGATAGTCAGAACAATCCAAAGATCCATAACCGGAAATAGACAGCACATACAACAGGAACAACCACACATGAAGCCAAACACACACAACATTGATCAGCAAGGAGGCTTTGCAGCACATGGTCTCAGGGCCGCTGATAAGCCAGTACAACCAGCCCTGTTGTACCGGTTCTGGCCCGCAAGGGGAGCCCGTGCTGCTACACAGAAAGTCCAGTGAAGGAAAAAAAAATTTACACCCCCGTTTAGCCTCTCCTGCTAACATAGGCATAGTTGCCAACATGGGCAGAAAATTTATAGGGAAACTTTTTTCCCTGGTGCGGAGTCTTGTTATAAGTAGGGGATGGGGCATTGGTTTGTAGGTGTGACATAGTGTAGGAAGAAAGATGCGGCACGCGAAGTGCATTGTGGCAAAAAAGGGGGTGTGGTTTAACCACTTCAGCCCCGGAAGGATTTTCAGCTTTAGGACCGGAGCCCTTTTTGCGATTCGGCGCTGCGTTGCTTAAACTGGCAATTGCGCGGTCGTGCGACGTTGTACCCAAACGAAATTTACGTCCTTTTTTTCCCACAAATAGAGCTTTCTTTTGGTGGTATTTGATCCCCTCTGCGTCATTTCTGATCGCCACTATAAACAAAAGAAGAGCGACAATTTTGCAAAAAAAAACCAAATTTCTTACTTTTTGCTAGAATACAAATCAAAAAAAAAATTAAAAAAAACATTTTTTTTCACCGTTTTTGGCCGATTTATATTCTTCGTCATATTTGCGATAAAAAAAAATGCAATCGGCGTTTATTGATTGGTTTGCGCAAAAGTGGTCGCGTTTACGGATGATGAGAATTCATTTTTGGGGTTTTTATTTTTTTTTATTTTTTATTAGTAATGGTGGCAATCTGCGATTTTTTGTGGTACTGCGATATTTCAGCGGACATGTCGGACCATTTTGACACTTTTTTGGGACCATTGGCATTTATACAGCGATCAGTGCTATAAAAATGCACTGATTACTGTGTAAATGCCATTGGCAGTGAAGGGGTTAACCTGCAGGGGGCGCTCTAAGGGTTAACTGTGTTCCCTGGGCGTGTTCTAACTGTGGGGGGACTGCACTATCTGGGGAAGGGAAGTGGTCACAGCCTTCACGTACAGGAAGGCTGTGATCACAGCCCTTCCCCCTCACACAGAGCGGAGGTCCGTGTTTACACACACGGACCTCCGCTCCTTCGCTCCGGGGGGGCCATCGCGGGTAGCCGGGGGCAATCAAAGCTGCCGCACCTGCTCCCTGGCCCTCCCCGAACACAGTGAGCATGCGGGCGTGCCTCCGGCGGCGCGCGCACACTCACTAAACTCGTTCCCGCAGCCGCCGTCGTATGACGGCGTTTTGCGGGAACGAGCCACTTTGCCGCCGTCAGATGCCGATCGGCGGTCGGCAAGTGGTTAACCGTAATCTTGGGCGTGGCTTAAATGGCGTGTCTCAAAGGGGTGTGGCTCAAGTCTGAGATGAACGAGGGATGGAGGGAGAAAGGGAGAGAGAGAAAGAAAAAGGGAGGAAAGGAGAGAGAAGGAAGGAAAGAAAGAGAGATGGAGGGACAGCAGGCCCAGATCCTACACCACAATAGCAATACATAAGTTTAACAATCAACAGATAAAGATACTCCAAACACCTGGGTTAGCGCTTCAATCATCCCGGCACCATAGTTGGTATGGTGTCAGTATGTTTGAAGTGCATTATTTCTATTATTACATTGTAATACAAAATGAAATAGTTCAACTCACCATAATGCAGAATTAGTGGGAGCCCTGAGCATGTCACTTGCCACGTCACCTGCCACCAGCTGCCATCAGGTGTCCCCAGCAGAGTCTCTCCTTCCATCAGGTGTCCCCAGCAGAGTCCCTCCTTCCATCAGGTGTCCCCAGCGGAGTCTGCCTTCCATCAGGTGTCCCCAGCAGAGTCCCTCCTTCCATCAGGTGTCCCCAGTAAAGTGCCTCCTTACATCACAGGTACCCCCAGCAGAGTGCCTCCTTACAGATCACAGGTGCCCCCAGTGGAGCACCTCCTTAGATCACAGGTGCCCCCAGTAATGTGCCTCCTTACATCACAGGTGCCCCCAGTAGAGTGCCTCCTTACATCACAGGTTCCCCTAGTAGAGTGCATCCTTACATCACAGGTGCCCTCAGTAGCGTGCCTCCTTACATCGCAGGTGCCCCCAGTAGAGTGCATCCTTACATCACAGGTGCCCCAGTGGAGTGCCTCCTTACATCACAGGTGCGCCAGTAGAATACCTCCTTACATCACAGGTGCCCCCCAGTGTACAAGCGAATTGTCTACTCGCACATTTGGCTTCATGTATAGGAGGCCCCTCCCCTCTCCACTGAACGGAAAGAGACCTGCTAGCCGGAAGGAGATTGCGGCCATATTTTCGGAGCCAGCAGCTGCGGCGGCCGGTGCCAAATAACGTCCTGATTTTCCCAGGTCAAAATCAAAATATTGGGGTTTTGAGCGGGACATGCGGTCCAATTTTTGCGATTGTCCATACATCAGGTGTCCCCAGTAAAGTGCCTCCTTACATCACAAGTGCCCCCAGTAGAGTGCCTCCTTACATCACAGGTCCCCCCCAGTAGAGTGCCTCCTTACATCACAGGTGCCCCCAGTAGAGTCTCTCCTTACAGATCACAGGTGCCCCCAGTAGATTGCCTCCTTACAGATCATGGGTGCCCCCGGTAGAGTGCCTCCTTACATTACAGGTGCCCCCAGTAGAGTGCCTCCTTACATCACAGGTCCCCCCCCCCCGTAGAGTGCCTCCTTACATCACCGGAGCTACCCAGTAGAGTGCCTCCTTACATCACAGGTGACCCCAGTAGAGTGCCTGCTTACACCACAGGTGCCCCCAGTAGAGTGCCTCCTTACATCACAGGTGCCCCAGAGTGCCTCCTTACATCACAGGTGCCCCAGAGTGCCTTCTTACAGATCACAGTTGCCCCCAGTAGAGTCCCTCCTGCATGAAATCATTTGATCTCCACCGACCACTGCCATTACATCAGCTCTCCGTCATGCAGGCTGAGCTTGACAGGTCTCTTTCTTTCCACGTGTGTTTAGTGCAGAGGGGCGGGGCCTCAGTTCCGTGCATCTAACCGGCATCAGTGTACAAGCGAATTGTCTACTTATACACTGAAGAGAGAAGCCGATTGGCTGCATGGATCAGAGGCCCCTCCCCTCTCCACTGTACGGAAAGAGACCTGCTAGCCAGAAGGAGATCACAGCCATATTTTCAGAGCCAGCCAGTGCCAAATAAAGTCCTGATTTTCCTGGGACAAAATCAAAATATCGGGATTTTGAGCACGACACGCTTTGATTAGTACTAGTGTCCAATTTTCTGGGGTGTCCTGGGAAAATAGGGACTATTGGCAAGTATGGCTTAGGTGGGGGCAGGACTGGTCATAGGACCGGGGCTGCATGTCTTAAGAAGAGCTGTGACATGCAGGGCCGGTTGCGAGTGGATGTCCCGCATATGCTGGGTGGTGGTGGGAGGAGCGGAAAGAGTCCCTCTATTCCCCCACCCACCAAGCTGTTTTATGGCAACCTAGGCCTCCGCTGAACTGAAAGTTCCGGTTTGCGCATGTGCCCCGCGGCTGCCGGGCACTTGGCAATCAGGATGCCAGAAGAGGAGGCCGAACAGAGAAGAGAACAAGGAGGAAAGAGTGGTGGGTAGCACAGGGGTACCTGGGTGAATATGAACATATACTGCACATTGCTATTGTGATATAACACACAGGCAGGTGCTCTATCATGGCTGGCTTGGTCACAGTGTGTCACATGACATGGCTGTTGGGTGCTGATTTTGTTAACTTATTGGTCATAAGCTAACAAGGTCAGCACCCAACAGCCATGTCATGTGACACACTGTGACTGAGCCAGCCATGATGTGTTACCTGTGTGTTACCATAATGCTGATGATCTTAATCTTTGCTGTGTGTTCACATAATGCTTTTTTCTCATGGGGCGGAATTCGTTATTTCAGCGGAGGATCTGGTTGCTGATCCCCAGCTGAGCAGTGTGGGCAGATGACAGGTCCGTGTCTACTCAGCTTATGCAGAGCGGAAACCGACGCAGCCCGCTCTGCTTTAAGGGTGGCTGGTGTACACAAAGCAGCTGTCTGTGTGCACCCGACTGCCCATCCAATGCCTAGCGACTTACTATGACCAGTCTAGTTGGTAAATTGTGTCATTTTTCTGGTGATATAACGTATCTATATATTGCCACACCATATCCACTTCCACGCATAATGATTGTAAACACTTCACCAACATAATAGTTTGATATACATATGAATATGCTCAAAATCCATGAAACTGTTGATTGTTTTTTAGTCATTTACTGTTTATTTCTTTCATTTTATTTTCCTGATTTCCCTGAATGACTAACCTGGGTATGCATGCTACACAGCGACATCTGGTGGTGGAGGCCAATATTACAGTACTAAGCTAATTACATGGCCATATATAAGACAGATGTAACGCAATATTCCCCAGCTTTGATAAAGTCCACGTGCAGTGGACGAAACGCGTCAGCGGTCTGCTTGTTCACCCTTCAGGGGACTCCTCAGCCCTAATGCTTCCATCACCCCGTGACGCGGCAACACTACCTTTGGTCATGTGACCGCAACCGGCACCACTCCCACCTGCCGCACGCATCCCTGTGTGAGGTCTGAACTCAGCCAGCAGGAACGGAGCCGCATGGAGAGCTGCCTACCCACAGCCCTAGGATACACGGGAGATCTTCAACCAGTCCACAAAGTGGGGTGAGCCAACTACCTTGTTTCAATTCACTATACAGACTTGAGCTGCCCGGCAGTGATCCGGCACTCACGTTGGTGACTACCTGTACTCGGCTATGATCTCCCCCAGCTGGTAAACCCAGCGTGGCTGTATTGACACTTACAGTTGCAAGATTCCATCTCTCTCCCTCTAGCCTCCCCATTGGCATCTGGGTGCTGGCTACTACTACTACTACAACTTCCCCAACTGACTACTCCCGGCCCTCCAGTCCTGCTCCCTCCTCCAATCAGGACTTAAGGTCCTTGCGGCATCTGCCAAGGTCCTTTGCCTTCACAGTGCGGGTCCCCCCACTCCCTCCACAGGCACCAGTGGGCCTGTTGCAGCATAGATCACACCACTTATTTACCATCCCAATCTCCTACATCTTCATTTGCTGCAACCGGTGCCCTGAGGTCCCTATAAGAGTTGAGCGAACACCTGGAAGTTCGGGTTCTGCTGGTCCGTCCGAACTTCGGGACAAAGTCCGGGTCCGGGTCCGGACGGAACCCGAACGATCGCACGGACAACGAACTTCTACATCCTCTAACCCTACCATTTATTCACCACACTAGATACGACGTTGTCCGGGTGACCACGGACACCTCCCTCACCCCCCTGGGCGTGACACTTCCGTTTCCTGGAACCGTCTACGGCGTTCCTGGAATTCAGGACTAACCTCCTCCCTCGTCCTGACCTCCCGGCCCTCATCAGTCAACCCCTTCAACATCATCATCATCATCGGTCGTGGGTCTACGGTTACCCCTCCGATCTCCCTCTCTCTACCTTAGAACGTTGACATTCACAGTTATGTCGGTGCGACCCAAATGGTCGACCCCCTCTAGTATCGGCTCATGTCCATCAG
>BLSH010378060.1:32487-42875 GCA_018402905.1 Glandirana rugosa | reverse complement strand
TTTCTGCTATCTGTCCTCAGAGCAACAGCACAGACAGCAGTAGTAAAGTAATCTATCTCAGGATGCAGGATCAGGTCTTAAAATGGCTAAAATCTGTCCCTCACGCCGTCAGCTACCTTTCCCTATACTAACCCAAGGAGCATGTGACTGCAGCACTGTGACTCCAGCTTATAAAGAGGCTGGGTCACATGATGCACCGGCCAATCACAGCCATGCCATTAGTAGGCATGGCTGTGATGGCTTCTAAGGGCAAACCAGTGAAACGCTTGTTGATTGGCTGCCCTGCAGCTTCTCAACACGTGGAGTAAAATAGCAGAACCCCGGACCGAACCCGAACGATTTTTGAAATGTCCGGGTCCGGGTCCGTGCCACGGACACCCTAAAGTTCGGTACGGACCCGAACGTTACAGTCCGGGTTCGCTCAACACTAGTCGCTATCCAGTACAACCCCACGGGTGCTACTTTACAGCAACTGAAATTCCCCTCCAGGCTGGCCCATTAGCTACCCATTCTTGGCTCTGCCAGCCTGTAAGGAATTAATGCTATTTGTATGGTGGTGGTATTGCATGTGAGCCGGCTTCCTGGGTTCCCCTGTTTGTTATTTTGACAACGTTGCCAATTTTAATATTTTTGTGTTTATGGTTAATTGGTGTAATTACTTGATAATATCTGTCTGTATGCGATTTTAATCCTGATCTCAATAAAATACCTTTATTTTGAATGCCCGGTGTGTCCCCCTGATGGGCGTCTTTGTGTCTCCCACACAAATTTGATGCTACTAGTTTGGGCCCTAGGGACCCCACCCTGTTGATTAGGGTGAGTGGCTTTCTGACTGATTGTACTCACACATTCAGTCAACTGCGTTACTTGGTAGGCGTTCCCAACGGGAGAATCAATTTTACCATTTTTTGTTTTCTATGCCCTCCAATCCAATCTGCTAGATGGAAGGGAATGGACCCTTTTCAGTTTTGTGTAGTGGATTGGAGGTAGGCAGATGTAAATGGACACAAGTCTGTTTACATCCATCACTCTATAGAAGTGAATGGAGGGTCAGATCAGGTCTGCCTATAGATATTAACTACTCAACGACTGCCCACCGCTGTTTGACTTCGGCAGAGTGGCTAGTTCCTAGTAAGTCTGTGTGGGAACGAGCCACTGTGGGTGAGCGCACGCCACCAGAGGTGCGCTCACTGCCGAGCAGGGGAGCCAATTAGCGAGTGGGGCGGACTTGGTGTCAGCCAGCCACCTGCAATCACTCCAGAGAGAAAAAGAACGGGGATCTGCGAGTGTTAATAAAGCAGATCCCCGTTCTGTCAGGGTAAATGAGTGAGATTGTCTGTTCCCAGTAAATGGGAACAGCGATCTCTCTCCTCCTCAAGTCAGCCCAGCCCCCCATACAGTTAAAAATACCTAGCAGGGAACACATTTATCCCCTTGATCACCAGTAGTGTTAACCCCTTCCCTGCCAGTGATATTGCATACAGTAATCAATGGCCATTTTTAGCTCTGATCGCTGTATAAATGTCAGTAGTCCCAAAAAAGTGTCTGATTTGTCCGCCACAATTTTGCAGTCCCGCTAAAATCGTAGATCACTGCCATTACTAGTTAAAAAATAAATAAATAAAAATGCCACAAATATATCCCCTGTTTTCTAGACGCTATAACTTTTGCACAAACCAATCAATATACGCTCATTGGGATTTTTTTTTTACCAAAACTATGTCCAAGAATATATATTCTTCAGCCTAAACTAATGAAGAAATTAGCTTTTTTTACTTTTTTTTTGGATATTTATTATAGCAAAAAGTAAAAAATATAGATTTTTTTTCAAAATTGTTGCTCTTTTTTTTGTTTATAGCGCAAAAAAATAAAAACCGCAGAGGTGGTCAAATATCACCAAAATAAAGCTCTATTTGTGGGAAAAAAGGACATCAATTTTGTTTGGGTACAGTGTCGCATGACCGCGCAATTGTCAGTTAAAGCGACGCAGTGACGTATCGCAAAAAATGGCCTTGCCAGGAAATGGGTAAATTATTCCGGGGCTGAAGTGGTTAAAGAGGACTGTTCGCATCTGAAAACAATGTTAATTTTGAATAATCAAATTTCTAACAGGCTGGAGAAAGATAATCGGGGTATGGGGCGGGGCCATGTGTGTTGTTGAGGGTGGGGCTGTAGGGGGCCCAAGGATTTCTATCAGTTACCCTGCATGGTCTAATATAATGTTTGCTTAATTGGAGGCTGGGGTGGAGTTCACTGAGAGGAGATTACTTAGCCCACAGGTGGTGATGTGAACGGCCTCTAATGCTCTGTACACACAATACAACGGTCGTATGAGAGCTTGTTGGTACGACCAAGTCTTCTAGTCTGCTCACACAACTCCCTTGTACGACCGTCGTAATTTCGACTGTTCAAATCGCACGTATGAATGATCGATTTCGCATACAATGGTTGTGAGTACGACCTGTTGTATACGAACGTCGAACCGTGTGTACGAGGCTTAAGCTGACACAACCAAGAGGTAAGCAAACAGACAGGACTTAAATGACTATGGGTTCATGACATAGAGCCTTCTCAAGCAGTTTTCAAGTTATTTTTCAAACACACTACATATCCTCAATAAGTGGTCATATAAGTGGTCATAGATAGTATGAGGTCTGCTGAAGTACCATAGGCCACATCAATAGGTAGCCTGGTTTCTCTTCCAAACATAGTAAGTAAGTTGAGTAGTTGGTGGCCTCATTTTCGGTACTGTTATAGGCATGCGCCACAGCAGTGATATGCTGACTTAACATTTGCTTCTTCTCAGAGAGTACCAAGCATATTTAGTAGATTCTAATTTAATAATTTGGGTTGGGAATCCCCTGAAGGTGATCGGAAATGGTTCTGGACCTCTGTATCCCTAGCAGGTTCAGCAGTTGCCATGAACCTATAGTCATTCATGTCCTGTCTGTTTGCTTACCTCTTGGTAAAGCATCAAAACTCATCCCCTAGACTGGTCATTGGAGTAAGAGCAGGATTGTGTGTATGCACCTCATGACAGTGTGGAAATTCATTGTGACTGGCTGCAGGAGAATCAGAGGGAGGCCTGGGCCAAATAAATGAACAGCTCTTCGAAGTACCGCTACACTCCAATTAAGCAAACACTATTTAAGACCATGTGCTGCAAAGCCTCCTTGCCGATCAATGTTGTGTGTGTTTGGCTTAGTGTGTGGTTGTTCATGTCGTAAGCTCTGAGTCCATTTCTGTTTACTGACTTTTAGCTTGTTCTGACTATCCCTGCCTGCTTGATACCCCGACCTTCGGCTTGTTCTCTGTTTCTCCTGTCTGCTTGATACCCCTACATTGGCGTGCACTTCCATCTGTCCCTGTCTGCTTGTGGCCCTGACCTTTGGCTAGGCCACTTACTATCCTCGCTGTTTCTGTGCTGCTGCTTCCTCTCTTCCACCTGTAGCCAACCGAGTGTGAGCTAGGGACCCCCGGGCGCCACGACCTGGATCCAGTGCAGCCAAATCCATCCTCACCACTAGAGGCTCTGGCGAATACCTACTGGCTCTTAGACTCCGCACCCTGGGGAAACCGATGCACTAGCTCCCTGTGTTTCAGTGTCAGTGCTCCAGGGGCCCATCTTCCCGTACCACCCGGAGCTCATTAGCAGCAGTCAACTATAGGTCTACAACCTTAGCAGTGTGCTTCGCAATGCTGCGGTGTGTTTCGCATACCTGTGGGGTGTGGCTTCTGTCACCTGACCCCAGATGTTTGGTTATGGACCCGGCTGATGTGCAGCTACCTGCAAATGATCTGCTGCAGGGCATAGTCCGCAGACTGGAAAACCAGGAGTCTAATCAGACTCAGGTGATGCGATTCCTACAGCATTTGCTGTCCCACTTTGACCAGCTGCAGGCCTCCCTAGGACCTCTAGTTGCAGCCTGCAGCCGTATTGGTTCCAGCCACACTCGGATCCTTTAACCCATTGCAATTACCGGCTTCATCCTGTTACTCTGGGACTCTAAGGCCTGCAGGGGGTTTCTTAGTCAGTGCACCATTCATTTTGAGCTCCAGTCTCAAAACTTTCCATCTGATCGGGCTAAGGTAGCCTACATTATCTCTCTCCTGTTTGGTGAGGCTTTAGCCTGGGCTGCCCCTCTTTGGGAGAAGAGTGACCCAGTGGCTTCCAGTCTGTCTAGTTTCTTGAAACTCTTTCGGAACATCTTTGAAGATCCGGTTTGTGTGTCTTTAGCAGCTAGAGCTCTTTTACGCCTTCGCCAAGAATCTGCTTCTGTGGGGAAGTATGCTCTTCATTTTCGGATTCTGACCGCTGAGCTGAACTGGAACAATGAGGCCTTAGTTGCAACCTTATTACCGGGCCTCTCTGATCGAGTAAAGGACGCAATAGCAGGGAGAACCATCCCCACGAATCTGTCGATGTGATCTCTCTGTGTAATAGGACTGACATTCGTTTTCAGGAGAGGACCCTAGAAAGAAGACCGCCAGCATTCCTTGGTCCCTAGTCAGCTTGAAATCCTCTCTCTATGAGCAGGACTTTGGGCCTGTGTCTCTACTGTGGGAGCAAAGGTCATTTTCATGACACTTTGGACCCAGAAACCTCACCTTCACATCTCCTTTTGTCGGTGTTCCTTCACACCATTGCTTCTCCTCATTCGGTCTTGGCATAACTTGATTCTGGAGCTGCTGACAATTTTATGGACTGAAAAATGGCTTCTTCCATGAAGCTTACCCTTTCACCGCTCACCACTCTATTGGCGGTCTCTGGGATCGATGGTCCTGTTCTTCCAGGGAAATATCCTTTCTTGTCCTACCCCCATCATATTGGGTCTTCCCTGGTTACAGCTTTATTCTCCACATGTTGACTGGAGCAGATATTGGCTCGAGGTCCCTCCTGTTTTTTGGTCCCGAAAGAGGGACTTCCTGTTGCCACCATGTCAGTTTCTTCTACCCTTCCCACTGCATAGAACGATTCCCGGATGTCTTCTGCAAGAAATCAGCTGAAGTGCTTCCTCCTCACATGTGCTTTGACTGTGCCATTGAACTTGTTCCAGGAGCAGCTCTGCCCAGGGGTTGTACCTATCCTCTGTCCATCCCTGAGACCCAGGCCATGTCAGAGTATGTCGCTGAAAACCTAGAGAAAGGGTTCATTCGGAAGTCCTCATCACTGGCGGGAGCAGGATTCTTTTTTTTTGCCAAAAAGGATGGCACCTTAAGACCTTGCATTGATTATCGAGGTATAAACGCAGTGACAGTCAAAAACTGATATCCCTTCCTCTCAAACAAGCAAAACCAAAAAAATATACAACCCTGCTGAAATCGCAAACCTATTCAAAGACTTCTACGCTTCCCTCTATAACTTAAAAGACAGCCCTTCTTCCCTGACCCTGAATGCAGAAACCCTGACCCAATTCCTAAGCTCGATCAATCTTCCTTCCCTCTCAGAATCACAACTCTCAAGCCTCTCAGCCCCAATTTCCCCGATTGAAGTATCCAAATCTATTAAATCATTACCGCTTCACAAATCCCCGGGCCCAGACGGATTCACAAATGAATATTACAAACTATTTTCTGATAAACTAACACCCCACCTAGTAAATATGTACAACAAAATCATGGACACAGGCACCTGCCCACAAGAATTCTTAGAATCCACTATAGTCACCATCCCCAAACCAGGCAAAGCCCATGACAACCCTGCAAATTATCGTCCTATATCCTTGCTTAATTCGGACACAAAACTATTCGCTAAAATCATTGCTAATAGGCTTTCCCAATATACCCCCCTCCTCATAAACCCCAACCAAGTTGGATTCGTCCCTGGTCGCCAAACCTCGGATGGAACACAGAGATCAATTAACCTTATCCAATGGGCTGAACATTATCATATACCTACCCTAGCAATTTCTCTAGACGCTGAAAAAGCTTTCGATAGGGTTCATTGGCAGTACATGATCGAAGCCCTCTGGGGGTTTGGCCTCCGGGGATGAATTTTATCAGCAATCACAGCTCTATACACGTGCCCCACAGCCAAAGTATGGACGTCGGGATTTCTCTTATTCTCTTTTCCCATTACTAATGGAACAAGACAGGGCTGCCCTCTTTCCCCAATAATATTCTCCCTGATTATGGAGCCCCTAGCAGAACATATACGATCCAACCCCTCAATTACCGGTATACAAATAGGAAACTCTCAACATAAAATAGGCCTATATGCTGACGATGTGATTCTCTTGCTTACAAATCCCCTTCTCACTCTCCCGCACTTAACTCATCTTCTAGATCACTTCAGCATGCTCTCACTCTATAAATTAAATCATAATAAATGTCAAATGCTCCCCATCAACTTACCCCCTCTTACTAAACAATATATTTCTAAACTTACCCCTTTCTCGTGGGCTCCAGCATCCTCTCTTCAATATCTTGGGATCCAATTGACCACACCAAGCTCTAATATGTTCCACACTAACTACAATGCACTTATATCGAAAATCTCCAGCATCTCCTCTTCAATTCAAAAGATAACACCTTCATGGACAGGCCGCATCGCCTTAGTAAAGATGTTTATCCTACCTCACATTCTATGCCTCTTCCGCGCCCTTCCAATACCTTTTCTTACAACTCATCTGAAGAAGCTACAATCTATTATTAGTAACACAATTTGGCAAGGGAAACGCCCCAGATTCAAAACAATACACCTCCTCCGCCCGGTTAAATTTAGCGCAATGGGAGCCCCGAACATCTCATTTTACTACAAAGCCAGCATCTTAAACCACTCCAGAACATGGTGGTCCCCCAACTCCTCTTCACCCACGCTACAACTTGACAAAGAGATCTTACAGCAAGACTTGGAAGCCTACCTAGGTGCCTTGATCCTTCATCCCCATCCCCAGAGACATCATTAATGCAACCCACACAGTATGGTCTTCGCTTAGAAACATAGCAACTACTTTGTCCCAGAATACCCTGGATCTCATCCCACTATCCTCCCTGGGAAAATTAATACCGGACCTCAACACCCAAAAATGGACCTCGGCTGGAATCACCACAGTGGGGCAATTATACGCCCACAAGGTATTCTGCTCCTTCCAAGACCTTTCCTCATCCTATCAGCTTCCCCGTACTTCATTTTACCAGTACCTTCAAATACGTCATGCACTAAAAGATATTCAAATCAGTGACTCTGATTCACTAAGTCCCATTCCGGACATACTACGCTCACCCACGAAAACTCTCACAGGTATTGGTCCCCTACACCTGTCCCTATCATCCTCAGCCAAACTACAAAAACCAAAGCTATTCCCAACCTGGGAAAAAACACTCTCCTTCACAGCAACCCCAGAACAATGGCACACAGCACAACTCCTTCCAAGGAAACACTCCAAATGTACTCTCCACTGGGAAAACGCACAGAAAATCTCATTCAACTGGTATCTTACCCCTCAGAAACTGGCCAAAATATACCCAGACCAGTCTCTGCTATGTTGGAGAAATTGCAACAACCAAGGTTCTCTTTACCACATATGGTGGCAATGCCCTTTTGTCCAACCTTTCTGGGATCAACTCTTCAAATTAACTTCTTCCATCATCAACCACAACCTATCTCTGGACTCCAAAGCAGCCCTACTCGGAATAGGCATCGAAACATGGCCCGTTAAGTACCACTCCATCCTTACACATATCTTTATAGACCCGCTATAGCCCGCAAATGGAAATCCACTACCCCATCAAGCATCAGTGAAGTGACTCTCATTCTCAACGACCACGCTCAGCAGGAATACTCTTTCGCAAAGGCTCCCCTTAAACAAGATCTGTCCCTCAAAGATTGGCACCCATGGACAACACACCCACAATCCTCATTCCAATGCTAACCCACATAACCGATGACTCTCAGCTTTGAATTTTCTGGATATATCCTATACTCTAAGACTTAATCTAAACAACGATGACTAATCCAAGCAACATCATTTTCAACAATCCTTTATATAAAGGTCTACTACCACACCTGAAATAACTACTTCAACCCTCTACTTAGGCTATACCAGTTCACCAACAATCCCTACCTGTTCCCCCCCCCCCATTTCTTATTCCGCCTCTTCCTTCCTTCCTTCCCTCTTTCTTTCTTATTCTCTACTGAAATATTATAAATATGTTTTGTTTCTTAGAACTCAAATGCAACGCAATTGTAGAAGCCTTACTTCAAGCAGACTCATACCTCAATGTGACCAAAAAGCATTAACTATTACTAAGCCCAAGACACAGTTTTGTTGCCAATAGGGGTGTCAGGGCAACGATAACGCTACTTTTCTCTCATACTTGGAAGTATTCAGATGCCCAGAGGCCTCATTGAGAGCATGCGTCTAATTACCTTATCAAGTCATACTTTACTATGTGTATTTGAAACCATATTATCTATTATTGCTTTTTTTTTCATTGTATGATTCTTAAAAATCCAATAAAAATGTAATGGAAAAAATAAAAATAAAACAACTTTCTATGTAAAACAAAAAAAAAAAAACAAAAAAAAAAACTGATATCCCTTACCCCAATCTCTGAGCTATTCGACAGGTTGAAAGGCGCCTCCATCTTTACCAAGTTTAATCTCAGAGGTGCCTACAATCTGATCTGGATAAAGGGAGGGTGACGAATGGAAAACCGCGTTTAACATGAGAGACGGGCATTATAAATACCTGGTAGTGCCTGTTAGGAAAAGACTGTGCTAAGGGTTAATTGCATTTAATTGTGTTTTCTTCTATTTCCTGGATGAGCAGCCCTATTTAAACGTCCTGCTTCCTGTAGCCAGTGCTGTTCGTTCTACAGCATGTGAGTGTTCCTGAGTAGTCTGCATCCTGATTTTCTGTTCCTGTGACCCGGCTTGTTTCTGACGTTGATTGATCTCCACCTGCACCGACCCCAGCTTGCCCACGACCATTCTCCTGCCTGATCCTTGTGTACTTCACCTGCCTGCCTGTTGACGACCTTGCCTGCACCTGACGACCCCTCTGCCTACTCCACCTGTACCGCTTTGCCAGCCAGTTGACGTCCTCAGCTTGCACCACCACTCTACTACTGCACGAGCCGCAACTGGACCCTTCACACCATCACCAGTGATTCTGTCCGACCCTCGTGCCCCCCTGTGCTCCCAAACCTCCTGTCTGCTCTACCAGGGGTTCCCGAACCAGGGCCGTATGAGTGGTTGCTCCCTGCACAAGACAGACTCCACCACCAGGTGCGTGACAGCAACGAACAGCCATGTCTGAGTCTGCGCAGGGAGCACCCTCTGCTAGGGATGAACTTTGTGTACATCTGGCCAGCCTTACACAGGCGGTCAAGACTCTGCAGGAGGGCTATACCCGGTTGGAAGAATGGGTTCAGGAACTCTCCATACCTGCAGCTGTTGGGAGTGGCCAGGCCGCAGGTCACACCATTGTGGCCTTACCATCCGAACCCAAAGTCCCCCTGCCAGATACGTTTTCTGGGGACCTCCGGAAGTTCCGGAGCTTCCGCAGCGCTTGTGAACTATATATTGGCCTTCAGCCTCGTACTTTCTTGCTGGAAGCTACGAAGGTGGGACTTGTTATATCCCTGCTACAGGAAGAGCCCCAGGCCTGGGCACATCGTTTGTGGGAGCAGCGAGCCCCAGAGGTCTCCACTCTGGCCCTGTTTTTCCAAGCCATGGCTCGCCTTTACGAAGACCCCCACCAGGCGGCCACCGCGGAGGCTGCATTACATACCCTCCAGCAGGGTTTCCGCCCCGCTGAGGCCTACGTGGCGGAATTCAGGCGGTGGAGCGCCGATACGGCATGGAACGATGCCGCCCTCTGCCACCGCTTCTGTTTAGGTCTATCTGAATCCCTCAAGGATGAACTGGCCCGTGTGGGGGTACCCTCAACCCTAGAGGCACTCATCAATCTGGCCATCCGGATTGACCGGCGCCTTAGGGAGCGTAGAGCCGAAAGAACCCCAGGATCCCCGCGCTCCATCTGGATGCCAAAATCACTTTTACCACCCTATGACCCAAGTCATCGTCCCCACTCAGTGACCATCGCTGAACTCCCACGAATGGCGCGAACCGCCCTGTCTTAGAGTGGGACACAGGCCCAAGGGGCGTCATTTCTGTGTCCAAGTCCCTCCTGGAGGAAACAGAGAGAAGGCCCCACTCTCTTCCCGCGTCCTCGGGATCGACCTACCCGAGGCTCCATAGGCCTCCTCTCCCCCTCCTCCAGTGTCTCCGCTTCCCTTAGCCAGCCCCATCGATCCTTGGACTCTACCGTAGGTCTACCTCGCGCCCCTAGGACCCCAAGAAAGCCGAGATGCGAGGGATTCCGCGGCCAGTTAGGCCTACCGGTCTAACTACTCACGGAGATCCCAACTCCCATGGGGGT
>BLSH010378060.1:7099-31374 GCA_018402905.1 Glandirana rugosa | reverse complement strand
TCCTAGGATTGTGCCACGACCACAAATTGGCGGGGCACTTTGGAGCTTGTAAAACATTTGAACTGCTCTCACGCTCCTTCTGGTGGCCTCTTGTCGAAGAAGACTGCAGGAAGTACACCAACACATGCGCTATATGCGCCCAAAACAAGACTGACAAGGCCAAAGCTTGGGGTCTCTTGAATCCACTCCCGGTGCCTGAACGCCCCTGGACCCGGATAGCGATGGACTTTATTGTCGAGCTACCTCCATCCCAGGGATACACCACCATCTTTGTGGTCGTAGACCGCATGACCAAAATGGCCCATTTTTTGCCTATGAAAGGCACACCTACCGCCGCAGAAACGGCAGAAATCTTTGTTCGGGAAATTATCCGACTTCATGGAGTACCGCTCAATATTGTGTCAGATCGCGGGGTCCAGTTAACCTCCAGGTTCTGGAAGGCCCTGTGTTCTGCATTGGAGATTGAATTGTCCTTTTCCTCGGCCTACCATCCCCAGACCAATGGCCAAACTGAGAGAACGAACCAGACCCTGAAGCAATATCTTCGATGTTTTTCCTCGTTCTCTCAGGACGACTGGGCCTCTCTACTACCACTGGCCGAGTTCGCCTTCAACAACACGGTTCATTCGGCCACCAAACAGTCTCCATTCTGGGCGAACTATGGCTTCCACCCGACTTTCCTTCCCGGTTCAGTCCCTGAGAGTACAGTACCAGCGGTTCAGGAAACCCTAGAATTCTTTGAAAGGAACAACCAGCTCCTGCGGGATACGCTTGCCAAAACCACGGAACTCAGTAAGGGAGCCTTTGATAAGAAAAGACGGGGTGAGCTGGAACTCCAACCGGGTAATATGGTCTGGTTGGCCACTAGGAACTTGAAACTGGCTTGCCCATCAAGGAAGTTAGGTCCTAGATTTATTGGCCCTTTCCAGAAGAAAAGGATCAATAGGGTGGCTTACGAACTGGTCCTACCCTCATCATTACGTGTTCACCCAGTGTTCCACGTATCCCTGCTGAAGCCAGTCTCCCCAGACCCATTCCCGGGACGGAAGAAGGCTCCACCAGACCCAGTTCTAGTAAATAGAGAGGAGGAGTTTGAGGTCGAGGCCATCCTGGACTGCCGGAAGAGGGGTAGTGTAACCCAATATTTGGTGAAATGGAAAGGATACGGCCCCGAGGAAAACTCCTGGCAACGAGAGTCAAACATCCACGCCGCAGACTTAATCCAAGCTTTCAAAAGGAACCGCCAAGAAAGAAGTGGCCGTTTGGGCATCCGGAGGCTGCCCCTTGGGGGGGGAGGGGGCAAGGGGCAATGTTAGGAAAAGACTGTGCTAAGGATTAATTGCATTTGATTGTGTTTTCCTCTATTTCCTGGATGAGCAGCCCTATTTAAACTTCCTGCTTCCTGTAGCCAGTGCTGTTAATTCTACAGCGTGTGAGTGTTCCTGAGTAGTCTGTATCCTGATTTTCTGTTCCTGTGACCCATCTTGTTTCTGATGTTGATTGATCTCCACCTGCACTGACCCCCAGCTTGCCCACGACCATTCTCCTGCCTGATCCTTGTGTACTTCACCTGCCTGCCTGTTGACGACCTTGCCTGCACCTGACGACCCCTCTGCCTACTCCACCTGTACCACTTTGCCAGCCAGTTGACGACCTCAGCTTGCACCACCACTCTACTACTGCACGAGCCGCAACTGGACCCTTCACACCATCACCAGTGATCCTGTCCGACCCTCATGCCCCCCTGTGCTCCCGAACCTCCTATCTGCTCTACCAGGGGTTCCCGAACCAGGGCCGTAAGAGTGGTTGCTCCCTGCACAAGACAGACTCCACCACCAGGTGCGTGACAGTGCCCTTTGGGCTGTGTAAAGCCCCAGCTGTATTTCAAAGCTTCGTCAATGAGGTCTTCAGGGATTTGCTGTATCAATTTGTGGTCATCTATCTAGATGACATTAAAATCTTTTCGGAAAATCTGCTTCTCCACAGAAACCATGTCTGGGTTATACTCCAGCGCCTTAGGGAAAATAACCTGTATGCCAAGCTGGAGAAATGTTCTTTTGAATGTTCGGAGGTCCTGTTCCTGGGATGCTTTGTCTCTAGTATGGATCCTGAAAAGGTTTCGGACATTACCAACTGGCCTTTCCCTGCCAGCCTCAAGGCCACACAGCGATTTCTTGGGTTCTCCAATTATTATAGGCAATTTATTAAGAACTACTCTTCATTTGCTGCGCCCATTATTGCCTTGACCAAGAAAGGTGCTAATGCCAAGGAATTGCCTCCTGACGCTGTCACTGCGTTCCATGATCTGAACAAGCCTTTGCTTCTGGTCCTCTCTTGAGGAGACCTAATCTTGAGGACCTATTTTATATTGAAGTGGACGCTTCTTCTACTGGAGCAGGAGAGGTGTTTCTTCAATTATCTGAGAATAAACGACAACCTTGCGCATTTTTCTCCAAAAAAATTCTCAGGCAGAGAAAAATTACAGTATTGGCGACCGAGAGCTTCTTGCAATTAAATTGGCGTTAGAGGAATGCGTAATCTCCTGGAGGTTTCCCCTCACTCCATAACGATCTTCACTGCCCCCAAAAATTTACAGTACTTCCGGAATGCCAAACGACTGATTACCAGACAGGCCAGGTGCAGTCTGTTCTTTCCCCGTTTCAATTTCACGATCACGTACAAACCTGTTTCCTGCAACAGTCAGTCTGATGCACTCTCTAGGTCTTGACACGCTAGATGAGGAGCCCACCTCTGAACTTGAGCCGATCATTCCGACCAGGTGTATTCTTGCCCATTCCACCACTCAGAGTCTAAAATTCCTCCTTGCAAGACCTTTGTCCCCACGGAACTAAGACCTAAGATCCTTCGTTGAGGACATGATTCCAAGCTGTCAGGTCATGCTGGGTACCTCCGATTCCTTCAGCTACTCAGTCGCCACTACTGGTGGCCTACTCTCCATTCGGATGTCAAAGGCTACATAAAGGTGTGCCATGTTTGTGCCCAGTCTAAGTACTCCACACAAGCTCCTGCCGGTCTGCTCATGCCCTTGCCCATTCCGAAGGAGCCCTGGACTCACATTGCTATAGATTTCATCACCGATCTTCCGCCGTCTGAAAAGAATACAGTCATTTGGGTGGTAATCGATTGGTTCTCCAACATGGCTCATTTTCTTCCCCTTCCTGGTCTCCCTTTTGCTCCTGCTTTGGCCCCCATCTTTGTTCAAGAAATCTTTCACCTCCTTGGGGTTCCTTCCCATATTGTTTTGGACAGAGGGATTCAATTTACATCCCACTTCTGGAGAGCTCTTTGCAAGTCCCTCAATATTGTTCTGGATTTTTCTTCTTTTTACCACCCTCAATGCAATGGACAGACTAAGAGGGTTAATCAGGATTTAGATGCCTTCCTTCGCACCTTAGTCGCTGCTCATCATGATGACTGGTCCTCTATACTCCTGTGGGCAGAATTTTCTTACAATAATCATGTTAACACCAGTTCTTAGAAGACCCCCTTTTTCACAGTTTATGGAAGGCACCCTCAGCTTCCTCTTCCTATGACCTTTTCCCGTAGGGTGAGGTTCATGATTCCCTCGGGGCAGCGGCTGATAAGTTTAAAGGTTTTGCTGGCCATCACATGCGTAAACCACCTTCTCTACAGATTGGAGACAAGGTCGGACTTTTCACCAGAAACATCCAACTTAGGGTTCCTTCTCTGAAATTTTCCCCAAGATTCATTATTCCATACTCTATGATTGCTAAGTTGAATCCGGTTGGTTTTAAACTCCAGATTCCGAGAAGCCTCAGGATTTTGAACTCCTTTCATGTTTCCCTTCTGAAGCCTTTAGTCCTCAACAAGTTCTCTTGTCCTCTCCCTACAACGGTTCTGGTCTCAAAGGAGGGTCAGGAGTACAAGCTTAGTCTCGCCCTGGACTCCCGGCTCTGTAAAGGCATTCTTCAGTACCTTGTGCATTGGAAAGCGTTTGGTCCTGAGGAGAGGTCTTGGATCCCTGCATCTGAGGTATTTGCACCTCGCCTGGTGAGGAGGTTAAATTTGAGATTTCCCTCCAAGCCTGGGCCTAGACGGGAGAGGCCTCGCAAGAGGGGGGGTACTGCCTTGAACCCATAGTCATTCATGTCCTGTCTGTTTGCTTACCTATTGGTTGTGTCAGCTTAGAGGCCGTTCACATCACCACCTGTGGGCTAAGTAATCTCCTCTCAGTGAACTCCACCCAGCCTCCTTTTAAGCAAACAATATTTAACACCATGTGCTGCAAAGCCTCCTTGCAATTTATGTTGTGTGTGTTTGACTTTGTGTGTGGTTGTTCCTGTCGTATGCTCTGAGTCCATTTCCATTTATCGACTTTTCGCTAGTTCTGACTGTCCTTGCCTGCTTGATACCCCAACCTTCGGCTTGTTCTCTGTTTCTCCTGTCTGCTTGATACCCCGACCTTGGCGTGCTCCTCCGCCTGTCTCTGTCTGCTTGTGGTCCTGAACTTTGGCTAGGGCACTTTCTATCCTTGCTGTTCCTGCGCTGCTGCTTCCTCTCTTCCACCTGTAGCCAGCCGAGTGCGAGCTAGGGGACCCCAGGGGCCGCGACCTGGATCCAGTTGGAGCCAAATCCATCCTCACCACCAGAGGTTCTGGCGATTACCTACTGGCTCTTAGACTCTGCTCCCTGGGGAAACTGATGCACTAGTTCCCTATGTTTCAGTGTCAGTGCTTCAGGGGCCTGTCTTCCTGTACCAGCCGGAGCTCATTAGCAGCAGTCAGCTATAGGTCCACAACCTTAGCGATGTGCTTCGCAAACCTTAGCATGTGCTTCGTTGTCAGGTATCCTGACAGCAGTTCTTTCATGAGCTTGGCCTCAAAGTCTCTACCTTTATCTGAACGTATGCATTCAGGCAGGCCATAATGTATGAAGTACATCTCAACAGGGACTTTGGCTTTTTGATTTTTAGTTGGGAAAGCCTGAGTGTATCTGGTGACGTGATCAGTTACTACCAGGACTTTTCCCTGCCCACTACATTCAGGATCCAGACACAGGAAGTCAATGCACACCAATTTCATTGGTCCCTGACTCTGGAGATGGCCCATTGAGGCAGCCTGCTTCAGCATCGTCTTCCACTGAATGCATTATAGACAAGTTCGACAGTAGCCTTCGGCTTTAACCTACATGCAGGACCAGTAAAACCGATCTCTGACCAACTTGAAAGTTCATTCTGGGCCTAAATGGCCATTCTCATTGTGCAACAACCTCAAAACTACTGCCACTGGTCATCCAGATGCCCTGAGGGGCCTCTTTGGTAGCCCACGCCATCCCTCAACCATAGGCGTACGCACAGGGTTTGCCAGGTGTGCCTGGGCACACCCTAATCATCCAGTGTGGAGTAGATTCCCCTGTTTAGACCCCTGATATTTCACCAAAGCCCTCTAATGGGGCCCCAAATAAATTGAAAAAAAAAATTAAATTGCAAAAATTATATATAAAAAAAACTACTGACACCAATGTCTGCCCTACTGACATCATCCACTGCTCTATATATACAAATGCACATACATGCATGTGTGTTTGAGGTGCACACCCTATAGCAATAGGCTGCACACACGTATGCCCTCAACTGTAACCGGCTCCACTCTCTTCAAACTAAATATGTGTCCTTTGGGCCATCCACCAGGAAACGTGTGCATGCTTGCTCTCAAGTGTGTTCCTTGTTAAGCTACAAAGAGGGATTTTCTGCTGTTCTTCCTGTAAATCTTTCTTTGATAGCCTGGGCAGGCCACATTTAATCTGCAAGAGAATGCAACAATGTTGAGGCACAGTAGTTAAGACTCCTACTGCGTCCCGAGCACAGTGCTCTACTTCTTGGCTCAGTGCCTGCATTTCTTCAGGAGAAAGTTGCATCTACATTCATTTCATCACCTCATAGTTGTATGGTCTCATGGAAAGAGCATCTGCATCTCTATTTCTGACCCCTGGATGTTACTTCAAACTGAACCAGAATCCTGATAGGGCAGCTAAATAATGATGAAAACACAAATACTGATAATGGGTTGGTGCTGCCTTAATAAAGTTAGTGATATATTCAATCAATGTAATAATTTGCGCTAATTAGGATATGGTGTTCAGTGTTTTGCCGTTTGGCTGCTGCCCTCACCAAAAACACTCCTGGGTGGTGTGTAAATTAAAAGACTGCAATGTATATGGTGAGTTGGCGCTGCCAAAATGGATAAATGTCCAATTCCTATGAAATCATTGTGCTAAAGTATATATTGTGCAAATGTTGCAAAGTAATTAGTGAATGGGTACACTATTGGTAAACCTGATGTGCAATATCCGCAATTCAATGATGGTCGAGAGAAAGATTTATGCAGTGCAATGTAACTAATGTGCAATTCAGCAATAAATGTGAAAATTCTGCAATTCAGTGACAAAACAGAAGAAATTGCTCAGTGCAATATGTGTAAACCAGCAGGAAATGTGCAAATCAGCAAAGAAAAGGATTATTCAGTGCAATATAGCTAATGTGCAATTCAACAATACATGTGCAAATTTTAAGATTCAGTGGCAGCACACATAAGCAAATTCCTCAGTGCAATATGTGCAAATCAAAAAAATTCAAATCAAGTCAAGAAAATTGTGCAAATCAGCAAATAGGTGTGATTGTTAGTATGGCCAAAGGTGCCAGTTTGTTAGAATTATTAATAATTAAGCAATGTACCAATAAAACTCCAGCCTGTGGTTTTAAAGAGCAGCAAGCTTAAACTTAATAAAGCAGTGCATTAATAATTCACCATGTGGTGGTGTCCAAGAAGGCTTCCCTTGTCGGGCTTACAGGGCTGTATGACCATACACCTTTCAGTGTATCTGCAGCCTTCATCGTGCCTTCTCAGCGCGATTCTGCTATTTATATACAAGCCCAGCACCGACCGTTGGTATTTCTTGGGTATTTCGCAATGTAATGACATCCGATCATACATCCACATGTAAAAAGAGAAAGAACTCCATGGTGTAATACTGTTCCTATAGAAATGCCTGGCAAGCCAATGCCTGCCCGTACTCACATTTACCAAGTCAGAAAGAGGACCTTAGAGATCACTGCTAGTCTCTGATACTGTAGAGCCAGGTAGCGTTGTGACGTACTGGCTCCTACTTACGCGTTTCATCATCAGACGTCATCAGAGGCGACGCCATCTTGCTACAACCTTGCTCATTTATACTCCACTGTAACCAAGCAACCATAGGTCATGTGAGTCATGGCCATATTTGGGATCTCCATCGGTACCTATCATCATTCTTTGTTGTGAGCCGTAACTGGAGAAGGTCTAAAATTTAAATTACAAAGCCTTAAAACTTTTATTAATACATTTATGCATGTTGCCCGGGATGAATACTCCAATCACTTACGATTGAAAATAGTTCAAAACTGGGCAGAACCTAATATTATAACAATTTAAACAATTTAAAACCGGGCAAAAAATACACAAAATGCAAAAAATATTTTTCACATGAACATTATGTCGGAACTCGGGCGTGCCCAAGGTATACATGATCTAGAAAAAGTGTGTTTTGGATGAAAGAATTGAGCAAAGATGTATTATGCAAAATTATAAGAATGAATTATTAATACATAAACTACAAGAAATAAAAAATAAATAAATATAAAAATGAAAATAAAATAAAAATAAGTGAAAATAAACCGGTGTACTGGATAAATATTTGGACCTAGGGGTGGTGTGATTGTTAACCAGATAACTTACGTTTTAGGGTTAGGAGAATATATGTGTGGTCAGTGTATTAAAGTGGGCCACCTGGGGAACTTTTTGGTATAATTTGTTGCTTTATGTTGGATGGGCCTACATACATTGATGTAGTGGGTTACTTTATTTAAAAATGGTAGAGGAAGACTTGGGAAAGCTTAAGGCCCATCGGACTAAGGAGAAGAATACGTGGAACACAATTGAAGAATTGGGAAAGAAGAAAAATGTAGTAATCAGGCCAGCAGATAAAGGTGGGGGGCTGGTCATTTTAAACAAGGCCGACTACGAAGCTGAGATGGAAACTCTACTGAAAGAGGTGGGCACATATGAGAAACTAAAACAAAATCCAAAAAAGAAATATGAAAAAAGCTCAAGACATACATCAACAAAGGGAAGGAGAAGAGATTCTTGAACGAAAAGGAGGCTAGATACCTGGCGCTGGAATCAGCGAAAACACCAGTCATCTACTACCTACCTAAAATACACAAGAATCAAACCAAAAACACCAGGGAGACCCATTATTAGTGGGATTAACTCCCTTTTTCAAGATTAGGGAAGTACCTAGACAAATTTCTTCAACCAACCGTACCTCATATTAGATCATATCTCAGAGACAGCACACAATTGATCAAAGAGTTGAAAGATATTGAAGTAGCTGAAGTTGATCTACTTGTGACCATCGATGTTAATGCCCTTTACCCGAATATAGTACAAAAGGATGGGCTTGCAGCCACAGAATGGGCCCTACAGAGGTTCACAGAACTCAAGCAGGAGCAGATTCCTAATAGAAGGGCTGGATCTAGCCATGAGAAATAATCACTTTTGGTATAAGAGGCAGTTCTACGTACAAAAGAAAGGGGCCGCCATGGGTGCTAAATACGCCCCAAGTGTGGCGAACGTCTTTATGAGCAAATGGGAGGAGGAGCAGATCTACACGACATCGAGGCAGAAATTGAAATTCTACAAAAGATACATTGGCAATATAATCATGGTATGGAGGGGTACAGAAGATGAGTTGAAAGAATTTTTGGAGAAAGACCACTGTAACCAATATGGAATCATGTTTTCGGGAACATGGCACTATGAAACCATCAACTTTTTGGACTTACAAATATTCAAAGAAAACGGGGGCTTAGGCACAAGGACCTATTTTAAGCAAACTGATATCAATGGGTATATTCCTACCAAAAGTTGCCACAACCCAAAGTGGATTAGCAATGTCCCGAAAGGACAGCAAATGAGGTTAAGAAGAAACTACAAATACGAGGAAGACTTTGAGAACCAAGCACACATATTAATAGACAGGTTTGTGGAAAAAGGTTATAGGAAGAAGGACCTGGTGAAACTCAAAGAGAATATAAAACACATGGATAGGGACACCCTCTTTACTAAGCAAAGGAAGGAATCCAATATGGAGTTTGCCTCCTTAACAGGATTTAATAGGCAATACAAAGAGGTGGAGAGAATAATCAAAAAACATTGGTCTATCCTGAAGTCAGACCGGACCCTTAGAAATGTAATACCAGCAAGGCCGAGTTTTGTATACCGGAAATCTCCCGCCTTAAGAAATAAATTGGTCCACAATGTTATTGATTCCCCCCAAGGATATCCAACTATTCCCTAATCTAAAGGGCTTTTATAGATGTCAAAGATGCCTACCCTGTAAAGAAAGCAAAAAACAACCGAAGAAAAAAGATCACTTCATTTCTACCTCGAAGGGTAGAGGACATAAGATAAACCAGCTCATCACCTGCTCAAGCTCATATGTCACATACATCATTGAGTGTCCATGTCGGTATCAGTATGTGGGCAGGACCACAAGGCCCCTGTTTGTAAGGATACAAGAACATATGAAAAACAATCGTAAAGTCTTTAAAAATCACAGTCTACCAAGACATTTCAGAGATGTACGCAATAGAGATACATCCCTTATGACTTTCTATGCCATCGACCATATTAAGCGAAACTGGAGAGGAGACGATAAAAGAATTACCATAGACAAAAATGAAACCAAGTGGATTTACCTTCTAAACACTGTATGGCCTGATGGCCTTAATATTGATAATGATCTGAACTGTTTTCTATCCAACTACTAAAAAACCCCACACCTTGGCTCTGCCTAGTATATAAAAAAACATACAAAAACCATATTTAAAAAATCACGTGCTGGGGCCTCTATACCTATCCTTTTTCACAAATAGGAGCATTGAAACGAGAGTAAATCTCATACATTCCCATGTAGCAAAATAGAGTCACGTAGGCATTTCCCCAAAACGGGCATTAGCATCAGGCCTGAAACCCAGTTTTCCACCACATACAACATAGACAGGCTCACTTTAAATAAAGTAACCCACTATCTCAATGTATGTAGGCCCATCCAACATAAAGCAACAAATTATACCAAAAAGTGCCTCAGGTGACCCACTTTAATACACTGACCACACATATATTCTCCTAACCCTAAAACATAATTTATCTGGTTAACAATCACACCACCCCTAGGTCCAAATATTTATCCAGTACACAGGTTTATTTTCACTTATTTTTATTTTATTTTCATTTTTATTTTTAGTTCTTGCAGTTTATTAATTCTTCATTTTTATAATTTTGCATAATACATATTTGCTCAATTCTTCCATCCAACACACACTTTTGCTAGATCACATATACCTTGGGCACGCCTGAGTTCCGACATAATGTTCATGTGAAAAATATTTTTTGCATTTTGCGTATTTTTTGCCCGGTTTTAAATAGTTTAAAAATTGTTTTAATATTTGGTTCTGCCCAGGGTTTGAACTATTTTCAATCCTAAGTGATTGGAGTATTCATCCCGGGCAACATGCATAAATGTATTAATAAAAGTTTTAAGGCTTTGTAATTTAAATTTTAAACCTTCTCCAGTTACGACTCACAACAAAGGATGATGATAGGTACCGACGGAGATCCCAAATATAAACGCCACTCACATGACCTATGGTTGCTTGGTTACAGTGGAGTATAAATGAGCAAGGTTGTAGCAAGATGGCGTCGCCTCTGATGTCTGATGATGGAGCCAGTAAGTTGCGACGCTATCTCACTCTACAGTATCAGAGACTAGAGGTGATCTCTAAGGTGCTCTTTCTGACTTGGTAAATGTGAGTACGTGCAGGCATTGGCTTGCCAGGCATTTCTATACAAACAGTATTACACTATGGAGTTCTTTCTCTTTTTACATGTGGATGTATGATCGGATGTCACTACATTGCGAAATACCCGAGGAATACCAACGAGCGGCGCTGGGCTTGTATAGACACAGCAGAATCGCGCTGAGAAGGCACGATGAAGGCTGCAGATACACTGAAAGGTGTATGGTCATACAGCCCTGTAAGCCCGACGAGGGAAGCCTTCTTGGACACCACCGCATGGTGAATTATCAATGTACTGCTTTATTAAGTTTAAGCTTGCTGCTCTTTTTTTTTTTTTTTAAAACATGCTTTATTGAACATTTTCCAGGGTGTACAACAAAAGAAATGCAGTGTTCTTAAAGGCAAGTATCATTAACAATCATGTAGACTATCGAGATACAGCAGTAACATAACAATGGTTGAGCCAATGGCACATCTGTTGGTTCAACCATGAGTAAATAGATATGAAAAACACGTTTTTGACGTTAAGGGATGGTGATATTGTAGTTAACCAAGTCAGTCAGGGCTTGTAAGAGAGGATGTCTCAATGGTTTTCGCTTGTGGCTTAAGTTATGAAGTGAAAGGTGTCTCAGGAAAGGTTGGGAGGGTTGAACGTCAAGGGAGTGGTTTGGCTGGAATCTTTACTGGGGCTAAGGTCTCGAATTTTGAGTCCTCCTAGAGAATTAGATAGATCCGCTTTTAAGTACCATTCTGAAAGACTGAAGGGTTGCATAAAGGCATTTATCTCTTCTGGGTTGTGAGGGTATTCTATAAATTTCCTCCAACGCCTAAAGAATTTCTTAACACCGGTGAGGTTCGTATTTATGGTATCTTGTTTTTCTAGATAAAGTAGGGATATGAGAATATTGTTGACTAGATCCAGCCCCGGGGGAGAGTGCTGGATCCAAGACTGCATAGTAGCGCGTCTTGCCGCCAAGAGGCACAGATGCGCCCAGTCAGAATATGGCGGTGTCGCTTGAGGTATTGAGGCTGTTTGAGGGTTGCCGCTGAAGAGGCATATGATGGGGTCTTTTGGAATATTTTCGTTGCTGACTTTGCTAATGAGTGTCAGGACTTTGTCCCAGAAGCAGGATATGGAAGGACACAGCCAAAGTCGGTGGTGCAGAGTGGGTCTCTGGGTATGGCACCAAGGGCAGCTGCCCTGTTTCGGATCCCCTGGAGAGTAAATCATGGGCATATAGGCTCTGTGGGCCAACTTAAATTGCATCTCTCTCCATATTTCTGAGGTCACTAGGGAGCAAACCTTTTTGTAGCCCAATAAAATTTGTGTGGATGCTTGTGCATTGTCAAGGACTATCTCCCAGGGTTTGAATTGTTGGGATGCATATTTGTCAATTTGGTGTTGGGATAAGTGTCTGTATATTTGGGAGATGGAATAGCTACCCTGTGATAATAAGTTATCAATGAAGGAAGGGGTGCCAGGGTTTCTGTGATTGCCTATGCAAGAGGTAACGTAGGATTTGGCTTGCAAGTATGGGAAGTAGTGTGTTGATGGCAATTTAAATTCTCCTTTGAGATCTGAAAAGGTTTTGAAAGTTTTGTGGTCTGGGTGTAGCATTTGGGAGGCTAGTTTCAGACCTTTGGAAGCCCACATGTTGAAGGCTTGTGAATCGATCGAGGGGGGAAACATGGGGTTACCAGCTATGGGTAGGAAGGGTGAATACGAAGAGGGTATATGAAGGATTTTCCTCGTTTCTCTCCAGGCCAGGATGGTGTCTCTGAGAACTATGTTTTGTTTTATGTTGGGTGGGAGTGAGGTTACCCTCGTGTGTAAGATAGCTGGTAGTGAATGAGGAGAGGCGATTGCGTTCTCCAGATCAAGATTGGACTAGGTGTTTTTTCCTGCAATCCAGTCTAGACCGTTTCTCAAGAGGCAGGCCAGGTTGTAAAGTCTTATGTTTGGCAGGCCAGCCCCCCCCTCACTCTTCGGCAACCCTAGTTTGCGTAGGTTGATTCTGGGTCTCTTGCCCTTCCATATAAAAGAAGCAAAAGCCGAGTGCAGTGTCTGCACATCTTTGTGTTTGAGGAGGAGAGGTAGCGTTTGGAGGGGGTATAATAGTCTCGCAAACGGGATCATTTTGATAAGATGGCATCTCCCGAAGAGTGAGAGGGGAAGAGGCCGCCAAGCAGAGAGGTCTTTGATAATTTTCGAAATGAGCGGTGGGTAGTTAAGGGAGTAAAGTGATGATGGATCTCGCCCTATGCATATCCCCAGGTACTTGATCTGGTTCTGCGCTATCATAAAAGGGGAGTTAGATTTCCAGGATTCCGATTTACGTAGATTGAGTGGTAGGACTTCGCTTTTATCAAAATTAATTCTCATGCCTGTACATGCCCAGAACAGAGGTAAGGTGTGTTTTAAGTATTGAAAATCTTTAGGTGGGTCTGAGGAAAATAGTACAATGTCGTCTGCAAATAGGGCCGCTCGGCAGACTTCCTTGCCCATTCCTACTCCACTAATTCCTTAAGGAGAGTTGAGTATCCGTGAGAGGGGTTCTATAGCCAGATTGAAAAGGAGAGGTGAGAGCGGGCAGCCCTGGCGCGTTCCTTTGGCTAATTTGAAGTCTGGTGAAATGAAATTGGGGGTGACCAATCGCGCCGTGGGCTTGGCGTGCATTGCATGGACAAAATTGATAAAGGGGCCATTGAAACCTAACGCGGCCAGGACTCTGAATAACCAATCAAAACTTATGTTATCAAATGCTTTTTCAGCATCTAGTGTTATAATAGCAAAATCCTTGTCGGGTGTCTTTTTAGCTTGTTCCAGGGTCAGAAGTACCTTCCTTATGTTTAGGGTGGCGGATCTGCCCTGGACAACGCCAGATTGTGCGGGGTGTATGATAGATGGGAGTATATTGGCCAGGCGCGAAGCTATGATCTTAGAGAGTATTTTTGCGTCTATGTTTATCAATGATATAGGTCTGTAAGAACCCGGGGATAATGGATCTTTGTCTTTTTTTGCCAGAAGTTTGATATGAGCCGAGTGGCCTGTCGGTAGATATGGTCCCCCATCCCAAATAGCAGTGTATACTTGTAAGAGAGTCTCTGGGGTGAAGTCTATAGTCATTTTATAGAAGTCTGATGACAGACCATCTGGGCCTGGGGCTTTATTTGTTGATAGTGATTTAATGGTGGATATTATTTCATGAAGAGTGATAGGGGCATTTAAAGTCTCTAGATGGGCGGGGTCTATAGTTGGTAGGCTGGCTGTGGATAGTAGAGTTGTTGCTCGTTCCGCGTCGATATGATCTTCCGCGTATAGGGCCTCATAAAAGTTGGTCAAGATTTGTTCTATTTGAGATAGGTCTGTGGACACTATGCCGCTTGGGTCTCTCAATGCTGGTATGTGTGTTGGTGTGAAGTTACCCGATGCCATTCGAGCCAGGAGTTTTCCGGCTTTGTTGCCGTGTTTATGGAAAAGAAGTTTAGTGTGGAATTGGTTCACTGCTTCCTGCTTCGCAGACCAGTGATCGAATGCATGTTTTGCATGCTGCCAGGCTTGGATGTTATCAGGGTTTCGAGATTTGTTTAGCTGTCTGTGTGCTTCTGTTAGTGCATTGCTAGCTGCCTGCATGTTAGCCATTGTTTGTTTTTTGAATCTAGTGGCAAAGGATATAATATGACCTCTAAGGAAGGCCTTTCCTGCCTCCCAGTAGAGGTTGGGGTTAGATAAAAATTCTTTATTGGCTGAGGCGTATTCAGTCCAGGCCAGTTGGAGAGTAGTTTTAAGGTCTTCATTTTGTGCTAGGTATGAGGGGAATCTCCAGGGTGCACCTGGGGTCCGGTGGATAAGATTTGTGATTTTTACTGTTACAGGAGCATGGTCTGAAATAGCCATGTCTTGTATTGTGGCTGAGGTAACCAAAGGTAGGAATGAGGGAGAGGCAAAGAAGTAATCTATTCTGGAGAATGATTTATGGGGGGGGGGATAGAAAGTATATTCCCTGTCGATGGGGTGAAGCATACGCCATGCATCAGTCATGTGGATGTTATCCATGGTACTAGCTAGCGGGGAGGGGAGTTTGTCAATCTTGGATGGGGGGGGTGTTCTTTAGGTTTGTAGACCTGTCCTCTAGGGGGTTCATAGTAGAGTTAAAATCTCCCCCCAGGATGTGTAAGGGTTCTGGAATTTGAATGATCCAGGAGGTCAGATCTTGGAAGAATTGATGCGACGGGGAATTATCAGCATAAACATTTGAAATGGCAAGCTGCTTGTTAGCTAGGGTGAGGTGTACGGTGACCCTGCGACCTACCGAATCGTATTCCGTGTGTTTGATAGAATAAGGGAGTTTCTTGTTGAGGAGAATGGCCACCCCAGCTTTTTTCCCAATTGCCGGGGACCCCACCACATCACCTACCCAGAGCTTACGAAGTCTCGGAATGTCCTCTGCTCCCAGATGTGTTTCCTGAAGTAAGGCTACATCTGCTTTGAGCCTTTTAAGGTGTCTTAGGATCTGCATACGTTTTTGGGGGGTTCTCAATCCCTTGACGTTCTATGTAATTAATGTTAAGTTACTCCCGGGCTTAGAGGGATCCATAATGAGTAAGGTGTAGGGGAGGTTAACTGAAAGGGCCACAGCAGAGACATCCTGAGATTACATCTCCTGGAATCGTGGTGAGCACACCAATTCCTGGTTGATTGGTTGAGATAAAAAAGAAGGTTAACCAAAAGATGATAACATAGAGAAATAGTGCCAAAACTAGTGCACTTTAGGGACTTCACTTTTTTCCGCAAGTGGAGGAACAACATACCACCTACAGACCGTCCCTGCCAATGCGTTTTAAGATGGTGGAGGACCCGAAGGGAGAGAGAGGTGATGATGAAGGGGGGTGTAAGGGGGGGCAATGGGTGATATTGGGAGGAGGGGGGATGAGGAGGAAAGGGGGGGGGGAGGGGAGGGTGGGATAGATTAAGGGCGGAGGGGAGAAGTACCTGGAATTTTAGGGATGTGAGATGGACCAGGTTGGGTGAGGAGGGTCTGAGGTAAGTGAGTTTAAGTCCGCTGAAAGCGGCGGTCACACCTAGAGGTTGTAAAGGCAGGATTTGGAACCCATGGAGACCACCCACGGGCAATTAAGGCCCGGGAACGGGCTCCATCGCTCCCAATTCTGCGCGGAAGGGACCCCTGTGAAACACACAGATAGCAATAATAATGAACAAAAAAGTCTCTAATGAGGATGAAAAAACATTAAATATAAACTTGTTAGCATATTACCATAACTTCGTGGCATACTTCAGACCACTAGGATAGGGTGCGGCACTTACTGCCCGGGTCCCCTTCCGGGGCACCCCGGGAATTGTTGATGCAGTCTGACGATCATTCGGTCATGGCATGTGTTTTCCGTGAAAGTTCAAAGGGCTGTGGAAAAATTAGAACAGAAGAAAAACGTCTGAAGGGTTAGAGTACTTGACAGTCTTATTGGCCGGGTCAGTGCCAGTTTCTTCAGTCCTGCACTGGGGGGGGTTCTTGAAGACCGAAACGTACCCTCTTGAATGGGGGTTTCTCTGGGCTGCCCTGCTTGTTGGAGCGGAGGGAAGATTTTGCAGGGGAGGCTTGAGTGCATCTTTCTGTCGGCGGGGTCTGATCCATGTCCGACTGGAGGGATCCGTTCATGTAGGTTTCCGCCTCTTGAGGGGAGGTGAAGGATAGTTTTTCTCCTTGGGGTGAGTGGACATATAGTGTGGCTGGGTACGCTAGGCTGAACTTGACGTTGAGCTGGTGTAGAGTGGAGCAGATGGGGGAGAATGCTTTCCGTTTATGCATGACCTCAGAGGAATAATCAGCAAAAATCAAAAGGCCGTGACCCTCAAATGTTAAGGAGCGAGTTTTCCTGAATAGCTGTAGTATGGATTGCTTGTCAGCATAATTCAAATAGCGGACAATAACTGCTCTGGGCTTAGAGCGGGTCTCAGAGGTTTGTCCCAATCTATGCGCCCGTTCCACTGTGCACGGTGCTTGGATGCCCAAAAGTTCCGGTATGGCGAGTGCGCATATCTTAGGCAGGGCATGTGAGGGGTAGGATTCTGGGAGGCCTATGATACGCAAGTTGTTCCTCCTGGCCCGGTTTTCCAAGTCTATGACCTTGTCCTGAAGCTCCTTCTGAGTGGTAGTCAACTTGGCGACTGCAGCAATCAGCGCTGTCGTGTCATCTTCAACATTGGAGAGTCTGTCCTCTGTTTGTTCTATTCTGGAGGCCTGTGTCTGAAGCTCTTTATGCAGCTGTTCCAGCCCTTTTTGCACTGCATTATTTACAGCATCAGTAATGACCGGTTGCATGAGGGACATTACTGCCTGTGCGATTTCCACAGGAGATGATGGCTCAGCTGCAGGGGGTCCTAGCAGTCTTTGTGGGGGGGGAGTGCTTGGGCTCTCAGCAGTCTGATGAGTGGAGGAGGCCCTTAGCTTGTCTGCATAAGTCTGTGTCATCTGCTGCTGCTGAGCCGCGGCCGCCATGTTAGCCTCTGTGTGTGCTCCCTCACCTCCTCCCGCAGGCTGTGCAGCGTGTGTCCTGATGCCGGTCCGCTCCACAAATCTGTCCATCAGGTACCTTGGGACCTCAGGAGGGTAGCGCTGGGGTGTCCGATCGGGGGTGTTCCGATTTAGGGGGTGTATCTCTGGCATGGAGACGGAGCTGATGTCTCCTAGCTCCTCATCGAGCGGCGCCGGAACAGGAAATGAGCTTGCTGCTCTTTACAATCTCAGGCTGGGGTTTTATTGGTACATTGCATAATTATTAATAATTCTAACAAACTGGTACATTTGGCCATACTAACAATCACACCTATTTGCTGATTTGCACAATTTTCTTGACTTGATTTGAATTTTTGTTTTGATTTGCACATATTGCACTGAGGAATTTGCTTATGTGTGTTGCCATTGAATCACAGAATTTGCACATGTATTGTTGAATTGCACATTAGCTATATTGCACTAAATAATCCTTTTCTTGGCTGATTTGCACATTTCTTGCTGGTTTGCACATATTGCACTGTTTTGTCACTGAATTGCAGAATTTGCACATTTATTGCAGAATTGCACATTAGTTACATTGCACTGCATAAATCTTTCTCTCGACCATCATTGAATTGTGGATATTGCACATCAGGTTTACCAATAGTGTACTCATTCACTAATTACTTTGCAACATTTGCACAATATATACTTTAGCACTATGATTTCATACGAATTGCACATTTATCCTTTTGGCAGCTCCAACTCACCATATACATTGCAGTCTTTTCAGCTAAATAACGATGCCCTGCAGTGTTTAGTTTGACTGTGGTGAGTACATACAGTAAACAAGGGATTGCTGTCAGTCTTAAACACGAACTCCGCCCTGTACAGGCAGGCTCTCATTTTATCTAGGACCACCCATTTCAGGGCCATGAACTTTAACTTTATGTGTAGAGTAGTTCTTATCAGCGGGAGCCAAACTCCTACTCACAAACGTGATGGATCATAGCTGTCCTCATGCTCTTAATATAACATTCTGCCCAACCCATCCCTGCTGGCACCTACATGTGATTCATATGGCTTTGATGGGTGGGTGTATGCCAACACTGATGTATTTGTTAGACACTCCTTCAGCTGAATCAAAGCCAGTTCACACTGTTCTGTCCATTGATCGCAGATGGGTTCTCGAGGTTTCCTAAGGCCCTTGTTGGATTATGATTGGCTTGAGCACATCAGCATTTCCCTCATTATTCTTAAGCAGGTCGTGAGAGGGGAAGCTAGCTTAGCAAATCCTTCAACAAATCTCTGATAATAGGAACACAATTGCATGCCACAAAGTAATGGCTACTATCTTCTGGGGATCTGTCACAATTCCTTCTGCAGAAACGACAATTGCCCCTTTAGGGATGGCTGATTGTTGTGGTTCACCTGATAACACTGCCCTCAATCACACTTTTCTGCACATCCAGAGACAGAACAGGCTAATACTTTGTTTTGTTTTTGTTTATTAAGGGAATTGAACTTGGATGGGGTAGGGGTGATTATGGGATGCCCAGAAATTGAACAGTTCTGTACATGGGACCAACTATATGCACTCGGTAGTATATACATCTCTGCATCTTCTTCCAGCACATCACTTGCTGACCATTACACTCCTACTCCTCTCCTGCGCATTACTTCTTCCAGGCCCAGAAGGAAATTTAGTAGGCCTTCTCCATTCCTGCAGCCTGTCTAGCACATGGTAAGCCCTGCTATGCTGTGCGCAGGACCTCAGAACCACCCATTACAGGTAGAGACAGTTGGCCCTTTAGTGTGTAGGTACACTGATGTGCTAGCCGGCCTGATGGACTACTACTCCCACCCCATCCTCTGGCCCCAGGCCCTGTTGGCCACTCCAGCTTTGTTGGCCTTCTCTACTACCACAGCAACATAGGGTTCCCATACTGGCTTCTGTATCCTTCCCAGACGGTCTCTCGCCCCAATCTGCTCCGGCATGCCTCTAACAGTTTCCCAGGGTATGTTGCTCACTGACAGCCTGACACTTGTAGCTCCACACTGGAGATCTCTCCCGGATAGGGCTCTCTCCTGCTGTCCTTTCTGCTCTGCCTTGTGCCTGCCACCAAAATCTCTCTCCTCCTGGCTGCACCCGAGCACTCCAAGCCCCTAGACTGGGAGCTTCCCCTGGCCATGACAGCCCACACTACTTCATCTCCAGAATTCCACCCGAACTTCTCCTCCCAGATTGGGCTGACCCAGCTGAGAAAATGGAAAACTGGCTCCTGGGCAAAGGAGCAGGGCATCTCATGATCTAAAAAATGGGAAGGGGAAAAAGGGAACAACTTGGATGGAGACTGCACAAATAAATAAGTACAAAAATATTGGTTGCTATTAGAAAGAAAAATAGTTCCGCTTTAAAGTTCCTGATGGGAGGGGCCTCTCCCCAGGCAACAGGCTTCATAAAGGGAAATAAACTGGACAAGTCTCACCCCAGTGTCCTTCCAATGAGTAAGTCTCTTCCACTGGGCACAGGGTGGCAGGCTGACTTGTCCGGCAATTCAGAAGGATTTGTACACTCGGCTATTTCACCAGCAGTCTCTGGAGTATACCTACATTGGCTGTAGATCCAACAGTCCTTCAAATGTAGTAACAGGGTTCGGGCAACCTCTTCCAGCCTTGCCCATCCTCCTGAATAGAAATAGAAAAACTCTTTGCAGGTTGACCTGCCTTGACCAGTATTACACAGTCCTTCCGAATTGGACGACCAAGGTTCCATTCCTTTTTTAGATCCTTAAATCTCTTCTAACTGCTGTTATCCTGTCCCCCAAAGGCTTTGGTACATGCAGATACTCCCATGTCATATCATCTTCCCACTCCTCCCTGGAGTTCTCAACAATGTCCATGACATGGGGTGGGACATATGGATAATCCTGGCCCCACTCTAGAGCAACTTGTCACTGTACTTCCCTTTGATACCTGGAGAGCCTAGCTAGACTCTTGACCTTCCCTCTACCCGGCAAGATTTGGGTGTCAGGCAATCTAACTATCTCTTGACGGTAGGTTGCTGCCCTGGTCTGGGTGGTGGAGAGCCTGTTTAAGAAACGTTAGCTGCTGATTCTGCGAATGCCTGCTGCATTACTTGAGTCCTATAAAGGCCCCACTTCATCATCCTCCAAGAGGGCATCCTCCAAGTGAGCCTTCCATCACCTGCTCTTCATCTGAGCCTTCGCTTGGAGATGACCACTCCGCCAGGTGCTCCATGAAACCAAATTCTGCCAGCAGTCTGGATGACCCCCAGTCTATGGCCCTGTCCTCTGTATCCCCACTACGCTCAACAGGGGCCTCATCCCCCTTCACAACTAGCTCTAGCCCCACTGGGATTGGGATGGGATGGGACTCGTCCGGCATTTCAGGGACCCTGGATTCCGGCATGGTAGTACATACAGTACCCATGTCCGCAGCCAGGCCACAACAGCCTCCTCTCTTCCTCTGTCCTCTGCATTCACAGGGGAGTCACCAGGCCGAAACTCTACCCCGTCTTTGGATGGTGACACCAGGCCCACTCCTGCCCTCCAAAACATTCATGGCTGTGGATGACAAAATCCCGTGCACAGGTCCACCGTGAAGTATGATGGCTCCTGCTGAGATGTCATCTGGGTCAGCGACTCACCGCAATGGCTGCAACGTGCCCATGCGGTAATTCCCCCGGTAGACATTTGGCACTCTGGGCATAGCAGGCACAGCTGTTCAGTCCCTTCTATCACCCCCAGGGCAAGTCCTCTGCGAGGCTCCAATCAGACCCTAGTGTCTACGAGGGTCCGCTCTGGCTTATCTGGCAGCCAGGTTAACGCTGGCACATATCGACCACCTTCTGCCATCATTCACTGCCTCGAGGTGTCTGAGGCTAGCTGCAAGCACTGAGACTCTTCCAGGGCGTGGCACCATCCCCACGTAACCAGACTAGTTGCTGACAAAAGTCCTGATAAGCAGGCTTACTGCAGGTCACACTGCTGTAATCCCTTGTGTAAGGGATGGGAACTTGCAGACATGCTGATGCTAGCAGGACTTGTGTGGACATGCTGAACAGTCTCCCCCCCCCATTAACAGAAAACATTTCCAGGCATACTTTACTGTTAGCAGGTGTTTGGAGCCAAAATTCAAGATGCCCAGCATTTACAGAGCGCTGGGCATATTTGTAATCCAGTGGGTAATGTCCAGCATTTGCAGAGCGCTGGACATATTTGTAATCCATGGGCGTGATCACCCAACATGGTTTCCACGGGTACCTGCACATGGTACAAAGTCACTGAATTAGCAGGATAGCGTAAGTGTCCGCCCCAGCGCTGGCCGGCACGACTGAGCTAGCAAGAACTGCAATTGGCGACCTCTCTGCTGCGTTTCTATGGGCAACGGCACTCACATTAAGCACAGTTCAATGAGCAAATCACTCCTTTTCCCGGTTCAATCCTTGCTAATGGCAAAAACAGTCACATTTCCTTGGCTCAGCTCACTTCTGCTAGGGGTAACGACTGATAGAATTACGTGAAACAGGTGAATCCTGGATACAAGCCCCCAAATGTAGCCAGTGGCCCCCTTAGTGGTGGCTGAGTGTTGTGGTTCACCTGATCACACTGCCCTCAATCACACATCCGGAGACACAGAACAGGCTGGTACTTTGTTTTGTTTTTGTTTATTAGGGGAATTGAAATTGGATGGGGTAGGGATGATTATGGGATGCCCAGAAATTGAACAGTTCTGTACATGGAACTGACTATATACACTTGCCAGTATATACCATCTCTCCATCTTCCTTCAGCACCTCACTTGCTTACTGTTACACTCCTCATACTTCTCTCCTGTGCATTACTTGTTCCAGTCCCAGAAGGAAATTTACTAGGCCTTCTCCATTCCTCCATGAGTGGGAAGAAGGAACAGCCATTTTAGGTATAAATCAAATATATATTTGATATAAAGTACATTGGTGATAAAGCAGATGATGTTACATCTTGTCTTTCCTTTCTATGTGAGAATGCCAGTTTAACTCTAGTTTTACACCCCGTAATTTGCAAGATTGCTATCTCAGCATGACTACCTGTTCAAACAAAAAGCCTGGAAGTGACAAGACTATGTGAATGACCATCTACATATCAAAAGAAGTCATCAGAGAATCAAATGGACTTCAAAGAGTAGTTAGCTAGGTGCCAACCCCCTTTCAGAATGTATAAATTGTATTGCAATTGTAGCCAAAGCAGAACAATTCTTCGAGACCATTGCCATGTTCTTCATTGTTCTCCCTGACTGTGGCTAGCTACAGTCTTGTATAATAAATATGTTTATTTTTCAATATGGCTTCAGCAGTCAAAATGTTACTGAAACCTAAGAGCATGAGGTTTCCCCTACACTCCAGCCCGTAAAGCCTGCCATGCTGTGTGCAGGACCTCAGAACCACCCATTACAGGTAAGGACAGTTGGTCCCTTAGTGTGTAGATGCACTGATGTGCTAGCTGGCCCGATAGACTACTACTCCCAGCCCATCCTCTTGCCCCAAGCCCTACCAGCCGCTCCAGCTGTGTTGGCCTTTTTCACTACCACAGCAACCTAGGGTTCCCATACTGGCTTCTGTAGCCTTCCCAGACTGTCTCTCATCCCAATCCATTCCAAAATGCCTCTAACAGTTTCCCAGGGTATGTTGCTCACCGACATCCTGACACTGGAGATCTCTCCCGGATAGTGCTCTCTCCTGCTGTCCTTTCTGCTCTGCCTTGTGCCTGCCACAAATATCTCTCTCCCAGCTGCACCCAAGCACTCCAGGCCTGGGGTCACCCCCACCCCCCACCAGACTGGGAGCTTCCCCTGGCCATGACAGCCCACACTATTCTATCTCCAGACTTCCACCCGAACTTCTCCTCCCAGATTGGGCTGACGCAGGGTATTTAAGGAGGCCTGACCCCTGCCAACCCAGAGTGGGGATTGGTCTGGGCTCCTTACAACACCCCAGATGGTTACACCTCCCCTCCCAGCTCTCTGTCCAGAAAATACCAGAACTCTCTGGAAAGAAGTGGGGGGTCCTGATGGCACCATTCTGTGAATCACTCAATCCTACCTGAGCCACTCCCAACCAGTGGAGGCTCGTCCATTGGGGCTCCTGGGGCAGCGCCCCACCACCAGTTAGCAGAAAAAAAATCACCAGTTAGCAGAAAAAAAAAATCACAAGTTAGCAGAAAAAAAAAATCACCAGTTAGCAGAAAAAACAAATCACCAGTTAGCAGAAAAAAAAATTACCAGTTAGCAGAAAAAAAAAAATTACCAGTTAGCAGAAAAAAAAATCACCAGTTAGCAGAAAAAAAAATCACAAGTTAGCAGAAAAAAAAATTACCAGTTAGCAGAAAAAAAAAATTACCAGTTAGCAGAAAAAAAAAATCACCAGTTAGCAGAAAAAAAAATCACCAGTTAGCAGAAAAAAAAATCACCAGTTAGCAGAAAAATAAATAAATTACCAGTTAGCAGAAAAAAAAAATCACAAGTTAGCAGAAAGAAAAAAAATCTGTGTAGTTTTTATCAGTATTTGACCTCTGTTTCTGCTGTTGCTAGGTAGATAGGATTACTCGAGGTAACTTGAGTTATCCTCCAACGGTCACTTGTTTACTCGCACCTCTTTGCTAAAGAGGTACGAAAAGTTACTGTCCCAATAAATGTAAGTCCTGCAGGCTGGACAATGATCCATCTAATCTTTTTTTTTTAGTTCTAATATGGAAAAAAAAGGATTAGATGGATCGTTGTCGTCTTTGTCTCCAGTTTATGACTATTTTTGATGTGTCTAAAAAAAAGAAAGACGATTGAACACTAAAAAAAAAAGACGATTGACCATTAAATAAATAAAAAGA
>BLSH010377979.1:141017-160812 GCA_018402905.1 Glandirana rugosa | reverse complement strand
GGGGGGGGGGGGGCCGGGGGGGAGCTGCAGCTCTGTGACAGCTCTCTGCATGATGATGATTTCATGCAGAAAGCTGTCACAGATCGCCCCCCACACAGTGCACCAAGCACACTGATACCCCTGTCCCCATACATATAAGTGTCCCCATAAAACAGCCCCCAAAACATCTGTATGACCCCCATCACATCTGTCATCATACACAAAACATCTGTCACAGTCCCCAAAACATCTGTCTGTCCCCAAAACATCTGTCACAGTCCCCAAACATCTGTCTGTCCCCGTCACATCTGTCACCATACACAAAACATCTGTATGTCCCCGTCACATCTGTCACAGTCCCCGTCACATCTGTCTGTCCGCCAACACCAAAGAAATGTAGAAGTATCATTTTTGGTCAAAATTTATGAAGAGAAATTACTTATTTGCAAAATTTTATAACAGAAACGCAGAAAAATGCATTGTTTTTTTTTTTCAGTCTTTTTTTAATTTATAGTGCAAAAAATAAAAAACCCAGGGGTGATTAAATACCACCAAAAGAAAGCTCTATTTGTGTGAAAAAAATGATAAAAATTTCATATGGGTACAGTGTCGCATGACCGCGCAATTGTCATTCAAACTGCAACAGAGCTGAAAGCTGAAAATTGGTCCGGGAAGGAAGGGGGTTTAAGTGCCCAGTATTGAAGTGGTTAATAATGTGCCAGGGGGGGGAGGGGGGCCTTTAGTCTGCCTGTAAAAGAGCGCACCTCTGTGATGTTTAGAACAGTGCCAGAGCAAAATTACATTTGTAAAGGAAAAACTGTCATTTAAAACCACTCACGGTTGTAATGTATTGCCGGCTCTCGGCAATATAGCAAAAAATCATAAAAAAAAAAAACAATTGACGTCGGGTTCCCCCTAAAATCCATACCAGACCCTTATCCGCGCATGCAACCTGGCCGGCCAGGATGGGGGGGGGGAAGGGGAACCGTACCAGGCTACATGCCCTCAACATGGAGAGAATGGGTGCTCTGGGGCAGGGGGGCTCTGAGCCCCCCACCCCAAAGCACCTTGTCCCCATGTCGATGGGGACAAGAGCCTCTTCCCCACAATGCTGGGCTGTGGTTGTGGGGGTCTGCAGATGGGGGGGGGCTTATCGGAATCTGGAAGCCCCCTTTAATAAGGGGGCCCCCAAATCCCACCACCCCTATGTCAATTAGTATCGGGTACATCATACCCCTACTAATTCACCAAAAAGTATCAAAATATTTTTTTATTAAAAAATAAATAAAAATAAGTGTCCCCCGTTGTAATCCATCGTCAATCACGGCTTGCAACAGACCCAAAAAAAAAACAAAAGCAGCAATAGCTCCTCCTCCACGGGAGGGCTCCCGCCGTCTGCCCACTCTTTGCTTTGGCAGTTAATTTATATGAAAGGGACGGGGCCACCCGGTGACATAAGCGCGTGGCCCGCCCCCTCTGATGTCAGAAGGGGCGGGGTCGCTCGGTTAAGTAGCCGGGTGGCTCCGCGCTGCCGTATAAATAAACTGTCAAAGCAAAAAGCATGCAGATGGCCGGAGCCCTCCCAACGGGGAGGAGCTGTGCGCGCCGTCTGCGCGCAATGCATTATGGGGTGCTAATGTTCTAAATTCGATGAACGGGAAACGCCCGATGTTCAAGTCGAACGTAATGGGAAGAATCCCTAGTCTCCAATCCTGTGTGCAGGTCTTGCCAGAAACCAGTTGGCTGAGTGTGCAGCTGTCTACAAACCTTGTAATCTAGGACCTGGCAACAGTTCAGGGCTCCACCCAAGAGACAGGAGGTCTCTGCATAGGGATCAGGAGGACTCCCAGGATTCAGAAAGGCTGCACAGGGCAGCCAGAGCATGTATGTTGGAACAGTGCAGGTGCAGTCAGGGACAGAGCAGCAAGGTGCATAGTTTGTACAGGACCATTGAGGTGCGGTGTTAGTTTGGAGGACATAGGCAAAACGCCTAAGCAATGGTGCTGACCGCAAGAGCCAGGAGGCTGAAAAAACATTTTAATATAGGGTTTAAATGCATTTTATCCCTGTATATGTTCTAAACAAAATACCAGTGTGAAAATCCTTAGATAGATTCTGCAATTCTCTGAATTTTATAGGTTTACAGGCAGTGGCAGCCGCTCCATAAGGGGCGCAGGGGCGCCGCCCCCCTAATCCATTTGCCCGGCCCCTAATCTACATGCAGGGTGCCGGACGCATGGATTTCAATGGGTTTTTGTTTCTTTGAAGCACATGAGGCCTGAGGCTCTAATTGGCTTAAAAAAAGGATGGGCTCAGGGTGCAGAGCATTGGTGTGGGGTGGCAGGCTGGAGCGACTGGGGGGTAGATGTCTCAGGTTTGTTTGCCGCCCCCCCCCCCGACCCCCGACCTATGGAGCAACAGCCGGAACCAGTTACAGGGGTATTTCTAGGGTTCTAAAAAAAAGATGGAGCTGGGGGGGAACCCTCAGGATGGGCTCAGGGCATGTAAAGCGCCCCAGTGTGAAAGGGGCCTTAGTGAAGCCAACTGGTTGAACTACACTGCCCCTGAACTAGCATATGTCCTGTGATTGAGGAAATTGCATATCCAATACACATATACATTGCTTTATTATAAATTTCCTTTAGGACATTTGTTTTAAAATAAATAACATGTATGACCAAAAAAAAAACTCTACACTGTTTTAGCTGTCAGAAATATAAAATTATTCCTTGTAATAAATACACATGGAATTGGACTAGTGAAATATTCAGTGACTCTCTTCTTGTATTTATTGTAGAGAATAAATAGTATGAATTTGGGTTTCAGACATACATTGGCAGTGTAGGAGAATAATGGCTCCAAGCAGGGTGAGGCACGACTTGGTTGTTTGCTGTCATTATTTGTTCAGTAGAATGGACAGTTTAATCAACGGAGGTGACGCTTTACCTAGAGAAATTCCACACGCACCCAATGACTGGCTTCTGGACAAGATTTAAAATTATTATGGCATTAAACAGAATTTAAAAAAAATAAATAAATTATTGTGACACTAAACTTAATAAAAAAAAAATGATTGTGACACTAACAGAGAAAGCTGGCTACACTGGCATTGTTAACCACTTCCAGACCGCCCGCTGTCATACGTTGGTACTTTGACACTAAATACCTCTGTTATGGCAGCAGATAGCTGCCATAACCCCGGTATTTTTAAAAACGGCGGGCAGTCCACTTCCATGTAAAAGTGGTCTCTGCGGTGGATTCGGCACAATATCACTTTTATCCGCAGCAGGAGAGGTGCCCCCCCTCCCACCACGTCTCCGCCGCTTACCAGATCCGTCGGTAGTGGCGGAGACGATCCGATCCTCTCCCCTGACAGGCAGGAAGTCGAGTGAGGGAATGATGGCCCCCACTCGACTCCATACTATTGGATAACGGAAGTGATGTCACTTCTGCCCAATGGTCTTAAAGGGGAAAAAATAAAAAGTTACACCCAAGCACATAAACCCCCCAAACATTTTAAGCCCCCCCCCACCACCACATATACACACGTACGAACGTAAAGCATGCATCAGGCATGTTACATATCGCCACGCACGCCGGAGTGAGAGCAATAATTCTAACACAAGACCTCCTCTGTAACTCTAAACTGATACCTATAGGAGGCTTCTGAAGCGTTGCCTACAGAAAATATAGGGTACTGAAGTTTGACCCAATTTCACAGGGTGCCCAAAAAATTAAGGTTTGGCATGTTGGGTATCTATTTACTTAGTGCAGCCTCATCTTTTATATTTTACCAAAAATGTGGGTAATTTATTGTGTTCATTTGCTGTAGAATTCATTTTAGAGTGTTTTTTACTGTAATTTTGGGTTTCCTAGACCTTTGGGGTAATATGTGGCATAAAAAATTTAAACTACCATTATTTTATTTTCTAGGGTGTCTGCTTTCAGAAAATATATAATGTTTGGGGGTTTTGTGTAATCTTCAGGCGTAAAATGATTTTTTTAAACATGTGTGCAAAAAAAGCAAAAACGTCTCTGGCAGCGAAAGGGTTAAAGCGGCCCTGTACTGCTTATTTCTATTACAAGAGATGTTTATATTTCTTGTAATAGGAATAACAGAGATCATTTTTTTAAAGAAAGTGTAAAACTAAAAAATAAAAAGTAAAATAAATAAGAAAAAAAAAATTGAAAGCGCCCCGTCCCTCTGAGCTAGCACGCAGATCGAACGCATATGCAAGTCGCGCCCACATATATAAACGGTGTTCAAACCACACATGTGAGGTATCGCCATGATTGTTAGAGCGAGAGCAATAATTCTACCACTAGACTACTCTGTAACTTAAAACTGGTAACCTGTAGAATTTTTTACACGTCGCCTAAGGAGATTTTTAAGTACAAAAGTTTGTCGCCATTCCACGAACAGGCGCAATTTTGAAGCATGACATGTTGGGTATCAATTTACTCGGAGTAACATTATCTTTCACATTATAGAAAATATTGGGCTAGCTTTACTGTTTTCTTATTTTTTAATTCAAAAAAGTGTATTTTTTTTACCGCTGCTCAAATACAGTGTGACATAGTATTGCAACGACCACCATTTTATTCTCTAAGGAGTTTGAAAAAAAAAAAAAATAACGTTTCTAAGTCATTTTCTAGCAAAAAAAAATGATTTTCATTTGTAAACATCAAGTTTGAAAAATAGGCTCAGTTCTTAAGTGGTTAAACAAGAATGACTATGGTAGTAATATTTTATCGATCATAAAGAGCTCATGGAAACTGATAAAATGCACAAACAATAATCTTACAGAACTGGGAAGGGCAGACATGTTGTATAGACTATTTAGACCTAAAGAAATTAAATCCTGTTAGAGCTAACAAAATAAAATGAAAAGCAAGTGCAACCATGAGGCTAATAGTCATCAAGTGAATAATGTTGATTTGCAGCAAGTCATGTGTCACAATAACCCCCAGGCACTGCACATCCGCACTGGGCAAATTTTGCCAGGACTATGTATGGGCCACTTGAATTGAAATTTGGTATGGTCAATTAGCTCTCAATAATGCTTTAATTAACTGCGTGCCATTCTCATGATAGACTGGTGCTTAAGTCACATGAAGCTATCTTTTGCTGTACCAATACTCAGCTCACTTGAAGGATCTGTTGGAAGTCCCATCATTATTATTTAAATTAGCTCCCATAAAACTAAATAAGACCCATAAATATATAAATAGGTGAAATAGGCATATGTGCAAATGTAAAGTCTGATTGCAGACTGTATTTTTGTTTAGTTTTGGATAGCATAGGGTACGGGTTGGAACCTTTGTGAGGTTGTTATTTACTATGTTTCTGTTGGTGTGTATAACCCTATATATGGCTAATTAAAGAGTTACTAAGCCCACAACAGTAAAATCAGTCTAAGTATACAGTAAATCATGCTTGTTATACTCACTGTGGAACCTAAGGGGTTAATCCTCTGTATTGTGTAAAAATGCTGTGTGATTTCTTTCCTTGGGAAAGTGCATGTGATTAGCTCAGGGCCAATCAGCACTGTCCAGACAGAGGGTCAGGGGTCCTGCAGCCATATAGGACAGCCACAGAGCAGAATGAAAACTCCTCATACAAGCTTTAACCAGACACTGATAAAAGTCATAAGACTGCTATATACTGCTGATGAGAAAAGGTATTTATCAGTTTATATTTACTAAAACAATTGCATTTCAATGTTTTGTGTACTGTGGGAGACCAGATATAATGAATGCAGGGCCCTGGGTTTAGTAACACATTAAAGTGATTGTAAAGTCTCTTTAAAAATATAAAAATAAAATAACATGTCATACTTACCTGCCCTGTGTAGTAGATTTGCATAGAGCAGCCCGGATCCTCCTCTTCTCAGGTCCCTCTTCACTGCTCCTGGCCCCGCCCTCCTGCCGAGTGCCCTCACAGCAAGCAGCTTGCTACATGGGCACCCAAGCCGAGCTGCAGCTCCGTGTGTCTATTCAGACATGGAGCTGTGGTTCGGCCCCGCCCCCTCTCTATCCTGATTGGCTAACTGACTTTCATTGACAGTAGTAGGAGCCATTGGTGCCGCTGCTGTGTCTCGACCAATCAGGAAGGAGAGCCCAGGACAGCTGAGGGACTCGTGGACATCGCTGGATAGAGATGGGGCTCAGGTAAGTATTAGGGGGTGTTGGGGAGGCTGCTGCACACAGAAGGCTTTTTATCTTAATGCAAAAAAACGTCTGCGTTTACTACTCCTTTAAGTTCTTTACCATATCTAAAGCTATCTACCAGCTACCCACTAAGGTGTAGCTAAATGAAATAGACTCTAAACCCAAATGAAACAGTGAGCTGAACTAAAGCCTCGTACACGAGCGCCGATTATCGTACAACCACACGTCCAACTTTTGTCCAAATTGGCTGTCCGTGGTTTTGTCTAACGTACCGACATGAGTTAAGTAATCGTCCAACAAAGCCATACGTAGTGACGTGTTACGAGCATATGAAGAGGACATTCAGGTGAATGTGATTTGTGAATTATGGATGCAGGTTTACACGACCAAACACTTCCTGGATTCCGAGCATGCGTGTTTGTACTTACTACTTTTGTTTGGCCAACTTCTGTACACACAAGCCAAAAATTGGCCAACAAAAGTTTTCTAGTCTTCTCAGACAACTTCTGTTGGACAATAATTGTAAATTGGCTGTTGAATTGTGCGTACTAACGGTCGGATTATCGGACAGGCTGTTGTACGACCGTTATTGGCCGATAATCGTACCGTGTGTACGGGCCATTAGTCTAACTAACAAATCTTTAAGGGTCCACATAATATATATATTTTAAGAAGGCCACACCTACTTAACCACTTGCTGACCACCTAACAGTGAGCCTGGGAACCATTTGGTGTCGGCAGTGTTTTCTCATAGAGATGACCGATGGCAAGATGGCCACTACTCATCTCTATGCCTTTGGAGGACCGGCGCAACGTCATGACGTCACTTCTGGTTGTCAGGCCATGTAAACATGTTTTTTTATTACAGCAAAAGATTAAAAAAAAAATATGGTCATGCTGTATGCTGTATTGTTATCACAAGGGATGTTTACATTAAAGGGTCAGTGTTCTTTTAACGTAAAAATGCGACATAAAATGTAATTAAATAAATAAAATAAAAAATAAAACATTTTAACCACTTCACCCCGGAAGGATTTCCCATGTTAGGACCAGAGCACTTTTTGCGATTCGGCACTGTCGCTTTAACTGACAATTGCGCGGTCGTGCGACCTTGTACCCAAACAAAATTTGCGTCCTTTTTTCCCACAAATAGAGGTTTCTTTTGGTGGTATTTGATCACCTCTGCGTCATTTCTGATCCCCGCTATATACAAAAAAAAGAGCATCAGTTTTTTAAAAAAAACAACAATATTTCTTAGTTTTTGCTAAAATACAAATAAAAAAAAAATATATAAAAAAAAATGTATTCATTGGTTTTGGCCGATTTATATTCTTCCTCATATTTTTAGTAAAAAAAAAGAAAAAATCACAATCGGCGTTTATTGATTGGTTTGCGCAAAAGTTGCTGCGTTTACAAACTATGAGAATTAATTTCTGGCGTTTTTACTTTTTTTTTTTTTACTGTTAATGGCGACAATCTGCTATTTTTTATCGGGACTTTGATATTGGGGCGGACATGTCAGACATTTTTGACACTTTTTTGGGACCAATGACATTTATACAGCGATCAGAAATTGAAATATCCACTGATTACTGTATAAATGTCATTGGCAGGGAACGGAGCGGCCATTGGAGGAGGAAGGAGGAGGAAAGGAGCAGGTGGATACTCACTTCTCCACTGACAGACACAAGCACCCCGGGGAGGGGTTGTTGCCAGCTGTGGCTCTCACTTTTCCTCTCTCTCCTCCCCTGAGCGCCCTGAATGGTGAATGTGAATTGTGAATTACGAACACAGGTTACATGACCGAACACTTCCTGGATTCCAAGAATGCGTGTTTGTACTTCCAACTTTTGTTTGGCGAACGTCTGTACACACGAGCCGAAAATTGTCCAACGCTTTGTTGGTAGACAAAAGTTTTCTAGTCTTCACATACAACTTCTGTTGGACGATAATTGAAAATTGCCTGTCATACTAACGGTGGGATTATCGGACGACAGGCTGTTGTATGAACGTTGTTGGCCGATAATTGTACTGTGTGTACCGGGTTTTTTAAAATTTTTTACTGGTTTCTATCAATCCACTAGAACAGCGCTCCTTGTGTTGATTTTCTTGCTTTTTCTAGAAGTATTGGCACACCAGCCTTTACACGCACTTGAACTTTAATGGCATCCCAGTCTTAGTCTGTAGGGTTCAATATTGAGTTGGCCCACCCTTTGCAGCTATAACAGTGTAGCCAATGCCCCCCTTGGGGGTTGCTGAAAGTTGTGGTTCACCTGATCACACTGCCCTCAGTCACACTTTTTCCTCACATCCGGAGTCACAGAATCGGCTGGTACTTTGTTTTTGTGTTTTTATTAGGGGATTTGAACTTAGATGGGGTAGGGATGATTATGGGATGCCCAAGGATCAACAGTTCTTAATTGGGACCTCTATATACAACACTGTATATACACTTCTTCTTCTTCTTCACTCCAGCACTAACACTTGTTGCACGTTTCACTCCTTGTTCCTCTCTCCTGCACAATCACTTGGTTCTGGCCTAGCTAGCACATGGTGAGGCCTGCTATGGTTGAAGCAGGACCTCCAGACTGGCCGTTATAGGCAGGGATCGCTGGCCCCCAAAGTGTAGCAAAGTACAATGTGCTAGCTAGTGTGATGGACTACAACTCCCAGCCCATCCTCTTCCAGGTCCTGCTAGCCCTTACAGCTGCAACGGCCTCCTATACTGCCACAGCAACACCACCAGGGCTGTCTTAATGCATGGGCATTACATCATACTGCTAACTGTCCCAGATTTGCCGGGACAGTCATGCTTTCTACTAAGCTGCCCAGGGATGGCCATGTCCCATAAATTGTACTGTGCCCTCCTGACTCCCCCTGTACTATACCCTTTATGTTGATTAGTCTTTGATTTATGGAATATTTTCTTATTGTTTAAAATCAATTTTATTATGTTTAAATCTATCAACTATTTATACTTTAATTCTTGAGAGTAGGTGTGTAAATTTGGGCTGGCTGGTAGGAGCCCCAGTGCATTACTTTGCCCAGGAGATCATTATGCTATTAAAACGGCTCTGAACACCACAGTCCCACACTGGTTTCTGCATCCTTCCCAAACTGTCTCTCACCCCAATATGCTCCTGCATGCCTCCTCCAGTATCTCAGGGTGTGTTGCTCACTGATTCCTGACACCTGTAGTTCCTCACTGAAGTGCTCTCTCCCGCTGTCCTTTCCGCTCTGCATTGTGCCTCCACTCCAGGATCTCACTCCTCCCAGCCACACCCGAGCACTTCAGGCCCGGGGTCACCCCCCCCCCCCCAGACTGGAAGCTCCCCCCAGGTGACGACAGCCTCCACACTATCACATCACCAGACTTCCACCCAAACCCTCCTCCTAGACTGGGCTGATCCTGGGTATTTGAGGAGGCCTGCCCCCTGCCAATCCAGGTTGGTGATTGGTCAGGGCTCCTCAGAATACCCCAGGTGGCTTCACCTCCCCTCCCACCTCTCTTTCTAGAAAACACCAGGAGCTTCTGGAAAGAAGTGGGAGGTCCTGATGACACCACCTGTGAATCACCCAGCCCTACCCTGAGGCACTACCAGCCCAGAATCAAAACAACCAGGCCTGCACTAAGTCAGGCCTGACTAAATTTGCCTCACCTACACAAAAATCTCACCCTAAAGTAGTGGACACTACAACAGCTTCAACTCTTCTGGGAAGGCTGTCCACAAGATTTAGACCCTTTCACACTGGGGCTGCCCGAGTGTTAGCGGTAAAGCGCCGCTAGTTTTAGCGGCACATTACCACAGTTTTAGCGTTGCTTTTCGGCCGCTAGTGGTGCGTTTAACCCCCAAGAAGGGGTTAAATGTGCCTGTGCACGCTTACAAAGCACATTTTCATTCCAATGGGCAGGGCGGTTTGGGAGCGGTGTATACACCGCTCCCAAACCGCCCCAAAGATGCTGCTTGCGGGACTTTTTTTCCGTCCTGCAAGTGTACCGCCCCAGCGTGAAATCACTCAGGCTTGCACATTGGGGAGGATTGAGAGGCAGTCTTCAGGCGCGAATTTTGGTGCTAAAGCACCTGAAAACTGCCTCAGTGTAAAAGGGGTCTTAGTAGTGTGTCTATGGGAGCAAGGTCCATAAAGACGTGGATGAGTGAGTTTGGGGTGGAGGAACTTGACTGGCCTGCACAGAGTCTTGACCTCAACCCAATAGAACACCTTTGGGATGAATTAGAGCGGAGACTGCGAACCAGGCCTTCTCGTCCAACATCAGTGCCTGACCTCACAACTGCGGTTCTGGAAGAATAGTCAAACATTCCCATAGACACACTCCTAAACCTTGTGGACAGCCTTCCCAGAAGTCTTGCACCTGTTATAGCTGCAATTTTGAACCGTACGGACTAAGACTGCCATTAAAGTTCATGTGTGTGTAAAGGCAGGCGTCCCAATACTTTTTGTAATAAAGTGTATGTTGTAATGCATTTACATGCTTTGTGACGTTTGATGATGTGTGTTAGGTCGCATGCACTGACACATGCTTTTTGGTCATTTACATTGATTTCATTGGAAAGCCCATTAAGCAAAAATGCAAATGTAAACCCAGCTTTAAAGGCTGCTAAAAGGGTGCAAGAGTGCCACATGCAGCCCAGACAACGGCAGTTTGACCTGCCTGGGGAGATTACTTTTTACTTTCATTAGATATGGATTTCTGCAGACTGTTTTTACTCTGCATTGGGCAGATTTTGCTAAAATTTAATGAACATTTTAGAGATGTATCTTCTAAACCTATGCATGATTGTATCTAACACTTGTGCTGCGGGAATTCTATATTTAGTGGATGTATACAGCCAGGGCTGTTACTGTGAAGTTCTCCCTTTCAGAGCATGAGTATGAAGGTTGGAGGTCATTTACTAAACAGAATGGAGCTCAGTGAACCTGTCTTTTCTAAATACAGGAGGTCCCCGGGTTACAAACATAATGGGGTCCCGTGTCACTGGATTTGATTGACAGCACCGGGAGCCAGTGGCTCCCGCTGCTATTAATCTATCCAATGAGGACCCAAGACAGTGGCTGAAGCTGCTGAGCTCGTCCTTGATACTGAAACAGATTGGCTCAGGTAAGAAAAAGGGGGGCTCTGGGGGGCAGTTGCAACACAGAAGGTTTTTCACCTTAAAGCAGAGTTCCACCCTATTAAAAGTCAGCAGCTTCAAAAAGTGTAGCTGCTGACTTCTAAGAATCAGACACTCACCTGTTCCAGACTCCAGCGATGCGGCCACCTGCTGCCTCGCTCTTCTCCCCCCCTGTGGGCGCCCAGCTTTGGCTTCAAAGCCGGGAGCGCACTGCACATGTGCGAGCTGTGCTTTGTGAATGGCCGGCGTATCTTCTGGGACCTGTGACTTCCGGTTCCGCAGTACCAGGAGAGGAAGTGCAGCTGAGACCTTGTCAAAACAGGGTCCCGCTGCCCCCCCCCCCCCAAAAAAAATGACATGCCAATTGTGGAATGTCAGGGGGTCACCTTCCCTTAAAGCAGAAGTTCCACTTTTGGGTGGAACTCCACTTTAATGCATAGAAATGTGAGGAAACTGTGAGACTTTACAACTCCTTTTTATTGCGGTCTGTGCCCCATTAAGGAGAGTCACCCTCTCTATTTGTCCTGTTTACCATTATCATTGAAAGTGAAAGTAAAAGAAAATCCCATATTTTGGGTTGTCCTCAGAAAAGTATTAGAGGGGAAATCTTCCAATAGGGACACTAGTTCTGGTGAGCTGGGGGTCCCCAAGGAATTCCCTTAATTTGCAGGGATTTTCTCTCACTTCCTGTTTAGCTATGAGACAGGAAGTGAAGGGAAATCTCCACAACAGGACACAGATAGTGAAAAAAAAAAATTCTACTTTAAGCCCCCGTTCACACCAGTGCGATTTGTCATGCAATTTGACAGTTCCAAATCGCATTACAAGTTGCACCCTATTGTTGGCAATGGAACTGTTCAAATCAGTGTGACTCTGACTTTGTGCTGCCGCACCGATTTGAAAAAAAGGTTCCTGCACTGTTTTTTGTGATTTCTGGTGCAACTTGCATAGACATTGACATATACAGTTGTGCTCATAAGTTTACATACCCTTGCAGAATTTATGATTTCTTGGCTATTTTTCAGAGAATATGAATGAGAACACGAAAACATTTCTTTCACTCATGGTTAGTGTTTGGCTGAAGCCATTTATTATCAATCAACTGTGCTTATGAGCACAACTGTATATCCAAATTCCTGAATTACAATATAAACTAATTTTACCAAATGCTCCCAATAACGTAACGAAATTTGTGCGAATTTTGGAAATTCGGACTGAAATTCGAATCTAATTTTGCATTAAACTCCAGTCGAATTCTAGCTACACATATTGCTGAAATCAAAGACTGAGCATGTTATTGAAATTTCATGTGGTGTGCTGAATGTAATAGAGTTGCACATATGATCATCCAACTTTACATGAAAAAACGAAACACAACTTGAACTTTGAACCCCTTTTGGTGTGTGTGTGTGTGTGTGTGGGGGGGTTCCACTGTTTCTAAGCCTGTGTTGAGAGGAGAATTAAACTGCAAACATTCCCTGGGCAAAAAGAAGAGGTCTAGGTGATCATTACAGCACAGAAGAGATTTGTCCCTGCCTTTCATCCACCTTGCACTTCTGTGTTAATAGGCAGCTTATCCATGTTCACTGGAGCATCCCTGACATTAATCTCAGTCTTCTGCATGCAGCAGATAATTGCAGGGCATACACCTATCGTTTGCCTGACATTCACTCACTCTGTGTAATTTCTAATGCGTGACACTGAGACTGAAACACTTGTCCTTTGAAAGAATTAGGTTTACAATTTCTTATCTTTGTATCTCCTGGAATGTCAGTGTGTGGATCCCACAGACACCAGAGGTTTCTTATCATGCATAGGAGCAATGGTAGGTTAAAGCGGTAGTAAACCCTAAAATCAATTTTTACATACAGGTAAGCCTATAATAAGGCTTATCTGTAGGTAAAAAGAATATCTCCTAAACCTGCATGGTTCAGGAGATATTCGCCCTGCATGCAGCCGCTGACATTAGCGGCGCATGCGCTCTGACGATCCGGCCGAGACGGCCGGCATCTCAGAGCTGGCTGCCGGTGCGAAGAGCTCCCGCGCGCATGCGCGGGAGTGACGTCACGCGGCTCCGGCCACTCACAGCGCCGGAGCCGCGTACCCGGAAGACAGAAGAGGACAAAGATGTCAGCGTCCTTAGCGCTGACCGACTCGGGCATCGGGGGCCTCGTTCTAAGGTAAGTATTTCATAATATGTTAGTATGCGATGCATACTAACATATTATGCGATTTTCTTGCAGGATTTTTTTTTATTTTTAATTCTGTCAGCGGGTTTACTACCGCTTTAACCTTCTTTGGCATCTGAGACAAGGTACAGGCATTGTCCTTGGTTTCTTTATTATTCCTATTACTTCCTCATTCATCTCCAATTATGCAAGCATTAAAGAGGTTGTAAAGGTAGAACATTTTTTACCTTGGAAATATCACCTCCCTTATACTTACTTAAGTCCTATCTCGATCCAGTGCTGTGCCCATCTGCAGCAGCGTTGGTCTCACTCTCCCTCCTTACAGGACAGAGAGGCAGCAGCGAAAGCCATTGGCTCCCGCTGCTCTCAATCAAATCCTGAGAGCGGGGGCAGGGCTGTATGTGTCTATAGATGTACCCATGCAGGCTCAGAAATGAGCCTGAAAGTGCGCCCCCATAGGAAGACACCGTGAAAAGGAAGAGCCAGAAGTGCTGGCATGGGACCCCAAAAGAGGAGGATCAGGGCCACTCTGTGCAATACCATTAATATGAAAAAAAAAAACTGAGCCTTTACCAAGGCTGACTTGTCAAGGACATACTGTATTTCTCCTTGAGAATGATGGGCAGTGAGGAATCTGCCTATGCTCATGCAGACTGCCCAGCTTTAGGACTATCAACACTTATCTTATTCCTATTCTCTTGGCCATTGTTAATGGTAACGATAAAAGGATTTTTGTACTTGCATTAAGACCTCATGCACACAGGATGTTTTTTGATTGTTTTACAGCTGCTGTTTTTAGCTGCAGACGTTTTTTTCCTGCAGTCAATAAACCCTCCATCATGTTATCCTAGGTGTTCATGCACACATAGGCTGTTATCAGCTGTTTTTAGCAGTGACGTTTTTGAGCTGTAAAAAAAACCCAAGACCAGAGGGTTCTGAGAGACTTTTTTCAGCTGTAAGAACATTCAAACGCTCAAAAACGCTGATCCCCAACGTTTTTGGACGTTTTAGATCAATTGGGGGAAAAAAAACGCTGGCCCTTTAAAAATGCGAAAAAATTATCAAAAACGCTGGTAATATAACGCTGGTAAAAGCTGAAAAAAATCACTGATAAGCTACTGACGTTTTTTGGACTTTTTGCATGAAGTCTAAAAGTCTTTTTGTGGAATTAATTGAGGGACACGAGATTCAGAGATATTTGGGTTCTAGCGCTACCTACAGGGGGATTTGGACACTAGCAAACAAAAAGTGCAATGATTAGCCTGGTCTAACCCTCCCACTCCCAGCACTTCTCAGTTTCATAACAAACAAGAGTAAGACACAAAACACAGTGTGGTGGGACCTAGTGTAATGCCTCGTACACCCTGTTCAGATTATCGGATGATAAAAATCGGTTTTGGACTACTCGATGGTCTGATCGGTAGCACAGATCTTTCGCCAGCCGATCCCGACAGTCCGTCCAACAATATCCGAAGGGACAAACACGAAAACTTTGCTTGGACGATAGCCCAGCAAACGATAATCGCTTAATCAGTACAGTATGCGTCCACTAAAAAAATCGATAGACAAAACACTACATATGATCATGAACGTAGCTAAACAAACAGGATCATTTCAGATACGTAGCTACGCAAACAGGAAGGTTTTCAAGAATTGTACGAATAGTACAGTGCTTAAATGCACTGTTGCATTCGATAGAAGTATTATACAACTAAATGCGAACGTTAAGTCGTACGATAAACTGAACGTGCGTACAAGGCATTAGTCCCTCAATAAACTCCAAGAAAAGGATGTTTATGGTTGGTGAGTACAAAAATCCTATTTATTTTATTGTTTATTTAGAGACACATGATTCTGACATTTGGAGCGTCGCTGTCCAAAAGCAGTCCAGCTGAGGGTTGGGCAACATAGCATACAAAACACTAACAGGTCATTAAAAACAATTGGGATCTGCATTGAGCTCCAAGAGGTTAGGCCAGTCAAGTTCTTCCACCCCAAACTCGCTCATCCATGTCTTTATGGACCTTGCTTTGTGCACTCTAGGGTTGCCACATCATACCTTTAATCCAGGACACATATTAATTACACAGGTTCTGTGGCTGATTAAGGTGGTAATTAAACTCACTTGATGTCTTATCTGCATTAAATTAGCCCCAGAACCTGTGTAATGCATATGTGTCCTGGATTAAAGGGATGATGTGGCAACCCTAGTGCACTGGTGTGCAGTCATGTTGGAACAGGAAGGGGCCATCCCCTCTAGTTGGGAGCATGAAATTGTCCAAAATGTCTTGGTATGCTGACGCCATAAGATTTCCCTTCAGTGGTCCCCAAGCCCTGAAAAACAACCACCACCACCAAATGATTTGGACTAGTACACAAATAAAGGTTCATAAAGACATGGATGAGCGAGTCCTGACCTCAACCCAATAAAACACCTTTGGGATGAATTAGAGCAGAGACTGCGAGCCAGGACTTCTCATCCAACATCAGTGCCTGACCTCACAAATGCGCTTCTGGAAGAACGGTCAAACATTCCCATAGACACTCCTAAACCTTGTGGACAGAAGAGTTGAAGCTATTATAAGCTGTAAAAGGTGGGCCAACTCAATATTTAATCCTACAGACTAAGACTGGGATGCCATTAGGCCTCATGCACACAGAATATTAAAAAAAGTTCTAGCTCTATAGTGAGTTTTTCGGCTCTTTTCATTGCACTAGCGTTTTTGAGCATTTTTCAGCAGTAGCGTTTTTTTTTTTTGTTTTTTTTTTCTAAATGGATCAAAAACATTGGTGAGACACGTTTTTGAGCGTTTGAGCATTTTTACAGCTGAAAAACGTCTCTCAGAACCCACTAGTCTTGAGTTGTTTCTTTTTACAGCTCAAAAACGCCCCAGCCAAAAACAGTTGATATGTGTGCATGAACACATAGGATAACATGATGGGGAGTTTATTGACTGTAGGAAAAAACGTCTGAAGCTAAAAACAGCTGCTGTAAAAACATCCAAAAACGTCCTGTGTGCATGAGGCCTTAAAGTTCATGTGCGTGTTTAAAGGCAGGCGTCCCAATACTTTTAGTAATATACACATTTATTTATTTTAGGTGTGTGCCACCACCATCTACTGGCCTAAAAAGGGAACTACACCAATGGATTGCAAATTCAATGGCTGCTCAGTGCCTTCAGTGGTTGTACTATAAATACTGATTGAGATATGATTTTATCTAAACATTGCCTATCTATTAAAGTACCATTATTTGGAAAATATTATATTCTGCTAAGTTTAGGTAGCACTTGAAGTGATAGCATATGGAAAGTGTGTGTGTGTGGGGGGGTCAGCTTCTATCATTTATTTTCAAAGCCTACCTCAAAGATAGTATCAGGAGCAGCTGTGCATGGCAACCAATCAGCATCAGCTTTGTCTTCTCCAGTTTTGGTGAATGCCCCCCCAACCCCCCAATTATAAATTATTTTTTTCAACTTCACGTTCAACATTATTAATATTATATTATGTTAAGTTATATTTAATATTATATTAATTGTCTTCACATTTGCATACAGGATCATACAGTTATCAGAATACAATCATTTTTGCAATATTAGTCATTTAACTATAGTAATTATGCCTTCTGTGTTGGCTGCTTAAAGTGGAACTACAGGCAAAATATTATAACTTGCGAACAGGCAAACCCTTTATTGCAAAACAGATATGCAATCCCTCTTCTGCAATAAAATACACTCAGGCCTCATTTACACTGCTGCTGGTAAACGGACATTTAGAGGCATTTGGGCATTTTTTCAGCTGCCCCTGAACTCTCCTCTATGTTATCTTATCAGTACATTTACACAGGGTCGTTTACAGTCATTTCCAGGCACTTGAGTTTAGATGCTTTTTTTGGAACACAAAAAAAATGGGTTCAGACGCAAGTTCAGAGGCATTTGAAACACCAAACAGCTTGTAAACGCGGCTAAACGCAGTAACTCGCGTCTGGGAGCTTTTGTTTACAGGCATTTTCATATAAAAAAATGGCAAAAATGCTCCTAGATGTGAAGGCGGCATGCAAAACGGACGTTTTAGATGCCGGTTTATAGCTGTCAAGATAAAACATTCAGGGGAGGTTGAAACAGTGTCCCGTGTAAATGGAACCTTACCTGCCTGTTCGCAATTCCCTATAGAATGTGCACTCAGTGGTGGATGTGCAGCTCAGTTTCTGGCACACTCCCTGCGTTGGGAAGACTGCACTCCTGCACATGCGGAGGAGTGAGTCCTCCTGCATCAGCCAGTTAAGATGGTTGAAGACCAACGCCTGGAAGAAGCCAAGGAGAAGATGCCAGCACCATTGAGGGACCTCTCCGACAGTGGACTGTTGGAACAGAGGTATTAGTGCCTTCTACTTTAAAATTTAAAAATGGTATTTTAAAATTTTTATAGCATCCTTGCAAGCAAAACCAGATTTCTATGATCATTAATAAAGTAAATATGTTCTGGCCTAAAGGATTTATAAGATAACCTCAGTGCTGCAGGTGCTTTGGGGTGTCTTCACACCAAGGCCAGGCTGTACATGAGGCCTTAGCTTTAAGATAAACTGATGAAACCTCACTGGCACAGCTGCTAATTTCCAGTGAAATTCTGACATTTGACAATTGAATGAAAAGGAACAATATTCAGCTTGGACTGCTATGTAGCTGCTGTTACCTGTGTGACTCTTGCCATCTAGTGGTCGCACTGATCAGTGAGCATAGCAATATAGAGATACATATAACTAACTCTGGATATACAATAGTTTTTAATAGATATGCAGTACTTTTTATTCTGAAAAGTGGAAGCTACGAGGTTTTACAAATATGAAGTGCCTGCTCTTCTAATTAACAATGCAGCTGCTTCAGCCAGTTTTCATCTAATTGATTAATCTGCCTTGTTATTGGCAATTGTGAATGGCCAAGTTTGGGATCAAGCTGCTAGAGTCTTTTATGTATGGTACACAACAACAAATTTTTAAGTTTCATAAATTTAGTAATGACAGTATTGTCGGTATCAGACTGACACATATATGTAATGTAAATGTAAACGTGTCCTTAATGAAACATGGGGTCAGATATTGATGACCTTATTCTGCAAATACTAGTTTACAAGCTGTAAATCTGGCCTCATACATCACAATCTAATTGTACAATATCCTTTAGATTTGTCAACCACTTTGCAGTTTGCTGGCTTATCTGACAGGATGCATGATTGGATGCAAACTAAATAATTTGTAGGATCTCATACCATATATTTGTTAGTAAATCTAAAGAAAATTGTTCAGACATTTTTCAGTCAGATTGTGATTGGTAACTGGTCTTTCAATATCATTTGGATCTACAAATAAATAACGGAAAATTGTTATCAATACTCACCGTAATTTTCCTTTTCTGGTCTGTCCTCACGTCAGCACACTATGGGTTAACTCTCCCTCATCAACCCTCAGGACCACCTTCTTCCAGCGTAATAAATCCCTGTCCTCCCCTCCCCCTCATGTTCTATTGTGTAGCTGCAACAGGACACTTAGGGAGGGAAGTAAAAGTTGTGCTGACGTGAGGACGGACCAGGAAAGGAAAATTACAGTGAGCATTGATAACAATTTTCCATTTTCCTGCTGGTTCTCAAGTCAGCACACTATGGGATATACCCAAGCCAATATAGAGTGGGAAAGAAAAGATAAACTCGCCAAATTCCATGCTTCACCATACTTTAATTAATTGAACAAGGGAGCTGATGCTACCGCTGCTCCGAACATTGAAGGACTAGCGGCGACTACATCCAATTTGTAGGTGCTGAGCACAAGTCTCACAGGAACTCCAGCTAGCAATCTTGCATATGTCCTCCACCAGGACTGTCAGGGAAGAACTGGCAAAGGTTCCAGTAACCAAAATGGCCGCGCGGTCCTGCGCAGGTGCCGTAACACACGGCACCCGTCAACGAACGCTCGTCCGGCACGAACGTCCGTCCGTAAGGCGCGCAGAATGCACCAATCACCAGCAAGCACCGGCCTATAAAAGGAGACCAACTGCCCACGGCACACAATGCCGTGGACGCGTCCTGGCGCGCCGGTAAAACCAATGACCTTGGAAACGGTCAAGAAGGGACTGTCAGGACCACCTCCTGTATACGTTCTAACGATCGACCTCAAGGACACTCTGAACACGAGTCGTGGATGTTTAACCTACATCAGCGGCGATCAGGAAGTTACAAGCCTCGTCGCCATCGTAGTCGAGGGAACAAGTTAATTAATTTCATACCACTTCGTACCTTAAACCGCTCAAATAGAAAAGAAAGGGTGAGATATAA
>BLSH010377979.1:108174-121611 GCA_018402905.1 Glandirana rugosa | reverse complement strand
TGTGAACCTGGTGTAGTGTGAAGCACTAATTCCTTACTTTTTGCACGGAGGCTGGGATCTCTTCTATTGTCATCCTTTACTTAAAAGACTTTATGATTATTGACAGCGCTGCACCTTATGACTTATTATTATTCTTATTTCATGCTCCAGTGTAGAACATTGTGCACAGCTGCTGGAATCATTGTTATCTTAACGGTTTTATTTGCGCGGATTTACTGATATATATGCGCAAAATAGAAATGTACTTACAGGACTTGTACATATAAATTGCCTTAATGTCAGTAGCGTGTAAGCGGCGTGCGTTCTACCAGCTGCCAACCACCAAAAGCAGACGTGACGTGTGCGACTGTGTCGGACCGGAAATGACCGGATCCTTGAAAGATGGCGTGCCCTCCACCGGAATCGTGGTCGCCTTGTTCAACCTCGACACGGGGGAAGGGGGGGGGGGGGTCGACGATGGGGGAGATGTCCATTTTTTCAATAGACTGTCCTCGAATGGATAGCGCACCGCAAAACCGTCTCGGAACAGGGAAGGAGCTCTGAGGCCATTCCCATTCCCTGTACATGAAAATAAGGCAGGTAAGGGAAAACCTTGGCTGCCTGGGCCGGCTTATGGGACCCAAAGGGAACAGCCACCTCTTGCGATACACCAGCTGCATCCTCCAGCTTCAGAGTATCGCATACAGTGGTAATCAGGGCGCACACTAGTGCATTTTTGTGCGCGGCAACTGTCGCCGACGATTCCTCCTTGCTTTCCGAGGAACCCGGGACCTCGCCATCAGACAGCTCAAGGGGGTCCCTGCAGTCATGGCGGAGCCCCCATCAGGGTCAGAGTTCTCCCCCATGGAAGGAGGGGGTAGGGGCTGCTTCTTAACAGCCTTACGCCCGAACGCCACCTCTACCCAGGAGACGAACGACTCCAGGACCGCCGACAGAGTGTTAAGGGGGACCTCAGCCCCAGAGGCGCTAGTTGCCACCACGGGGGGGGGGGATCTGGTGAGGGTACATTTGCACCGGATGCCATGTTTTCAGCCCACCCTGACCGGACACCACCAGGGACAGAGGGCCTAGGTACCAGGGAGCAAGGGCGCCCCCCCTCAGTGAAATGTAATTGGCCAGGAAGGAGAGGAAACCCCCAGGAGGACTCACCACCTGCTGCCCCCACAATCAGGGAGAGAGGGAGAGCTTTGCCTGTTGTTGCCTTGCTGCTGCTGCCTCGCTACACCTGTGCTGCCACCGTGCTGCTGTGTCCCTGTGCCTTGAGGAAGAAGGCCCCAGACACAGCTTACCGGAGAAGCCCCTCCCCTGCACACACTGGAGGTCCCATGTCCTCCTGAGCAGCGATCTCCAAGAAAATGGACACCGATCGCCCACACAACAGGCCCTAATAGGTGACTGGACCACCGCAAAATGGCCGCCACAGTTACAACAAAATTGGAGCTGGTCGCGGCTACCGCAAAATGGCGGCTGGATCTGGTTCAGAACAATGGCGGCGGTCGGAGCACGGGGTAGGGAGGGGGGGGCACGGATCACTTGGCCACAGTGGATAGCAGACTCCAGGGCGGGACAGGGCAACGGCAGCGGAGCAGCGCAGCACAGACCAGGGAACCCAGATGAGAGGGGGTGGGGGACAAAACCCACCTGACCGACCACACCGGGGGGTACCCACCTGCTTACCCCGTGCCCCAGTGGGGGGGGGGGCGCTACTTACCCATCCACGTTGGGGATGCGGGTATCCCACCCGAGACAGATCCGCCACCTGCCCAGATGCGGGGGGGCTGTCGGCCATGGTAGCACTGTGACTCAGACCTAGGGTGCCCGGTCATATGTGTACCATCCGGGCCGGGGCCTGTCGCGGCCGACCCAGCGCGGAGCTAAGGTCTGTGTGCTCGATGGCTGGGCTGGGGAGACTACCAGGATCTATATTATCCAGCCTGTCACCCAGCCCAGAACTTGATAGCAGATTTCATGTTGAAGAAAGGAAAAAAGTGAAAAAACAAAAAACAGAGGAACCAAAGGTCCCAGCAGGGAGCCAGGTCCTTACTCCTAGACTAGGAAGAAAAAAAATGAGCTATCTGTTGCAGGGTGGAGGGTTACTGGTAGTGAGGACTGCCCCTGGGTGGGGCTGTGCTAGTTTTTTAATATTTGTTGTCTGTCTAGTCCTGCTCCTGAAGGTGGCGATATAACCCTAAGGTCAAGATGGAGCTGCTGTGTCCGTCAATGAACGAAAGAGAAAAAATTACCTATTGTATCTAGTATTTGTATTAGAAAATTATCAAAGCTCAGTGCTGAGAGGTCAGTCAACCAAAACAGACATGTCAGAAATTGGTATATAATGGAGAGTGAAATCAATCATTTGTTTCGTCTGATTCTTCCCTCCCTTTACAAATTTACACATACTGTATGCTATATAAACAGCCTGAACGGCTCATTTGAAATGGTGTTTAATATCGGATATTGAAATTAAGATGATACAGATATATTTCTAATTTATCTAAGAAGTAATGGTATGGACAGATGTTCACAATTTAGAACCTGAATAGGCCTCTTGGCAGGAGCGTTGCTAGGTTTACAAAAGATCTGGGGTTAGAGCCCATAGCAGCAAAGTAAAAGTCATACACTTGGGTGGGCATACATCAGGATCCCCAGAGAGCCCCCCCCTTACATCAGAGTCCCTAGAGCCCCCCCTCCTTACATCAGGGAACACAGAGCCCCCTCATTACATCAGGGTCCCCAGAGAGCCCCCCCTTACATCAGAGTCCCCAGAGAGCCCCTCCTTACATCAGGGACCCCAGAGAGCCCCCTTACATCAGGGTCCCCAGAGAGCCCCTTCTTTACATCCGGGTGCCCATAGAGCCCCCTTACATCAGGGTCCCCAGAGAGCCCCCGTTACATCAGAGTCCCCAGAGAGCCCCTTCCTTACATCAGAGTAAACAGAGAGACCCTCCTTACATCAGGGTCCCCAGAGAGCCCCCCTTACATCAGGGTCCCCAGAGAGCCCTTTGCTTACATCAGGGACCCCAGAGAGCCCCCCTTACATCAGGGACCCCAGAGAGCCTCCCCTTACAGAGGGCTCCCTTCTAGAGGTTAACCGTGTACCTGGCTGGTCTCCTCTCTGCTAGAGGAATGAGGATTGCACACTGTAATCTTCCACTGCGGCACTCAGCAGAGGGGGAGCGGCGCGGCATCAGTGCCTAGTAGAAGATCTCCCCCCAGCGCACATGGTACAGCCGGATATAGGCACAAGGTGGCTCAGGGAGGATCAGAGTCTGCATGGGGACACGGTTGTTATATGGTGGGCTGCAGGGGCTGACAGGGGCCTGTTTTTTTTGGGCAGCTAGGCTTAAAATAAGGTAGGGGCCTAGGGCCCCTAAAATAAGGTAGGGGCAGCTCCAATAGCCCCTATGGTAATCTGGCCCTGCTGCATCCGGTAAGAGACTCGGAGCAATGGGCCCCAGATTCGGGGTTATAGCCCCAGAAGCCACCCCCTAGCGACACCACTGCCTGTAGGTATTTGACACCTAGATGCCAATGAGTTTATGAAAGTACCCTGTAGGCTTGTGGCTGTAGATAAAGGTAATCAACTATCATTTATAGCGCTGCCTTCAAAGAAAGGAGCCACTGGATTGTCGCCTCTGATTACGTCTGATGACAAAATGCGTAAGTCGGAGCCAGTACGTCACAACGCTACCTCGCTCTGCAGTATCAGAGACTAGCGGTGATCTCCAAGGCGCTCTTTCTGACTTTGTAAATGTGAGTACGGGTAGGCATTGGCTTGCCAGTCATTCCATACAAACAGTATTACACTATGGAGTTTCTTCTCTTTTTGCATGCGGATATACGAGCAGACGTCACTTTATTACTAACCACCCGAGGGACACCAACGAATGGCGCTGGGCTTGTACACACACAGGGGAACCACACTGGAGGTGTTTTAGAGAAGGCACGTTGGAGGCTGCATGCACACTGAAAGGTGTATGTTCACACAGCCCTGAAAGCTTGGCAAGGGATGCTTTTTTGATCACCACCATATGGTGAACTATTTGAACACTTATACCAATGCACTGTTCAAACATGTATAAGCACTGTTGCACTTTATAACCTCAGGTTGGAGCATCAAGCACGCATTGAGGTTTTGTTGGTATTTTGTTGGTATATTGCTAGTCGAATAAATATTTTTAACAAATTATCACCTTTGGCCATATTGACAACCATACATTTTTTGTTGAATTGGCATCTTTTGCTGAATTGCACATTTGCTATATTGCACTGAATATTTTCTTTTTTTGTTTTCATTGAATTGCAGAATTTGCAAATTTTTTGCTGAATTGCTCATTTACCATATTGCACTGAATATTTTCCTTTTCTGTTATTGAATCGCAGAATTTGCACATCAGGTTCACAAAATAGTTTACCTACTCACAATTACTGTCGCAACATTTGCACAATATATACAACAGCACAAATGATTTTGTAGAAATTGCACATTTATTTACTTGGCAGCGCCAACCCACCATATATATCACAGTCGTTCACTGGATTGTTTAGGTCCTCTTGCACTGCTCCAGTGATGACCTGCCTGTACCTGGACCTGAATTACATCATTAGAAGTCCTCCTAGTCCTATTGCTATGGGCAGGCCTCCTCTTTGGCCTCAACAGCAGTCTATCAGTCCTGTAATGGGGATCATAATTGGGTAGATATTGGTGTCAAACTATGCAAACCCTCACCCCGCTTCTTCTTGATTAGGACTACTACCCGGAATAGCAAGAAAACTGCCGCTCCAGATGAGTAATCAGCACGGATGTGATCCCAGGACTCCTCGTGTAGGTGCAAGCTCCAGTCTGCCGGCCGTGTATAAACTTGGGAGAAAATAAAATTGGCGGCACACCAACGTAATAGGAATCCTTTATTGTATAATCCATAAACCAGACATGACACCACCGCAAGTGCCGAAAGCCTAAGAAGGTGGACGCATTTCACACAGCTCTGTGTGCTTATTCATCATGATGCTTACTCATCATCAGGCTTTCTGCACTTGTGGTGGTGTCATGTCTGGCTTATGAATTATACAATAAAGGATTCCTACTACATCGCTGTGCAGCCAATATTCTTTTCTCCCTAGGACTACTACCCACCTGCTGCTGACTGTACCCTCCTCCATATTATCTCATGCTCTTGTAGTGGCGGGACAAGGTCATCTGGCACCCAGGGCGATGATCCAAACCCCCCTCTCCCCCAGGATGTATGACCATTTGTCAGCAAAATCTCCCCACTCCAGAAAAAAATAAACAATCGAGCACAGATCTGCATGCTGGCCCCATAAGCATAAATTCCCTTTGCAGGCCAAAAATTCTCCAACTCTACAGTACAAAAGTCCAAATTTCCCCCCGCTAAAATCCCCTCTCCAAGCACAAATCCGCCCCCCCCATCCCATCCCAGCTCAAATCCCCATTCCTTACACAAATCCAACCCCCCTCCCCCAAAAAATATATTTTACCCTCCTAGCACAAATCCTCTCCCCTCTCCTTAATCACCACTTCTAGCACAGCCCCCTAAATCCCTACTTCTAGAACAAGTCCTCTTCCACCCAACCCGCCAGCACAAATCCCCTCAAATAACCCCTCCTAGTACTCATGTCCCAAATTTCCTATCCCAGAACAAATCTTACCCCCTGCCACCCCCCAAATTCACCCTACCAGCACAAATCCCCTCCTCTCAATGCCAATCCCTCATTAAAGCAGACTGGGGTTTCAATAGATTATTGCATAAATAATGCCACGCAGTAATGTATACCACATACAATAAATATGCCCCACAATCACAGTAAAACACTCTTGTGTCATATACTCAAAAAGCAAGCCAATATATATATCAACAATATATCAATGAATTAACGTCTCATTTATGTGAATAAAATAATTATATAATAACCCTGAAGAGTCTGTGTCTGTATATTTAATGTGTGTCTTGTGCCATAAAAAAGTATTTCTTTTATTATCCACCACATACTGTTCAATCCCACCACCGATTTGCATTGCTCTCATCTGCTCTTATGGCCTAACAAAAATAGTAGGTTGTATGTGCATTTGCCTTTAAGGCAGGGTGCCTATACCAGGAACAGTGTTTCTCTCTTTGGGGGGTTCCATGTAGATTTCAAGCACAGTGGTGTAGTGGTTAGCACTTTTGCCTAGCAGCAAACGGGTTGCTCGTTCGAATCCCAACCACGACACTACCTGCCTGGAGTTTGCATGTCCTCCCTGTGTCTGTGTGGGTTTCCTCTGGATACTCCAGTTTCCTGCCACACTTAAAAGACATGCTGGTAAGTTAAGTTGGCTCCTGTCTAAATTGGCCCTAGTATATGTATGAATGTGAGTTAGGGACCTTAGATTGTAAGCTCCTTGAGGGTAGGGACTGATGTTACGATATATATGTAAAGCGCTGCGTAAATTGACGGTACCTGAAATAATAAATAAATCCATCTCCATCCTTCGATACACATGGAAAGCGCAAAAAAGAGGAATATACATAGTGTTTTCTGGATATCCACCAGTGTTTTTATTTTATTTTTTTACATCCCAATGTTAAAAACTCAGAAAAAAAAAAAAGTATAGGTATTGGTCTCCACAAAATGGCTGCCCACTCCTTTCTGGTCATCAGACTCCTCCTGGGAGGAACCTATTTTTGTCTGCTTTTAAAGCGTCACCTATATAAAATATGGGGTACTGAAGTTTGTCGTCATTTCACGGGCGCACATAAATTCAAGGTTTGACATGTTGAGTATCTATTAACTCGGCGCAACCTTCTTTTATATGTTACCAAAAAATTTGGTACTATATTGCGTTTGTGTGCCCTAAAATTTATTTTAGTGTATTTTTTTACTAAAAGTTTGCGATTCCTAGACCTTTGCAGTAATATCTTGCTAGGGCTGCAAATAATGATTATTTTCATAATCGACTAGTTGGCCAATTATTGTTTTGATTAATCGGATAATAACCTTAAAGTGTTGTGTATACTTTTGTTAATATGTAAAGTTTAAAAAAAAGGCAATTTATTCTTAAATATCTCTATGCAGTGGTAAATATAAATTACCAACTGGATAAGAGAAGGGAATTAGGATACTCCAAGTTAACTATTCACAAGTGAGGACAACTTCTCTATAGTACTAGAAATTGCAAAAAAGCAAACAATAAGGAGGAATGGGACTTTATATGAAAAACATGATGGATGACAAATAAACAGATGGATAGTTAACGCACACTGTGGTCCTCCCTCCTCACAAAGGAGGCGGGGGGCAGTGTTTCCTCACTGTACGTCGGCGTCACGTCACCCCGCTGGACACGTGGCGTCCTCTTGACGCTGTTGCGCTGGCTGGGGTACCCACACTCGCGGGCGCTATAGGAGGTTAGGAAGTCAGTGGCCGGACAATGTTTCGCCAGATGCTTGGCGCCTCCCTCCCCTCCCCTCATGCTCCCGCGTGCATGACGTTGGGGGGGGTCGCTCGGCGGCAATGCCTGTATCAGGCGCCGTCCTCGTGGGCCTGGGCACACAGGTATTGCTGCACACCATTTTTCATACACCACCACGACACACAGACTCATCAATGCCCATCAATGCCACCTATCAGTGCTTATCAGTGCATAAAATTACACTAAAACAGAGCAGCAGGCATATATATATAAAAAAAAAGAATAGTCCGTATGCAGCGCTATATTACACAGTCAGATGCAGTCAGCAAAAAGGGGAGAGAGCCGGAATACTGACACACCACACTGAATAGTCCCAAGGTGTAATGTAATTAGAAAGCAGGATCCACGGTTCATAAGCTGCCAAGGTAAAGGAGTCACAGGAGCAGCTCTAATAAGAAATGGAAGCAACAAACCACACCACTAGGGTCTAGCAAGTCTCCTTACCAGTTAGTGATTTCAAAAGGGCATGTGTATAGTAAAAGCTCTTCCAGCTTAGCTATCATTTTTACTACAGTACCTTCTACAGTGCCTTGAAAATGTAAATTGTAAAATTGTAAAATGTAAAAAATGAAAAATGTAAATGTATTTTATTGATAGATCAACACAAAGTGGCACATAATTGGGAAGTGGAAGGAAAATGATAAATGGTTTTCAACATTTTAACAAATAATATCTGAAAAGTGTAGTGCGCATTTGTATTCAGCCCCCTTTACTCTGATACCCCCAACTAAACTCTAGTGGAACCAATTGCCTTCAGAAGTCACCTAATTAGTAAATAGAGTCCACCTGTGTGTAATTTAATCTCAGTGTATATACAGCTGTTCTGAGAAGCACTCAGAGGGTCATTAGAAAACCTTAGTGAACAAACAGCATCATGAAAGCCAAGGAACACACCAGACAGGTCAGGAATAAAGTTGTGGAGAAGTTTAAAGCAGGGTTAAGTTATAAAAAAAATATCCCATGCTTTGAACATCTCACGGAGCACTGTTCAATCCATCATCTGAAAATGTAAAAAGTATGGCACAACTGCAAACCTACCAAGACATGGCCGTCCACCTAAACTGACAGGCTGGGCAAGGAGGGCATTCATCAGAGAAGCAGCCAAGAGGCCCATGGTAACTCTGGAGGAGCTGCAGAGATCCACAGCTCAGGTGGGAGAATCTGTCCACAGGACAACTATTAGTCATGCACTCCACAAATCTGGCCTTTATGGAAGAGTGGCAAGAAGAAGGCCATTGTTGAAAGAAAGCAATAAGAGGTCCCGTTTGCAGTTTGCGAGAAGCCATGTGGGGGGACACAGAAAACATGTGGAAGAAGGTGTTCTGGTCAGAGGAGACCAAAATTGAACTTTATAGCCTAAAAGCAAAACGATATGTGTGGCGGAAAACTAACACTGCACATCATCATGAACACACCATCCCCACCGTGAAACATGGTGGTGGCAGCATCATGTTTTGGGGATGCTTTTCTTTAGCAGGGACTACAGAAAATTGTTATCAAATACTTACCGTAATTTTCATTTCCTGGCCTGTCCTCACGTCAGCACACAATGGGTTAATGCCTCATCTGGCGCCCACAAAAGCACCTCTTCCTAGCTGAATAAAAGACAGTCCTTCCCCCACTGACGTGTTCAAAAACCTAGCCTGCGACAGGCCACTAGGGAGGGAGTCCTGTGCTGACGTGAGGATAGGCCAGGAAAGAAAATTATGCTAAGTATTTGATAACAATTTTCCGTATTACTGGATATAACTAGCTAAATAAATGGGCAGGAGAGAACACATGAAAAATAAACATTGACAATCAAAGAAAAGCTGCCAAAGACAAAAATAATTTATGTCTCATCCCAAACTTTGCAGAACTTGCTGACAGCATGCCTAGCCTGTAAAGTCGAGTGAAAGGCTAGCTGTCTCACATATATCTTTCACTGAAATCCTGGCATAAATGCCCCAAAGGCTGCCACCCCTCAGGTCGAAGGAGCTTACACCTGAGCAGAAAGGCCTACTTCCTGCATGCCAATCTAATCACCCTGGTAAACCAATAGAAGATGACTCAAGAACCTGACGGCAAAGTGAAAAGTTTGTCCACTTTTCTCACGTCTTTTGACCTTTGCATGTACACTGGTAGCAACTTGTTTAACCACTTGCTTACTGGGCACTTAAACCCCCTTCCTGCCCAGAACAATTTTAGGCTTTCAGCGCTGTCGCATTTTGAATGACAATTGCGCAGTCATGCGACGTTGTACCCAAACAAAATTTTTATCATTTTTTTCCCACAAATAGAGCTTTCTTTTGGTGGCATTTGATCACCTCTGCGGTTTTTATTTTTTGCGCTATAAACAAACAAAGAGCGGCGATTTTGAAAAAAAGAACAATATTTTTTACTTTTTGCTATAATAAATATCCAAATAAAAAAAAAAATTATTCATTGGGTTTGGCCGAGATATATTCTTCTACATATTTTTGGTAAAAAAATCACAATCGGCGTTTATTGATTGGTTTGCGCAAAAGTTATCGTGTCTATAAACTATGGGAATTGATTTATGGCGTTTTTATTATTTTTTTTTTTCTTTTCTTTTCTAGTAATGGTGGCAAGCTGCGATTTTTATCGGGACTTTGATATTGGGGCGGACATGTCAGACATTTTTGACACTTTTTTGGGACCAATGACATTTATACAGCGATCAGAAATTTAAATGTTCACTGATTACTGTATAAATGTCACTGGCAGGGAAGGGGTTAACCTCCTGTGAGTGCGTGCCGGGAGCGTGCACAAGGGTGGACGTCCATGGACGTCCACCCGGTAGGGTGACCACGTGTCCCGGATTGCCCGGGACAATCCCGCAATTAGCAGGTCTGTCCCGGGTCCCGGGCACCTTCATTCCGGGACAATACAGTGTCCCGGAATGAAATGAGGACACTGTCAGCTTAGCTATCACCTTAGCAATAGCATAGATTTCCACCTATTGAAGACTGGTTGCTAGGGCCGCCCCGCTTGGCGTCTAGCAACCAGTCTAGCAACCAGTGTACCCAGCGCTCCTGCTCCTCCAACTGCCAGTCCTCTGGTCCACCCACCTCCGAAGGAGATCCTGCCGCGGCGGCGCCCAATCTGAGACCAGAGACTGAGGCAGAGCAGAAGAGAGCGTCTTTGGCTCTGCTGCAGCGCTGCTCATCCTCTTGCCGCTGTCCCGACGAGTCCCGGTCCCGGCGGGGCATTCTCTTCTCTGCAGTCAGTCAGCTGGCGTTGTCCCAACTCCAAGCCTCCTCTCCTCTCCTCCTCCGACTCCTTCCGTCCGCTCCTCTCCAAGTGAGTCTCTCTCTCCTCGAGGTCCTTTACAGTGACACTGCAGTGCCTTCCTCATTGTAACTTCTTAACCTCTGCGAGTCCCCGACTGCTGTGCCTTACACACTGCTCAGCGCTGTGCTGTAAACCTCCTCTGCACCTTGCACTGCACGTTTACTGAAAGAGAAAGTAAAATTCTTGAATAGGTGTGCATTATACTTATTTCAGGTACTTCTACTGGGACTTTTCAGGTGCAGATGTATTCCACATGATCACTTATTCGAAGAATGCTTTCTAATGAGGCATAGTGTGCATGTGGAATGCATCTGCACCTGAAAAGTCCCAGTAGAAGTACCTGAAATAAGTATAATGCACACCTATTCAAGAATTTGAACATAGACAACAAAGGATGTGGTGCCATATAACATCCAACTCCAGAAAAGTAAAAAGATCCACCCTTGCAGTGCTGGAGGAGAATAACCTGATTCACATACTTGTGTCCTTGCCCCAGTCAACTGCACTCCTCCCTCCAAAATCTCAGCTTCATTGCATTAACAGGAGCATTAACCCTGTATGGTGCAATGAGAAGGCTGGGCCACAGCCACTCACAACTTACACAGCAGCTACAGGGGACAAGTCACTCAAATTTTGGTTTATGTAGTAATAGAAGCATTATGATTTGATCATCCTGACACCATATCAAGTATGGTGTGGAGATGATTAAAGTGCTAACATCAGCCTTTTGTCCAAAAAAATCATCCCTACCACCAAATTCCCCATCAACCTCCGAACTACATTCATCCACCCCCCCTCCCGGTACTTGGCAAAATTGTCCCTGAATGGCAGATTGGAAATGTGGTCACCCCACCACCCGGCAATTGAGATGCACGCTGTAGCCGTCTTTTGGCTATAGCGCAGGATCTGAAGGGGTTAAGGACCTGAAGTCTTCCTGCTGTGTACTCAGTGTGAATGCTTGCAGGGACTGCCCCCAGTTTTCCTGGAAACTGCATACCACTTTAGAATTGAGCTTTGGAGATATCACGATTTCTGGTAAAAAGGGATCTTTGCAGGAAAGTCAACATCCTTCTGTCTGAAGCAACTGCTGTCAGAGGAACTAGTTTTACCACTAGGAACCACAAATAGAAATGAAGCTATTGGAGCAAAGGATGCCTGTACTAGTGCTTTAAGAACCAAGCCTAAGTCCCATGAAGGAAACAATGATTTCCTTGGTGTTCGTATATGGATTACAGCCTGCATGAAGAATTTGTTCAATGGCTCTTCCACCCATGTGCAGCCTGAAAGACAAGATAAAAGCAGAGACCTGTACTCTAATGGAGTTGTATCCCAGACCAACCTTAAGTACCGATTGTAAAAATGTCCAGGATATTGGCTAGAGCTGGGGACACAGGAGAGAAAACTTTGCTGAGCAAACAGAACTTTCTTCATATCCTCTTATGTAGCATTCATGGTCTTGTGGTCTTCACGAAGGTCTGAACCACCTCAAATGAGAATCCCTGTACCTCTAGTACAGCCGATTCAATAGCCAGGCTATTAAGAGTCTCACTGGATTCGGTTGCTGTCATTGACGTTGGCATAAAAGATCTTGTTTGACCAGAAACGGGATTGGTGGCGCTGATATCTGGGGAAGCAATGAAAACCTTCACATTTGTACCTTTGCTAGTCTTCTGTGCTACTGACAGGTGTGGTGAGCTCATATCTCACCAAGAAAAAACAGGTACACTGTCCCTTTAAAACCCATCTGCTTCCATCTACTTACTACAGAAGCAGTAGCAGGTAAGTCCAGGCAGCCTACCAGAAGCAGACAGGAGACACAGAATCGGAAACAAAAAACACTCAGACTGTCTATCCCCTGGGAACACAGCACAGCAGGGGAGCAAACAGCAAGTCTTTACCGCACAAGAGAAAACTGGCAGGACTGCAGAGAGAGAAGAAAGTCCAGCTCTACTGCCGGCTCTAAGACTGTTTCAGCTGCTGCTTGGTGACTGGCGTTCACTACCCCGTGCCGCCCGTCTCCCTGCGCTCTGTAACATCATCCATCGCTGATCTCAGACTGAAAACAAAGCCAGGAGAGCGGCACGTTGCCTATATAAGACAGGAGAAACCCCAATGGTGACATTGCAGAGCTTACTAATACCACACCTGTAGAATATTTGTGCAATCTAGGCAACATTGCCCGCAGCCAGGCACAAGGGCACCCAGTTTCAGGATGGCTTACCATCCAACATTCTGGGTCTTCCAACTCCATGAGAGGCTGAACATGGAGAGGCGGTGCGGTAGGGGGGATATCCTTGCAGCAACTAAAATACTTAGCAAAGGTAGTCCTGTGGGTGCCAAGAGGTGGTCTTGTTGGCGCCAGATGAGGCGTTAACCCAGGAAGCTGGGTTAATGCCTCATCTGGCGTTGATGAGAAGATGGATGGAGCCAAATACAGGGCAATCTTAGAAGAAAACCTGTAAGAGTCTGCAAAAGACTTGAGACTGGTCACTGGGGTGAACGTTCACCTTCCAGCAGGACAACCACCCTAAACATACAGCCAGAGCTATAATGGAATGGTTTGGATCAAAGCATATTCATGTGTTAGAATGGCCCAGTCAAAGTCCAGACCTTCGGAGAGTACCTCAACCTTCTGGGTCTTACAACCTACCATTCGGTAGGACTTTGACCCACGG